>CM056574.1:175298782-175848782 GCA_029721435.1 Gymnothorax reevesii
TTCATATTCATCATGTGACTTGGCAGAGGATCAGTGTCGTCACACAGCTGTGTGATGTTCTGGCGCTGAAGCAATGATGCATGACAACAGATAAGGAGATGCTTTCTGAACACATGAATACCTGATTTATTCAAAAAGATAAAATTGAAATCATTAACAAATACTCTCCAAATGCAGTAAATGAATAACAGAAAGTTATTCCTTTTCCAGGTGCGACGGTCATCAGCTCGTTCAGGCGTCACCCAGAGAAAATTCGTTTTGGTTTTACAGGAGGAGAGAAAGGCAGAAACCGGAGCCGTTGAGCAAACAATGGCCTCCAGCACCACAACCCAACAACCAAACAGAGCAAATGTACAGAGTTAAAAAAAAGAAACACAAAAAGATCTTGTGGGATTTAATTTCATAGCAACCGTCCGCAGTTCCCTCCCTTTCCTGACAGAGCACTGACCCGGGGGGAGGGGGGCGGAGGCTTCTGATCGCACGTATCGCCACATCAACGAGGATGCAAAACCGCCCAGTAGGATCACTCGCTGCTCAGTGTGTCAGGTGGCCAGTTCGATTCGTCTGCCTGCGAGTCAGTGCCATTGGTCGCGTGCCTCTCTGAGGCCTTCTGCAGCGAGAGAGAACTTTCTGGAAAGCATGGGGAACCCTGTGCTGGAGATCGTAGCCATGTGCGCTAGTATTCTGGGCCTGATCGGCGCAGCGGCCAGCACAGGCATGCCGATGTGGCGCGTGACGGCCTTCATCGGGGAGAACATCATCGTCATGGAGACTCGCTGGGAGGGCCTGTGGATGAACTGCTTCAGACAGGCGAACATTAGAATGCAGTGTAAGGTGTACGACTCCCTCCTGGCTCTCACGCCCGACCTGCAGGCCGCGCGGGGGCTCATGTGCTGCTCGTTAGCACTGGCGGGGCTGGGGCTCATCATCGCCATCGCCGGGATGAAGTGCACCGCCTGTATCCGGGACAACGACCGCGCCAAGCGCGTGGTGCTCATTCTCGCCGGCAGCATGATCCTCCTGGCCAGCTTCTGCGTCATCATCCCCGTCTCCTGGACGGGTCATGTGATAATCCGCGACTTCTACAACCCGCTGCTCCTGGACGCCCAGCGCCGAGAGCTGGGGGAGGCGCTGTATATTGGCTGGGTGTCTGCTGCCCTGCTGTTTGTGGGAGGTTGTATGTTCACCTGCTGTAATATCCCGCAGGACAAGGGCGCCGACCGCTCTCTCTACTCCAGAAACAGCCAGTATCTGCCCTACCAGCCTCACATGACGTACACTCCACAGGGCGCGTACACTCCACAGGGCACGTACACTCCACAGGGCGCGTACACGCCTCGGACCGTGTACACCCCCCAGCGCTACCCCTCCAGTCACGGCTACCCCTCCCGCCATCCGTCCATGCGCAGCGCTATGGCTTATCTCTGACGGGATCTGGCTGTAACGACACCCCGCGGAGCATGAGGGTGCGTCCTGACTGTGCGTCAGCGAGGTCCACCGCAGGACTCCACTACGCTCCCCAAACTACATGCTGGTACTGAGCACATTTCAACACACCGTGTCAAAGGTGTAGAGGGGCTGAGGGACAGATTGTAAAGGAGAGAGACGATCGGGGAGAAAGAGAGAAACAGAGGGTTTTGCCATTTCAAATGAGAGTCAGGATCTCATCACTTGGGAGGGAAACCAAAGGCTGATTCACACCCACGACAGAGAGGAGCGTGAGCGACAGACTCTGCTGTGTTGTTTGAATTATCTTTACCAAAGTAGCACCTCATGTTACTGTGCCTTCAAAGTTTCTAAAGGATAAGCTTGTCCTACTCATGAGAAAAATTCAGAACTTCATCGGATTATTTTCATATATTTGCAACAACTATTTCATACAAATTTACAATACTGGTCATTTGGGATGTGTTTGTTTGATGCATAGTGGGTTTTTTTTCACTTCAGAGCACTAAAAATAATGTATTTATCACTTGGAAAAAGAACATCAGCACTAGGGATTTTTTTTTCTAAAAACTGAATAATGATGATTTGTATTTTGTGCTTTTTCAACTCTTGATACAAAACTAAAGGATTCCGTAATTAAATTGACACGTTTCTTGCCCTGTTATTGCACTGAGCCATCTCTTGTGCCACTTACAGCGCAGCTGATGGCTATTGTAAGCAGTTACGAAAAGAGGACTAATTTTAGGCAGATCATGTAAATAAAATGTATAGTATGAATATGTATAGTTCTGGTCTATGAATAACTGACCTAAGCAGTGCCTATATTGTGTGAGCGGGTTCAATGAACCTCCACGTGTATTATGGAAGAGTTAGAAGTACCCAGAAAAAGTTGAGAGTTTGTGAAAAATGAAACTGCACTTCAGGAAAAAAACAGGGATTTCAAATGAGTGTTAGTGATCCCTGGTCCCAACTGGCACGCTCTCAGGGCTGTAGTCTGTTGTGACTTAATGGCAGACGCTGGAGACCATCCAGGGCGGGTGTATTGTGTAAACACGACACCAACACAACCAAGCCTTAAAGAAAGCAGGACAGCCTCAGGTGTAAAACTAGATCCAAGGTATTGCTATTCATCAGAAACAGCTCAGAGGAAACTCACATCACCACCCGAGACTGACAGCACTATTGTATTTGGGTAGTACCTTCATGATGCAAATGGCTGCAAGGGTGTGTGTGTACGTCTAAACAGACACTAGAGTTACAGACTACTGAGGGTGTGGTGGAGCTACTGTGTGTTTCAGCCCAGGACACTGCAAAGAGGCAAACAAGAAGCCAAGACCGGGTTCCGGAATTTTCCATTTACTTTGAATAAAAGCTCTGAATGTGAGAATGGGTCAAAGATAATGATCTAGACACAAAGAATGCCAATTTATTTTTTTCAAAACATTCAGTCGCTGATTTTAATATAAAGGACAAGGGATGAAGATATTCAAATAAAATGTTCTTTTTTTTTTTTCGATCACGTTTTGTGTCTTTTTAGCGCTTGTCATTCCACAACATCACTGTCCTCTCTGATGTCACAAGGGAAACAATTATGCAAGAAATCTTTTTAATTATTTCATTCAAAAAATTCAAAATTATTTTATTCACTAAAAACCAGCAACAATCTCTCAGAAAAAAATCTCTGTTTTCCCTTTTTAGAAAGCATTATTAAGCCTCTCAATAGACAAACCTTATATAAATCAGTACAATGTCCTGTCAAATCTGTGAAAAAACCTTATGACCAAGTCCTCTCGTGATTAATACACTGCTCGGCCAAAAGAAAAAGTCGCCGACTCAAATATTTGGTTGGAACCCCTGTAGCTTTGATTACAGTGCATATTCGTCTTTCATTGTTTTCTCAATTATGTGCGATGCCAGAACATTTATTTTTGATCAGAAATGCCATAATTTTTGACCGAGATCTTGTCTTCTCCACATAATGGTTGAACCACTCGGGGGTCTTCCTTGAGCACATCCCAATAACTTTTCATGTGTTTTAAGGTCAGGACTTTGTGGTGGCAAATTTGTTTGTGATAATTATTCCTCGTACATGGTTTTCTTTGCCAAATACGGGCCAATAACTTGCCCGTTCTGAACTACTGTAACATCTTGTCCACCATTAGGGGATGTGTCTTCCGACATTATTTTTTAAGAAATGAGTAGCGACACGCTTCATCAATCAGGTTAAAATGATTATTGCCAGCTGAAACATTAATGAGCACAATCATGATCCAATTGAAGCACTGATTACTAAAACCCCACAAGTCAAGTCAAGTCAAGTCAAGTGTGCCCTATGGGGCTTTATTAATAGGTGCTTCAATTATAGAATATGTTCATTAATTTCCAAACAGAGACATTTTTTTGGCTGGGCAGTGTATTTAAAGAGGCTCAGCAATTTAGAGAAGGGAATTTTTAAAGCTCTTGCTGTCAACACAACACACCCAGCAGCTGCCTGACTGCCATCTGAGAGCCTGTGTGTGTCTGTGTGTCTGTGAGCATCCTGTGCACAGACATATTTGAATGTTCACCTTTGAAGCACATGACAAGGCCTAAGGGTATGTACACAACCACATACAAACAGGCATTACACAAGCTGTTCAAACACCATTTAGTGTTCCCGTCTTTTTGTATTTTTTTCTCAAAAATAAAATATAAAAAAAGCTGTGACACAAAAATAAACCACAGAGAACTCTAGTACTGACAAAACAGCCAAATATGGCATTTACTTGTCTCGCGACTGTAAACCAAGGCTTCTGTGTATTGCTGCACCACAATGTGGGATAGTATAATGCTCCTCAAACTAGAATTTGGTGAGGAGAGGTGTAATGTCCTAAATTAGAATCAGGAATATACTATAAAATAATATATACAGATATTTATATTAAGGGTTGGGACTTTAACGCGTTAATTTTGATTAATTAATCACACGAAAAATAAAGCGTTAAAAAATAACGCATTTAATCGCACTTTTCTCAGTTTCTGGCACACCGATAACACTGATGCACATACTCTAGCCCGGTAGGTGGCGGTAATGCACCTTGTCTTAAAATGTTGAATTTCATGGCTATATCTGCACTAATCTGTAAATGTCGTAGACAGATGAAAAATGCCGATAAATATTGATGAAAAATAAACATTTTTGTTGTTTAAGTTTACGTAAATGTCCACTCATTGATTCAGAAGTCAACCAAAATTTATTTGAATTGAAAAACTTTACTTATTGTGCCAAATATTGCTCTTTGGTAAAAATGCGATTAATCGAGATTAAGTTATTATACGTATTTATTGTAGACTCAAACACCCGAGTATTCCTGCGAAAGCGCAGTAGACGTCACCAAAGCCTATGCTACCGGAGAACCCACGATTGCCTCGTCGTCATCTTCATCAGCTGTCTCCTCCGGTGTTTGTTTCCATCTAGCGGAAGCAAATGGTATTTCAAGAAATAGACAATCCCTTGAAACCGCAAACTAAATACCAGCCAGAAAAATATGGCTTGATGATTGAAACACAATTTGCATCACACTCAAAATAAACCTGCCACGTGAAATATTTGGCAAAACATAACGTATTTGGCACCACCTAGCCTTCTGTTTTCTTGCAGTTCTGCAAAGGACTCATTTTGGAAGGAAGACGGTCACGTCTGAGCAGTTTTCTGAAGTCTGATGCAGTGGTCTGATGAAGGCTGGGCAGGATGTCTGGGAGACGGTATGAAATATATCAGGGCACCGCATGTCCTTGAATCATTGAATCCATAAAAGGACATTGCATGGGCATTGCTGCATGAGCACTTTTTTTTGACAATATTGATATTACCCTTGTTCATATACTGAGTCAAAAAAGTAACTTCACACTCATAAACGTAAATATTTTCTTGAAACTTTTAATAAAATAGTTTTTATTATTATTAAGGATAAATGCGTTGTCAAAGACATCATGGCACACATCAACTCTGACGTGCACTGGTACGTAGCACGTGTGAGCGTACTTTAAGCTAAAACCATGTTTTCTTGTGTTCCTAGTCACGTGACCATATGAGAGATGTGCAATTGAGCTCACATTAGCACGTTAGAGTGACATCTCTGAAAAACAAGTTTTTAAAGTTAATAATTCGTTGATTTTCAATGCCAAGGCTGTCAAACATTCAGCGTGAACGTGCCATTGGCATGCTGAATACAGAAACGTCCGTCACTGACATTACAAGGGTTATGGGATGCAGTTGACGGACTATCCATGATCTTCGGACACGTCTCCAACAAACTGGCATCACAGCTGACCAACCTTGTTCTGGTAGCCCACGTGTGACGTCAAAAGCAGAAGACCGACAAATTGTCTTATGTCATTTGCATAATCGATTTGTCACTGCAACGTCCGCTGGGAATGAATTGTTTAGAGGTCGTGTGACTGCCCAAACCGTACGTAATTGCCTGCGCACTGCTCTTATTCAAATTGCAACTTACCATTTTAACTCTTGGACATATCTGTAGCATTTTCGGTGGAACTGGTTACATTATGGACATAATTTTTATGATACACCATCTTTAATGAGTACAGAATTAAATAAAATCCTTATTTAAAAACTAATTTCTTGTATGTTCAACTTATCGACCTCCAAACGAGTGTGAAGTTTTTATTTTGGCTGAGTATAGTACCAACAGATTTTTCAAAAGATGTTTTAGTAATTTAACTGGCAAAACTTCCTCAACTAGCTGTAGTGTTAGGAAGGGTTTACATACTGTGTCATTCTTTTTTTTTTTTAAGAAAATGTCAGATTAAAATTGGCATGCAAATTACCAACAGAGAGCCACGGGAAAAATCAGTATCAGCTGGAGTCAGGCATATGAGCAACAGAAATACTGAATCATGAAGTACTGAGGCGAAACTTCTCCCTTGAGTTTGTGTTTACAGTGATCTAAAATCTGCTGTGATGATCTGTCTCTCAGAAACAGTAAACACGACATCAGCAGGTACCCTGGTCACCCTTATTCTGGGCCACCAATCAGCAGAGACCTCTGTCTTTGTCCCACAACAAGGAGCAGCAGGTACTGCCACAGCGTCTCACTTCAGAGATGCGAGGTCTGGGATACACAAGGTTCTCAAGGACGTTTCTACACCTCGGTGATCCCTGAGTTGTGCTCAGCTGCATTGTCTTCTGGATTCTATTTCACGTCTGTGATCTCACAACTGCCCTCCTGACTTCAGGATTCTGCTGCGCCTGCTTTACTCAGAACTGTGTTGAGCCTCATTATCTTCAGAATTCTGTTGCACTTCTGTAATGTCACAATTGTGTTCAATTGCCGTGTCTTCAGGATTCTACTGCAGGTCACTGTTCTCAAAACAGTTACAGTCTTCTTCAGTGCACTGAGGGTTTCATTTGATTCCTGTTTCACAGTTTTGTGCTTCTTTGATTCTGATAGCCATCACCCTTAGACTTAGGTGTCAGAGGCGTGAAGATGGTGCAGGGGACGTTGGAGATCGTGGCCATGTGCCTCGGCTTGGTGGGCCTGATTGGGGCCTCTGCCACCACAGGGCTGCCCATGTGGAAGGTGACGGCGTTTATCGGGGAAAACATCATCGTCATGGAGACTCGCTGGGAGGGTCTGTGGATGAACTGCTTCAGACAGGCGAACATCCGCATGCAGTGTAAGGTGTACGATTCTCTGCTGATCCTGCCGCCAGATTTACAGGCGGCGCGGGGGCTGATGTGCTGCTCGTTAGCGTTAGCGGGCGTGGGGCTGCTGATCGCTCTGGCCGGGATGCGCTGCATGTCGTGCCTGCAGGAACATGAGCGCACCCGCAGCCTCGTCCTGGTCTCCGCCGGTGTCATGATGCTTCTCGCCTCGCTCTGCGTCTTCATCCCCGTCTCCTGGACAGGTCACGTGATCATTCGTGACTTCTACAACCCGCTGCTCCTGGACGCACAGCGCCGAGAGCTGGGGGAGGCGTTGTATATCGGCTGGGTCACGGGCGGCTTCCTGTTTGCCTCGGGGCTCATCCTGGTGTGTCGCCGCGTGCCCTACGACTCAGACTCTTTCGATCTGCTCCAAAGGCAGAACCCGCCTCTCATTGGGTACCTCTCTCCGCCCTACAAACCGGCTCTGATTGGATACCAGCCCGTCGTCTCGAGGGCCAGCTCTATTGGGAACCAGCCCGTCCCGTTCAATGGTGGTTCTGCTCTGATCCACCCCACTCCACCCAATGGGAGCCATGGGCAGCCCATTTCGCTCAACACCAGCTACACCCACAGCCTTCCGCAACTCTCGAACCCGAGCAGCCTCAGGATGCCCCAGCCCTCCCCCCTGACCTCCACCTCTGCTTATGTGGGGTTGCCGTCCACCCCAGGAAACTCCATCTACATTGGGCAGCTGACCGCACCCTTCCCTCCCAGCATTGGAACCCAGCAGTCCTCCTTACGTGACGCACACTACCCAGGATTCCAGCCAGTGCGTCCGAGCCCTCTGTTCGTAGGGTACCACTCCTCCAAGGTGGTGCCACAATCGCCCAGCGCAAGCCTCATGAGTGAATACATCTGAGCTTCAACTATAAGGTTCACATTTGACAAGCTAACAAAAAAAGGGGGGAGGGATGTCGTGTCACAGGGGCTGCCAACCAGGTATTGCAAATGTTGCATTTTCTGAAACTAGCATTAGCTGTATGTGCTCGTATATATCAGCTGACATGGGATAGCATCAGCCTAAAAGATTTATTTTTTTCTCAGTAAAAAAGACTCAAAGTTGTTCTCACTTGTTTTAGATCCCATGCCAGAGACCTGGAGGGTGTTGTGGGCCTTGCAAATGTTGTCAATACAAACATAAGAGATGCCAGCACACCTGCCCTCATTCAGCCCATCCAGTCAGGAGAAGAGCTGTTTGTTTTCACATGACAAACTGACTCCTGAACCTCCCTGGGAAAAAATATAATGTCAGTGATATTTGGAATTTCGCGGTAAACTGCCTGAGTTCCATGTTTGTTTTGTGTTGAATTGTTCTATTCAGGTACTGTCAGAAACAAATACTATTTAAAATAAGTTATCTAATACTACTCTTGGGGCTGGACATTTATTATTTAAAACAGAAATATAGTACCACTGGTTTCACAGAAGGTACTTTAAAATTTATGAGATTCATTGACAGGTCCAAGAAAATGTATGATGAACAGCTGGATTTGGGTTTCTCCATTTGAAGCAGTGCACTGTGTGAGCGTGTACAGAAAGCAATTTGAGCAGCCTGTATTCAGCAACGCTTGAACAAAGCCAATCCACCACAGTTCCAACAATAACACAAAGACCAAATTAATGTTGTTGTCATTCCAGAAACTGGAAAGATCAGTTTCCTGTAAGCGTTATCGAACGCAATGACAACTAAAAGTGAAAGAGACTACTAACAGACTAGTCCACACCTAGGGGTACATGCGCCACGACAACATGCAGACTCTCGAGGATACGCAGCCTATGACTCCACACAGCCTTACCCAAAATGCTCAGTGACACAATAGAGGTCCCAAGTATTCAAAAAATTTTGCTCACTTTTACAGGTAAATGTGCATATAAATATATATTTTTTGCATGTTTTGTCCATGAAATCACTACTTTGAGAAATAAATGGAAATTTTCATCCAGTTTGCCTGCAATTTTTAACTTCCTAAGGTCCCATCCTCCCCCCCCAAAAAAGTTATCTTACCATGAATGTGAGTTTTGTGACTGTATATGTCATCTTGAGAAGGGTAGTTTGCAGATGTAAAGTCAACATATCAAAAAAGTGTATCTACAAACATAGATTTCTTTCTTTTATATAGACCATATAAGGTAACCATCTCACACTTACTTGCTGCATGGATTATGGCCTGAAACTACCATCTCATGGCCGCATGCTGTACTTACACATTTGTTTTGCATTACTGGGTAGTGAGAGGTAACTGGGTGCATAGCAGTCTGCATGTAATAGCGAAGGTTGATGCAGCTTTGCAAGTCAAAATATGCACCATTACATGTCAGTCAGCAAGAAGAAACAACGTCAATAACGTAACTTCATAAATCTAAGCAAGTTGCAGGTAGCTACGCCACAGACCAGGCTGTAGGCAAAGGAGTTCTGTACAACAGTGACGGATGGTGAAATAAAAATAGGTGAAGGGCTGAACATCCCTTGTGTTATGCATGAGTGTTTTATGTACAGCACTGCATATCATTTGTAAATGGAGATTTGTTACATACTATTTGTGCTGCCTTACAGGTCAACTATTTGTTTATTTTGTTCATCATTTAGCACCCTCTGGTGGAGTGTCTGTTAAAAAAACATGATCTGATGCAATACCACTTAATTGTGATGAAATAGACTAGTGCTTTCTAGAGGTTTCTGGCACCTTCTTGCCTGGAGGGGCCCGGATCACCCATGACTCCTGTAGATCTTTCCAAAATAATCCTAGTTTTTATTAATGCTGTGATTTTGCACAGTTAGTAGAGTTTTTTGCTTGGCATCAGAGTTATATAGTGGCATTAGAGTGTTATTATAAGATTAAACAGTGGATTATTTGAAGAAGTTTTTTTAAATCAGTGAAGAATAAACTTGTTTAAGTTGTCATTGCTGGTTTTCTTTGTTGTGATTTTCAAGTCATTACACTTGAAAATGATAATTATTCTTAAACTGTTTTCAATCATTCATTTAGTTTAACATCACGTAAACTCCAAATAAACGCTCAAAATTGTCAGATTCAAGGAGTTTCCCTCCATTTTGATCAATGCTATTCGTTTGTGGATTTTTGTTACAAATTTTTGCTTTCTTTGTTGTAAACAAACAATCATGAAGCTAAGATTTGATAGAGCAGCGTGTGCTTATAGCAAACACAAAAGTTAGCATCATAGTTCATCTTTTTTTGTGAATGAAAATGCAAACATTAAGTTGTAGGTCAGGGTGAATGTAAAGAGAACTGCAGACAAGACTCACTTCTCATGACTCTGCTCAGAGTATCATCCTTACAGAGTTGACGCTGCATGGATTAAGTAATGGCACAGAGCGATCTAGCAATTTTCAAAGGGTGTTCTCAAGCCTGGTGTTCATTTGGTTTTTCATGAATGGTATAACAAAAAACTGGTGTCAGATTGAAATTCACATGGCAAAAGTAGGCTACTGTAGAACAGCTTGAAAGCATTTTTTTTAATTTTTATTTTAATTTTAAGCGTCATGGGACCTTTTAAGCTCACTTGGAAAATATAATAAATTTGGAAAAAAAAAAAATCTGCCTCGTCAGACCCAGACAATGCCATTGCTCAATGCCAATGCAGTTACAGATTCATTGACCAGACCACTGAGGATAAAAATGGATTGAAACGGACGGTCGAACGGAAGGACAGTTATCCTCGTTATAGTGGGTTGGAGCAACCACAGGACCAACCTTGCACTCAGTATTCACTTTCCACAGTTGCTGTAATTTGCTATTTTTACCAGCAGATGGGACTAAAGTACATGTAGTTGGGATCGGTGACGCTGACTTCATAAAGTTAAAAACCGCGCAAGCCGTTCTATGTCATGCTCCTCCAGTGCTTGAAATGGAAAAATAAATCCTTGGTAATCTCACTCATAATTGAAACATCTCGTCTTTTGTACGTCCATTCACGTGCGTGTGTGTACACATAACTGTTGACATAATTGCTACAGTTGTTATGACATGAAAGATTATTGCTGAGTTTTATCAACATTATTTACCAAACAGTTGAGGGATATGTAAGCTATTTATGGTATTGCATATTTATTTCAGCGCACACACCGACATCTCACCGCACCAAACCACTGGGGAAATTATGTTAAAAATAAGTCATTCCTTTCGAGGAAGGTAATACCACGGTGGAATTTATCCTTCTGCCACCGATCGTTATTGAGAGTGGTGCACTGCGGAGTTTAATGACAAAACAAAGCCTCTTAATTTCGAAAAGTTCACAAAATGTACTCCAGTCTGCACAAAAAAAAAACAAAAAAAAAAAAGAAAACAGTGGTCCTAAAATATAAAATGCGACATTTCTTGAAGGCGGAATACAACCTTGGCTGCGAATAGCAAAGTTGATAGTCTCAGCAACTGCATACTAAAATTCCTGGGGAACTGGGTGGTTATTTCATTACTTTTGGGCTCCACACAGCAACATTCCATGGGGAAGCATTAACAAGCTGCAGCTGACTTGCAGCCAAATCCATAGCCGAGTCATTTTGAGGATACGCACTGGCAGGCTGCTCCTCAGGACTGATCCACTGAAGACGAGCGCTCCAGAGTTTAGGCGACGCCACCTTGCGCACTTGCGCGGATTAGTTAATGCACGAGATTATTTTTTCTGACGCGCTTTTCCCAAGTTACTGTCGCGCTTTGGAAAATAACATCCGCGGAGAAAGAAAATCACTTTAATGAAAAGGGTGGAATCAACGCGTCTGCAGGAGCAACCAACCCTTGGAATCAGATCTAGGAAGATGAACTGTGTGAGAGAAGCACTTAATCTTCCCGGAGCGTCACAGCCTATTTTGAAGATTAGATCTTCGCTTCCATCTGAATGCAAGCAAAGATGTAATCATTCCTCAGTGCACTAAAGCAAAGACGTTGTCGAGGGCGAATGTCACCAGATTTGAAGTTAATCTCTCCGTCGCTTCCCCGCCCGGGGATCAGCGGCTTCTCTGCCCTCATTCGAGAGCGCGCACGGAGAGGCACGTGCCCGCTCTTCGCCACTTTGTGTCGATTCTGAGTTTCGCGTTGAGCCGAAATGTGTGAGGGGAAGCGGTAGTGGGACAAAATGAAGTGGACAGCGTTGATCTGTTAGCACTGATGGGGTAAAGACCTGGGGGACGGAGCTCGTCCTGAGCTGACAAGTGACAGTTACGGGAGTTTTTTTTCTCACCAGTGTGCGAGAGAGAAAGATGTGGGTCGGCTGCCAGTTTCCTTGCGGTGCGGATACAAGAACTGGGACATTAGCAGCGTGAAACAGGGGTCAAAATAGAGCTCAATGTTAAATTTTACTCTAGTCCGTGTACCATGGAGAAAAGGAAGGGACTGTTCATTTTACTGCTTTACTTCATGGCCAAGATTTGGTTGAGTTCGCAGCAGGTCCTGAGAATCGGTGAGTGGGAATACTGTTCTTCTCCTTTCTCAGCGGAGACTGACGCACGCACGTGATGGATGCGCGTCTGCAGGCAGAAGCGGCTGCATTTGGCATTTAATACTTCGGGAGAAATTAGTGTTTTTCTTAATTAGGCGCCATCAGCTGCATGTTAAGCGCTTGTGATCATGTTCCCTTGGCAGTTTAACCTAAGCATAACATGAGAAAAAAAGCATTTAATTTCTCGTCGTATCTCTGCCGTGGCAGAATTCTAAAGTCCATCTCGGCTGTTGCCCGAAGGGTCACAATACTGTGTCCATTATAGACCCGCGCATATTAATGAGGCAGTTTATGAACTTCAGTTATCTTCGAGTCCCGAAATAATTTTCACTTTGAAATGGGATGTTTTTGTCCTGTGCATGCAGATAAACAAAATTAAACTATTTAAGGATGCTTCTTTACTCACTATATTAATCATAGATTAGAATTTTCTATATATTTTTAGATTAAAAAATGTTCTGCGGCGACTTTGCTTTATTCAAGTGAACTTAAGGGACTGCAACTGTCCAGTCTGTACATTATTGAAAGAGATTGGATTGCACAGGATGATCTGGCTGTTTAACCTGTTGAATACCAATTCAGATGAATTTCAAGACCGTAAAACGGAGGATTGTGCAAACCACCCTGATTAACATTGGGACTGTTTTTTTGGTTCTGGAGCAGACAAAATATTTTACATATCCGCGTTGTCCCACACTGGGATTGTGACTAGGACTTTGACGATATCCTGTGAGATAATATTTTATCCCCTTTTGAATGGCAGGAATTAAGCCAAGAAGCTCTGAGTACATCACAACGAGCTCATACTGGAAAAACAGCTGTGAGAATGTAATTTGAGTCGAAATAAACACAAGCATGTATGACAATGCACATTTTGATGTCTTTTCTCGTAATTTTTTAAAACCAACATCGCATGTACTTGGCACCTTGTTTGCAAATTGAATGGGTTGATAAATAATGCGTTAGACTAAGGGGACTAATGATCCTGTTTACTAAAGAGTATATTCACATTTACTACTAAGTGTTAAATGGCCTTTGTTTAGCTGGTAGGTGTGGTTTTGCAAGTGTTGCATCCTATTCAGCCAGAGAGTGTAATGTTTGCAACTTAATTGATTTTTATACATGCTGATCCATTTGATTGTCAATTAATTTTGTTTTGCAGCTTAAATCAGAGCTTCTAAATGAGAAATGGACCAAAAAAGTTGCCTGTATCAGGATGCGCTCGGAACTAAGGAGTAACACAAACTACATTATTGTTATTGGCTGCAGATATTGATTTTGGCTCCTTGTCATCAGCTTTAAGTGTTAGTGGTATACACTGATATACACTTGGTCATTGACTGAGGTTTTAGAGACTTGGGTTCAGGAAATGACCGTGGGTAAAATCATAAAATTGGCACCTTAAATTTATTATGTATTTGTCGTTAGACAGTTATATTTGACAGCGCTCACATGGCAATGCCTCAAAGTTATGAGGTTCGTTTCACACACTTGCAGACATCTGAGTGGTGATTTCTGTTGGGACAAAAATTCAAGTGTCAGAAAAATAAAAGATATTTGAGGTGTCTTATCTTGAAATGGCCCGTTTACTGAAAATGCAAGGCCCTTATTTTGAAAATATTTCTCCTTTCGTTTTTGTAATGGTTCCCTGTGTCTGCTGACACATCCTAATCTGCAATTTGTGCTGTTGATCCGTCTGAAATGGCCCGCTCCGCACAAGGCCACCTTATCCCCGACTGTCCTCATGATCCCGATATCCAGCTGCTAAATCGCTCCATATGGCTCCATATTCAATTAACATCGGACGCTCTGGGACACGGCCGCATCTGATTCGGATCTCCTTCATCCCGAGTGGTAATAATCTGCTTCCCCGATCACTTTAAACAGGCTTCCGTAATCCTCTTTACACCGACAGACTGGCTGTGACTTTGTCCCCCTCCGACCCCGCCTTAGCCCCTGCCCCCCGCCCCCGCCCCCGCCCCCGTACCCGCACCTCAGGCCAAAGACTGCGCTTGGGACCAGAGCTGAAATTTTCCCCTGGATGGGGTGTTTCTGTCCCAGCTACTAGAGCAGAGATACTCACTCTCATCCGGAAAGGGCCGGCGTGGGTGCAGGTTTTCAGTTCAAACCAGCCATTGCTCACCCAGTTCCACAAATCAAGGTCTTTTGCAAAGACTGTTGGGTTGTTTCATGGAATCAGGTGTGTAAGTGCTTGGTTGGAATGAAAGCCTGCGACCCACACTGGTTCTTTCTGTGTAAAATTGAGTATCCCTGCTCTCGAGCCTGTGTCACTGTTTCAGGCCGATGGCTGACTCTGACTCGAAGGGTGTGTCTGAATAGCCATACATTCGGCTGAATTCTGCTCTATGAGACGACTGGAGACAGTGCTATTCCATAAGGCCACTTGCTCTGAGATGATAAGCAGTTTTCGTGGCGACAGAGGAAGCTATAACTCTGTAGAAGAGGATGCGTGGAATATTGTACTGTATTAGCCTGTATAGTTAAACAAAGAAATACAAGTGCTGAATTCAATTTGTGTCTTTAATTTTTAATGGAGGGGCAGATTGTGATGCATCATGGGTAAATCGTTGAGGAGTTAGAGATGGAACCTTCTAATATGTCCAATTTTGTGCATATACTGCCGATACATGCTTACCGTACAGCTTTGATGGTTGAGTAGAAACCACTAGTAGTAACCACATATGTTCATACATGTATAGAATAGGTGTTTGAACGCACCCTAAATATGTTAGCATAACATTTCTCTGAAATCCTGGGTGTCAGCGCCTTGTTCAGTATCTAAACTGATGATGCAGTTACGGTCAGCCCATCAGGCAGAGCCTGTCTGAGTTTTATAGAGTCGTGTGCCGTTCTCACGTACGATTTGGGATGGACGTGTCAGCTGTTCAACAGGAGAGCGAATCAGTCGGGTCCCTGACATCGGAGTGATGGATTGCGATTGTTCTGAGTGGCCTCTCGTCGAAGCCGCTGCCCTCCTGTGGGCTCACTGATTGGTCCGTCCCTGTCATTGAAACTTTGCTTGAGTCTCTGAAACTTTTGAGGAGCAACGCCGCCTCGCCCAGTGATATCCAATATACGCTCGCGCTCACACGTTTAAAGCCAATAGAATGTATCGATTGCTCTCTCGTCGACCATCACTCAAACCTATCCAGGGAGGTAGCTGTTGAGGCGGCGCTCGTGTAACCAGCGTAGCCGGTCCTGCTGACACAGAGGCAGCTCAGTCCCTCGTATCAAATGGGCCAATGGCTAGATTTAGACGCCCCTTGTCTATTCACCCCACGGCAGAGGAAAGAGTGTTGATTGGGGGGGTTCCAGGGTACGGGAGATCTTAAGAGTTGCGAATTGGATCAGTGGGTGTTTGTGGAAAGGGCCTACAATTCTGCCATTGTATGCTTCTGGTGGGGAGAACTCAAGGCACATGATAATGAGCAGCGTGATCTGCAGTCATCGCGGGAGCTAATGATTCTCAGCAGTCGGGAGAGAGATCGCCCTCGCTGCTCAGTCTGCCACTCAGACGGCGGTCTGTCGAGGTACCACAGTGTACATATTTTTGCTCGAAAGGAAAAATGAAATCAGACTCATGGAGTTACTGCACTAACTGAGCGTCAGTGGCGTTTCGGGAGGAGCGCGCTCAGTTAGGGGAGTTCTCTCGGCTCAGCAGTCTGACACAATGATGATGTACTAGAGTCTGTACTTGTTCCCCTGTGAGAGAACACAGCGCAAGGTCTCTCTCGTGGAGAAGCGAGCCTGTCACTCAAAATATCATTTGGCATCATGTGCTGCGGCTTGTATGGGGATCCATATTCCTCAGTAAGAGTGTACAAAGAATAATAAAACGAGAGGAAATGAAAGTGGAGCATCTCTTCGGTGTTTCGTGGACCATAGATTTAAAGGAGCTGTGTCACGATTACTGCACATGCTCAGAACTTGCATCCCAAGAAAATGAATCTGCTTGACTGCAAGTTATGATCTGATTCCATCCTTGCTAATCCGTCAACATTTTGCATTGTATTTATATATTTTAGTTACCCTGGCATTATGCTTTTTACATTAAGTAGCTTTCTATGGAAATTCCACGATTCAGAGCCTCTATTTTAAGCTTAAGCCAATGGATGCAAGGAAAGAAAGGTTCCTGCCATCGCCAATAATCATAGAAGAAGAAAAATACTTTTTAGATTTTGACTTGCGGTTGAACAGATTTACTTTGTTCAAAGTTGTGAGCATGTGCAGTAATCCTGTCTCAGCTCCTTTAAGTTGACGTGCACGTTTGGCGTAAGCTGCTTCTAACTTGTTCTAAGAATAGTTTCACTGCAATAGCTGTAAAATGAATGGGCGTTTAGTGCAAATATCTGTAGAATGAGCTTGTAGTTTTAGTGCTTGGCAAATGAAGACTGGTATTACTTGATGCCAGTAAGGAGCGTTAAATAGATTTGTGGGATAACTGCGTCGTAAACTAACGGGTTGAAAAAAGACACTGTGCATTTTTTGAAGTGAAAAGCATTGGCCGTTCATATGCACAGTGCAACTCTTGTACTCTTTCGCAAATTTAACTTCAATAACAAATTAGCTTTGTTTGCTAGGTAAGAAAGCTTATGTTGAAAAAGCACTGTTGTACCGAGGTTGAAAATATCAGAAACAACTGTAAAACTGAAAACGGCTTCAACTTGAAAGTACCTAAACCACAATTTTATAAGAATTGGTGTTGGTGATTCCTTTTAATTCAAATTATAATTAGCAGCATGTGTCTGTTTAAGAGGTAGAATCAGCATTACATTCATCAGTAAGTGTACAACACAAGATGAGGTTCTAAAAGGGCCAAATAGTATGTGCCCAAATTGCTGTTCTTGTTGTTCACAAAATTAATCAGCATGGAAAGGAAAACAGCTCAAGAAATTATGACAAAATGTTCAAAACGTGAAAAGACCAGAAGTGATAGAAAACGTGTCTGACTGGGACAGACACACAATCAAGATGCTGGTTACTGATTACTGCTGAACTACAGCTCTGAAAATCTCCTCATTGTTGATTCAATCCAGACCATAACCAGTGTCAATGTCAAGCGCTTCATATACACCCTCCATGTGTCTTCCAGGTGAGCGTACCTGACCTTTGACCCAGATATAGTTAGGTCAAAATCGGAGCTGTGACCCTTGAAATCAAATAAGCTTTGTAGGCATCTGATATGCTCACCCTGTTTAAATTTGAGGGCTGTCCTTACAACAGTTCAGCAGCTGTAGTGGTGACAGTCAATGGGAGGACAGACGGATGGATAGACGGATAGGGGGTGGGGTGGGGGTGGGGGTGCACAATACCCCACAAGCAGGAATTGAGGGGGTATAAAACTGCATGTCATGAAGTCTTGAAAGCTGGCACCAGTTGCAGGTCTGCTATTTGATAAGCTTTTCTATGGAAGGCTAACGCACACAAATGTATAACGCAGTGGAACCTTCAGCAACGGAGAAAGGTAAAATTATCTGTTGAGTCATCTTGTACAATTATTTTCATATATCTGGGTCAGTTTATGCTCGGAGACAGCCAAAGGTGGCATGTTCGAGGTATACTGTCATGTCCGTCCCAGGTTTTCCGGGTGGACGCGTCCCCTCCGACCTCCGCGCTCAACTCCAGTCCACGTTTTTGTTTTTACTCTCCCTAACTGTTTAATCACCTTCACCTGATCCCTGTTCAGTCTTCTGTTTAAGCCAGAACTCACCGTCACACGAGGTCCAGCTATGTTCTTGTGTTTGCGGTTGAGCAGACCTCAGTTCGTCCTTTTGTGCCCTACGTCAGTATTCTGCTTCATGTTTTATTGCTGTTTTTTGTACCCCTGTCCCCAGATCAGTTCCTGTAATTAAACTCCTGTGCATTTTCTCAGCCCTGTTGTCTGTTCCCGAGTACCGTCTGTGCCAGACCCGTGACACGTACCGGAGGGAGGTCAAAGGTTTTCGTTTCTTTCGTAACAAATCAAGAGATAAACATGCAGTCCGTACTTTCTGTTGATTTATAGCTGGATGAGAAACGCTGAGCTGCCTCCTGTGGATCAGAGTCATCGTCCTCAATAAGACTTCCTGTTTGATTCATATCCTTACTGGGACTGATCAAGTTAGTGTATTAAATTTGGGGAGATATTTGCTCTGAGTGAGCCCTGTTTGAGGGAGGGAAGTTAAAAGTGGGGGGAACTCTCTCTCCATCTTTCTCTCGCCAGTGTCTCTCACATCGTTCATCTCGATGTCGCTCGTAGTCTTCCTCTGTGATTTTCTGTCCCTCGCATTTGATGCTACTCACTCAGGCCCTCGAACTCCCTCCAAAGATGGCCTTCTCCTCCTCGCCAACACCTACTCGCTTGCACACTACACTGCCCAGGCAATTCTGGCTGTCCTCATACTTCACACGTCAATAGGTTATCAAATCAGAGCACCGATTCTGCCGCAATTTCTGATTACAGCTTCCCTCAGCGGCCCTGGCTTTCCGGTGACAGCGCCACCCTGCTGTATTTATGTGGCACACAGACGTCTACAGCAGCCACCTCTTGCATTGTCGAGCTGCCCGGATCCTCAGAGTGACGGCCGTTGATTTGCCATGCAGATTGGAAACTGCAGCAATCTAAGCGTCATTAATATTAAGGGTCGGTAATGGGTCCTTCACACCTGAGGTCCCTGCGGTTTGCAATTTGGCCTGTTTCCCAATTTTAATGGCTGCCTCGTTAGGCGACAGAGGACAGAGTTTTTTTTTTTTTGACTCAGAAGCAGGGAATTATTTGTTCATGTAGTAAATTTGAATGCTTTTATATGAATTGACACCCCCTGTTTACAATAATTGACACACTCTTTGAGTATACAGTACCCCTCAGAGATCCAGTGACAGTTCTGCACAACATAGTCCTCACAGTTCTACAGGAGAGATCTTCTGTCAGCGAAGAGCCATGACCTTCACTCGAAACATATGCGCTAGCCTACGGCCGCCGAGCATGTCATCCAGAGGATGGATGGGTTTAATTTGGCTTGGGGAACTGGAGCCAAAACCTCTCCGACTCCAGGCGAGACGGGGCTCGCTGTGTCCCACTGCAATGGCCATATTTACCTGATGACATGGCTGAGGTTTGGCTCGATCCCTCAGACTTAGAGCCCAGCCTGTAGCTGTGATAAAAGGATTAGCCAAAGAGCGGTTCGAAAGCCCATAATATTTGGTATTTTTCTTTTATTTTCAGGATGTCTGACGTAGATGTTTTCATTCATTTTGAGAACAGGAACTGAAAATGAAATTAAATTAGCTATTTATCGGGGCTCCATGATGTGCTTTGACATTTTCATCCTTCTTTTAGGTTTAATGTATTGGGGATGATGTCAGCTGCTATTATAGGTTGATGGTAATGAGATATTATCAATCCAACTCATACATTTCATCTACTCCCCTCAGGCGCCTTTGATGTACTTTGATGGCAGTGATTTTCTTGTGGGGAAAAAATGAACTTTCAGCATTGCATTTCCTTGTTGGATCCCATTTAATACTGCATCGCTTTCAGACATCTGCTGTGTGATGTACACAAACAAAACGTTGTGTACACTGAGGAGAAGGAAATGTTAGACTTGTGTCGACTGGTGCCACGCAATTGTTTTTTAAAAAACTTCAAAATGAAGTTTTAAGATTTTAGGCCTGCTTACAGTGCTGTGAAGAATTATATGCAGCCTTTTGAATTTCATCTGGTTTTGCTTATTTGCATATTTAAATGTTTGAGGTCATCTGCCAAATTTTAATATCAGAGAAAAACAATGAGAGTCAACACAAATCGCAAATTTTAAATGATCATTTCAATTATTGAAGGTGAACCCATGAAGATATCAACCATGTGAAGAAATAAGTGCATTAGTGCATATGGCAATGGTAACTTCACATTTGTCATGACAGCATTAATGCTGATTGATATACAGATTTTGGGGCAACATATGCTGCTATAAAGACATCTTCTCAGGGGAAGCCACATCCTGGACATATTAAAACAACATGGCTCCAAAGTTAAAGAGACCAGCTGCTAAACTATCAACCTCAGAAAAAACTGGTGCTTTATGAAATAAAAAACTTGCTAAAGGTGGCCATGGGTGCGGAGCAGCTGGGAAAATATTTAGCCTTCAGAACCACAACAGTTTTTGGCCTCTTCAGTTTCCAAAAGCTTACAGAGTATTGCTGAAGGAGAGGTGATGCAACTCAATGGTGAAAATGCCCGTCCCAACTTTATTCATTCATTTTTTATCAAAATATGACTCCCATCACATTCAAAATGAGAATATGTTTTAAAAAAACCAATAAAATTTCTCAGTTTCAACATCTATGTTCATTTAATGTTCAAACTGAGAAACTTTTTTTTTTTTTTGCAAATAATCATTAACTTAGAATTTAAAGGCAGCAACACATTGCAAAAAAATTGACATAGGGGCCTTTTTACCACTGTGTTACATCGCCTTTCCTTTTAACGACACTCAGTAAATGTTTGGGAACTGAGGAGACCAATTTTTGAAGCTTTTCAGGTGGAACTCTTTCCCATTCTTGCTTGATGTACAGCTTAAGTTGTTCAACAGTCCGGGGTCTCCATTGTCATATTTTAAGCTTCATAATGCGCCACACATTTTCAATGGGAGACAGGTCTGGACTACAGGCAGGCCAGTCTAGTACCCGCACTCTTTTACTACGGAGCCATGCTGTTGTAACACGTGCAGAATGTGGCTTGGCATTGTCTTGCTGAAATAAGCAGGGGCGTCCATGAAAAAGATGTTGCTTGGATGGCAACATATGTTGCTCCAAAACCTGTGTGTACCTTTCAGCATTAATGGTGCCTTCACATATGTGCAAGTTGCCCATGCCTTGGGCACGAATACACCCCCATACCATCACAGATGCTGGCTTTTGAACTTTGCACCTATAACAGTCCGGGTGGTTCTTTTCCTCTTTGGTCCGGAGGACACGACGTCCACAGTTTCCAAAAACAATTGACAATGTGGACTCGTCAGACCACAGAACACTTTTCCACTTTGCATCAGTCCATCTTAGATGAGCTTGGGCCCAGCGAAGCTGGCGGCATTTCTGGGTGCTGTTGATAATTGGCTTTCGCTTTGCATTGTAGAGTTTTAACTTGCACCAGCAGATATATTGACGAACTGTAGTTACTGACAGTGGTTTTCTGAAGTGTTCCTGAGCCCATGTGGTGATGTCCTTTACACACTGATGTCGGTTTTTGATGCAGTACCGCCTGAGGGATCAAAGGTCACCGGCATTCAATGTTGGTTTTCGGCCTTGTCGCTTACGCGCAGCGATTTCTCCAAATTCTCTGAACCTTTTGACAATATTATGGACCATAGATGATGAAATCCCTAAATTTCTTGCAATAGCTTGTTGAGGAATGTTGTTTTTAAACTGTTCGACAATCAGCTCACGCATTTGTTCACTAAGTGGTGACCCTCGCCCCATCCTTGTTTGTGAATGACTGAGCATTTCAGGGAAACTGCTTTTATACCCAATCATGGCACCCACCTGCTCCCAATTAGCCCGTTCACCTGTGGGATGTTCCAAATAAGTGTTTGATGAGCATTCCTCAACTCTCTGTCTTTTTTGCCTCTTGTGCCAGCTTTTTTGAAACATGTTGCAGGCATCAAATTCCAAATGAGCTAATATTTGCAAAAAATTACTAAGTTTACCAGTTCGAACATTAAGTAACTTTTCTTTGCAGTGTATTCAATTGAATATAGGTTGAAAATGATTTGCAAATCATTGTATTCTGTTTTTATTTACGATTTACACAACGTGCCAACTTCACTGGTTTTGGGTTTTGTACAATCGTCGGAACACAATGACCGATGGTTCTCACACATTTCCAAAACTGCTAACTCACGACACACCTACAACACACCACTGACAAACCAGCTAACTTCATGCTCAAAAGCTCACATTGAAAACCAAACACCTACACTAATTTTCAAAATGCAAGAATACACTAACACTATACACCAGATCAAGCAAACACCAACACCTATTCACTTCCATCAGAAACCTTCAATCAGTCATATAACACTGTCATAAAAAACACTAACACCAGTTGGATTTACAGAAACTGCATTATGTTTCTGGTATACTCTTTTGTAAATTTTTTGCACTGCCGTTTCTTTTGAACCTCTTACAGGTATGTCAGGTTTTTTTTGCATGTAGTCGGCCTAGATGCAGACATTGTTTCTTTATAGCAAACATTTCAGTGGAAATGAGTTTATGGAAAAAGACAGTCAGAACTGTAATGGAATTTTTGCAAAGGCTTTATTTGTGTAGGAAATGCTGCAAGCCTCCAAGAAAAAAAAATGCCATTCACCATGTGGATACATAGAATAAAAAAAGAAAAATACTTGTATAACGAAAAAAGACCCTAATTTGCCCGGTCTTCTGCATTGGGCCACATGGCCTCATCAAATTCACAGCGTATGTCTCCCCTGCTGAGGCACCTGGGGAAGAATCTCTCTGCATGTCTGATCCATGCCTGACAGCGCTCAGGTGTGAGCTCCTGGCGAGCGGCATTCATGGCCTCCAGGAGGGACACCTGGGTCTGTGGCTGAAGGTCAGAGACCCTCCGTCTCCAGGCTGAAAAGAACTCCTCAGTGTGGTTGAGGAAGGGGAAGGAAACAGACACCATCCTGGGATGGGCATCAAACCACGCTGCTACGTCACGCCACCGGCGGAATGCCACGCTGTCCCAGACCACTACATAATTTGGAAGGCCATCCAGTCCCCTGTCTGCTTCCAGCAGCTTCCGGCACCAGTCTTTCATGTAGTTCCTCCAAAAACAGTAGGAGCCGGTTGGTATTGTAGGGGCCAATCTCACATTTGTGTAACACTACTCCATTGTTGGATATAGCAGCACTGATCGTGATGTTGGCCCCTCTCTGTCCCGGCACGGTGATTGTGGCCCGTTTCCCGATCACGTGTCTGCCTCGCCGACGCTTTTCACTAAGTTGAAGCCGGCCTCATCAATGTAAATCATCTCATGCAGGGCTTGATTGCCTTCCAACTCCATGACTCTGAAAGTAAAGACAGTTTGAGTAAATGCTTTGCTTTATACCGTGTGTACTGTAACCCAGGTTTATAGAATAGTTTACTGCAAAGTACACACTGTAATACTTCAACTACCGAATAACCTTACCTAGACATACTGGTGACGGAGTTCTTTTATCTGCTCACTGTTCCTTTCGAATGGAACCTTGTACAGCTGTTTCATGTGGATTCGATGTTTCGACAGAGTCCGAGAAATGGATGTCAAGCTGATGGCATTGATGCTTCCAACGACTTTGTCGTCCTCCAGAACTCTCGCCTGAATTTCCTTGAGTTTGTTTTCATTGTTGGCCACCATCATGGCCCAATGGCAGCTCCTGCTGGTCAGTTAGAGCCGTCCCCTGCCCCCTGAGCGAGGGGGGAGAAGAGGAACGAAGTAACATATTAGGGATCAGAGGCACAGTCACACAGTACAATACATGTAACTGTAAAATAACTTAACTGTGAACGGATCTATTGGAGACACCTTTCTGATACATCTTACCGGTTGGTTTCTCGAAAAATCCGGATAATAGATGCCTCAGTATCCCGGCTGAGATGAGGCTGGACTCTTTCTTCAGCTTCTCTGTATGATAGGCCATGATAGATGACGTGGTCAATCATGGTTGCCCTAATTTCACAAGGAACCCGAGTCCTGGCCCTTCGTTGAACGCCACCACGCATTCTCACCGCTCTCGCTCCTCTCCCTCCAGGAACTCCACTCCTTTGTCCTTCACCAACTCCTCTCTCCATTCTGCTCTGAGCTTCACCCGTCAGTCATGACCGTATAACGATCAATAAACCGTAATATTGGATTGTACTCTGTCTGGCTGGTGCCTTGTGTGGATGTTAAATCATAACATCTCAGTAACTCTGTCAGTTACTCATCTCCTATATGCACACTCATGTTCATTGCTGATTGGTTTGATGCACAGTTGCAAGTTCTGCTCTGCCGATGTTATGACTACTGCGTTATTCTGTGTGAATGCTAATCTCCTCACCTTACAGGAGTAGGTTTGGAGAAATAAAAGAGGTAAATTGTGTTAATTACTTCAGCAGATAGAAAGTAGACTTAAAAAACAAGGAATGTTGGGTGCAATTTTTTGGATTGTGGCAGATGATCGAATGTGCACGTGGTCTGAATTATGGGGGGTTTTTTTTGGTTTTTTTTTACGAGTTCCTCGTTCCTGAAATCTAGTGTTGCGCCAATGAGTATATTTTCCGAGGTACATCTTCTCTGCATTGTCGGCAGAGAGTAGTTTAACTGGCATTTATTTTTTCGTCGGATAATGATGATCTTTTCTCCTGTACGCTTCATTACTTAAAGACAGTTAAGATATACTGCGAGGGTTTGTTTATGCTTTGCCAGCCGAATAAGTCAAATTGTCCTTAACGACATGAAGTTTATTCAGGAGGGGCTTCACAATTTGTGGTCCAATAGTTTCTATACGTTTGTTCTGAAGGAAATGAACGTCTTTTGCACTAGAAAATGCACATTTTCTCTGGAATGTTCCATTCTAATACTCACGTATGAAATGCCCTCTCTCTAATATGCATCAGTTGCAAAGACTTGAGTCTAGTGCCGTTCTTCAAGAGAGGTTCAAATAATCTTTCCAATCTTGATTTGTTCAGGTCATTTACATTGTGAAATTATTTTCTGTTTCAGTATTTCTTAAAATATGCTTTTGGGAGTCTTGAATCTGCTGAATGTAAACATGACTGTTTACCTCTGATCTCCCTGATGATGGATCCTCCGTTTATTGTTGTTTGCTCAAGAGCTGTGAACTGATAAAATGGAGCCACCTTTACATTTTAATTCTGCATAGTTAGTAGCTTAATTTAAGAGTGGCTTCAAGGTCTTAGATAAGCTCCAGAAACTCTGAGTTTAATGCATTATTTTTATGCATTAAACTTATAAAGAACTGATAAGAAAGAATGAGAAACAAAAACACAATTTGGAAGTGAGATTAGTGGGAAAGATGATGTAGGTAATAGTTGATTATGGACTCGCTCAAAGAGTGCAGTCTGCTGCTCGCTTTAATGTTCTGTAGTTATGAGAACAGCATTATCAATATTCAGTATTGGATAAAAAATATTTTTACACTGGACAAAATGGTAGGCAAAAGCACTTTGTTCAAAGACTTTCAGTTTTCTTCTTAATATTTCCCAGAAGTTTTGCTTTATTAAAAAGAGTAAATTTACATTAGCAAATGCAGCAGTGTTTTTCCCCTCACGATGCCTCTAATTTCCCAGCTCATAGCGCGAGACAAACGAAACACAGATAATCAGCATCACTTGCTTATATCTGCCGCTTGAAGTTAATGGCAAAAAACGCTGCGGATCTGGGTTGAACGGTTTTATTAAACACTATATTGTGACAATAAAACCTTTATTTCTGCACAGTACAGTGGCAGCTCTGGCTTTTAGTTGTTCAAGTCCCTCAGCTTGTCTTCCAGATTATGGTGAAATCATGGGGACATTTGCAGTGGTTCCTTGCAGACTTTTCCCAGCCTATCGGCCTCCATGCTGTGTAATGACCTCAGCTCAGCTCAGCTCTTTATTTTAGACAACATCACTCTCTCATATCTTCTCAACTGCAGACCCCTGTGAGACAAATTCAAAACAAAACAGAATTAACAGATTTTCTGACAACCTGTCTCTCTCTTCTAATTAACATGAATGTCATTATAACGGTTGCAACCATTAATCACGTCGCTGAGAGGAGTGACAACATGTTGTGTTTATGAGCATCGGCCGGTGTCAGTTTGACTGATCAGGGCTCCAGAGCAAATGACATGAGTGGACGGAGACCTCAGCCGTGATGAGCTGGGGTGTCAGACTTCAGTCCTGGAGAACGGCAGTATCTGCTGGTGTTTGTCATTATCTTTCAATCCCCAACCACTGAAACCACAGATTAGCAGTTCGAGTCCTGGAAGGCTGGTGTGTATGAAAAAGTTTCGTTTTCGCAAATTATTCTGACTAAATTTGCTAATTGTCTCTGCTAGCAAACTAGAGCTTACTCGCAGCAGATTGGATCACATTACAATAATTTGTTTATTGACACAAGAACCATCTTCAGTGGTCATTCACAAGCTTTTCGAGAAATGTATCTTAAATGTAAAATTTATTCGATAGTTTGGCTGATCAAGTCAGGCAAATATACCGCTCAGAATATTTACCGGAGCAATTGAAGGGGTTATTTCCACAAGTACTCAAGTCCATATTCATAAAAAATCCGATAACACTAGAAAAACCATACTTTCAATGATGAGGAATGAGCCACGTAACTTAATTTTGGCCAAGAAGCACTGAGGTACTGTATAAAATGAGCAGTGAGTTGGAAGCTACTTTTAGCAGTGGTCTAGAACTTCTTCAGTTACACAAACCCAGTCAGCCAATCAAAGCATCACTTAGAAAATTGGTTGGCCAATAGCACCCTCTGGAGTTTTCTTTCCTAACCAAAATGGCTGACTCTACAGGCCAGGATGTGTGTGTGTGGACTCAACCCAAAAGAGCAGGAAAAAGACCCAGGCAAACATGGGCAAAAAACAAGCAAAAAAGAAGTTTGGCAAAAGGCAACTTTTTACCTGCTCATTCTTTGGCTGAACTTTCTAATTACCCCTCACAGTTATTTTTCAACACAGCTCACAACACAGAGCCAAGGTAAAGCTGTTGTGGTATCCAGGAGTGGTTTTTATTGTGACCTTTGTTCAGCTGTATTTACCTTCCATTATACGGCATATATCTATCTTCCATTCATTTAGTTCAAGAAACTTTTTGACATTCATGACTACAGCACACTGGTTTGGCTCTATTTGCCGCTCATTATTTTTCGAAAGTGGTGTGTTATGTTTTCAAAAAGATGCACTGTTTTAATACTCTGAAAATTTAATGCTATGAATTTCGTAAAAATCAAATTCAATTTTTGATATTTTGAGGCATTCGCCTCTAAAAGTACTCAAGTGCTCACACTGGCGTTTGACATATCTGGGTGAAGAATCAAGATGAAGGCTAGATGGTCTCCTAATATGATTTAAGACGTCTTTTCAGATCCATTACGATTACGTCAGCAATACAAGTAACTTAATTTGAAGTTGTCAAATTCTTAAAATCTTGTTTCTCTAAAAAGGAGAAAATGGCCTTGCGCACTTCTGGAAATCAACCCTACAATTTTTAGGCATCATAGACTAACCCCACAAATTGTCTGAAAAAAATAAACCCAAAGAAGGCGAAACACCATGGAGTTGTTCAAAAGCGACTGCAGTTCAAGTGGAACTTAAAATTGAGTGATACTTATTTTTTCTTGACATGGGCTGCATTCAAAATGTTGCGCCCTTAAATTTTTGAGCAGCGTAATTTAAGGCCAGAAGTTGGCAAGGAGGCCAGAAACAGAAACGATCCTGATTGTTTAACTCTGACTTTAGTCCATGAGATCTATGTTCATGAACTCGAGCTGCTCAATGGCTGAACTCAATGACTTCTGCCTGAGCAAAGCCAAAGCCGGTATTTACAGGGGCTATACAGGCTTGGAGTTTGAGTAAATCTATGGGCATCTCCAGAATTTGGAATAAGTCAGCTAACCTATAGTGTGTTTCCCCATGGGAGGTGGGTTGCGTCTGGTGGTATCTGTCCACATGACCTCCACATCAGCACCGGCAGATTTGTTTTCCGCTGTCTCCTGTCTAACGCAGCCCGGGGAGCAGGTCCTGCTCCGATGGCTCTTCGCTTCTGATGGCTCTTTGATTTCACATTTGCACAGTCATGCTGTTGCAGCAGTACATTTTCATTACTCCGATAATTTGTTGACGCTGTGCTTCAGTGACCTGGATGGAAGAGAGTCTGTCCTCCAGTCATAGAAATAGACAGCAGCATTTCAGAGACTCTCTCTCTCCCACGCGCTCCGTCTCATCCGAGTTTCAAATCTCAACCTCAAATACTGTCTCAGACTCACAGTCAAAGATTATACCTCTTTGTCATCCTTCTCTCGATCTCTTTCTCAAACACACACACACACACACACACACACACACACACACACACACACAAGCTCGCTCATGTAGGAGCACATTCCATGTGATCTGTTAGTATTTGGACAACGATGCAACTTTAAAGGGCTGATACTCCTTCTCAGTTCATTAAGTTCATATACAACCTGTCAGCATGAATTTGGAAGCCTTCAGACCCACACCGAGAGGCATTAAAAACGCTCGGTGGTTTTTATAGTCTAAGTTGACAACTGATAGTTTTTCCTTTTGCTGATTCATATGATGATCATCAGGTACAGTCAGCATCGCAAAATGTCAGGTGTCTGGGTTTGAATCCCTTCTTGGTTTAACACCTCATTATGATCGCCCAATTAAATTCGCTGAATCATGGTTGTGAATCACACATTGTGTGAAATCATTTTGCACATGAAAAGCTCAGGGTCAGGGTCAATAAAAACACACATTAAGAAAGTCCCATCATTCCCACTTCAAATGCCACAAACAAATGAATCTCGGAAGAATCAAACTTTTTGAATGTTGAAAGATGGTCGATCACAAAGAAAAGTTTTTGGACGCATTAATGTCCATTAAATGACTGTATCCAGACTGCAGGGATGACACAGAATGACCAGATGTGTCAGCTGTCTTCCCCGACAACGTGCGTCATCTGTGACGTCAAAAAAACACATTCCATGAAACGTCTTCTGCCATGTCAGATAATGCATAAGAACTGCTGAACTGACTGCCAATGTAACGATAACAGCGGTGGAAGCAAGTCTCTCTACCAAATGCACAGTTTCCCAAGACTGTGTTTTGCGACTAGAAAAGAAACCATTTACCACTGCTGTAAAACATTATATTTTAGTATGTCTCTCAGAATATATTGAGTGATTTATGTAGGAATTCCAGCCTTTTAAAATTGTGTCACTGTCCAAATACTTCAGGCCTCATTGTATACTCAACATATGCACGATTGTACTTCATGTTACTGTTCATTTGTACATCTCCTTTGGAGGAGCAAACATTTATGGGAGCCAGTATCTCAACTAATCTTGTCTGGTTTGAGAGGAGTTTACAGGTTTGATTGTGGACATTGATTTGCATTTTTAAGCTTGATGATTGAATAAAAAGGGCAATGAATACACCTAAATATATAAATAACTGCGCCGGAAATCAACTTCAGCTGTAGGCACAAAGGATGTATATAATGAATGTTCAGATGAAATTAACCGTGATGTACAGGATTAAATATAAGAGGCTGTATATCCCAGTTTACTGTCAGCTCAAGCTCGCAAATCTAGTTTGGCAAAATATTACTACCCCATACATAACCTTTAGGAAGTGGCGGTCCTGCAGGAGGGGCAAAGACATGTCCCTTTTAGTCCTGGCTAGATTTCAATCAATTTCCTTTATTGATGTCTTTTCCAATAATTGTAAGTGGCAACTGAAGACACGGTTTCTCTCCACATGTGATCTAACAGCGATCAAACCGCAGGTTAAATTCAGTACAGTGGCGGAACAGAGAATTGGGTTGCACGAAACAGCCGATGAAAACAATTATAAATCCTGACCTGTTCTCAGTCATCTTCATGATTAACAAAAGGTTCATTCCGACAGCGCTCCGCATTTAACAGGTGCTGCTTTTTCTCCCCAAGTAGCTAAGACGACAATCATTCATCTGGACGCGTATTTGCTGTATTTAAATCCACGTTATTCAAAATTGCATAGCCTACCTGTCGACTCTCGCTAATTGCTTGAGCCGCACGCTTTTTAAAACCTAGTGCCGAGTGCCACTGTTTTTTTTTTTAATCAACCCTCGAAATACCGAGAGTGAGAGTCCGCGTTTCATTGGAACACGGACCAGTTCAATCACGCGAAGCATTGGCCAATTAATAAGTAAATTATTTTCCTGCACTGAATTTAGCCAATGATTTCATCGCTGTTAGATCGCATACGGTGAAAAACCGTGTCTTCAGTTGCCAATTACGATAATTGGAAAAGACGTCAATAAAGGAAAATGATTGAGATCTAGCCAGGACTATAAGGGACGAGTCTTTGCCCCTCCTGTAGGACCGCCACTGCCTTTAGGATAGATAAACAGCATGTCTACAAACTTGAAGGCTGGAGCACATTATTTCAAATGAGAAATTGATTAAATTGACATCTTCACATTTGTAGTGCTCAAGGCAATTCCATGCAAAGAGACAAAAATAAAAATAACAAGTGGTGCCAGGCACAGCATTCGGCGTTCAAAGGGTTAACTTCAGCACTTAGTAAAACCAAGAACCTCTTCAAATCTGGATCATGGACTGAAGTAAAGGGAGCTGCCCCGGGTTTTAGTTAGGCTTAAAGTCAAGCTTAGTCACAAAGCCAGCTTCGTAGCACAGCCGCCTGGATTTAACTAAGCAAACAGTTAAGAGTCATCCATTGGATTTTTGCAGCGATTAATAGGTTTCAGCTGGCAAAAACTTATTTAACTCGAACTGCTGCCGTGAGCAGCTTCTCATTTCTTAAACATCCATGTCGGGAGACATATTCTGTGGTTCTGGAAAAGATATTACTCTGTTTAAGAAGGGTCAGATTATTGGCCTGTATCAAGCAAAGGAAACAACCTAGGAGATTGGTGAAAGTGCTGAAATTGCATTAAGCATTGTCCAACGCATTATTAAAATCTAGAAGAATATTGGTGAGTCAACATCCTTGAGGAAGAACTGTGGTCGGAAAAAAAATGTGAATGATAGTGATTAGAGATCACTTAAACTTTTTTTTTAATCATCAGTGGAGCTCATTGTGAAAGAGTAATTCAGGGGAAAAGAGATAATTTTCACACATGGATCAGCCAAAACGCAGACCAGACCTAAACCTGACTGAAAATCTGTGGGATCTGCTGAATAAGACTCAACGCAGCGGTCAGACTCTCCCATAATCTATACAAGATCTTAGCGAAAATTAGTGCAGCTCTGAACAGGAATTGTGACATTGCATGAACTTATCGAAACGATGCCACGGCGAATGCCTGTTGCAATCAATGCTAAAAGCCGTCCAATTAAATATTAGTGCGTGACTTTTTTTTTTTTTTTTTTTGCCAGGCAGTGTTGTTAATTTTGAAGTTAACCAATGAAGGTAACATTTTGAAGATTCAGCCACTCTGGCTTTCCGCAGCATTATCCCACTTTGCATTTACTATAGTTTATTATTTTATTCATTCAGCCAATGAGGGTATTTTAATGCACAAAATAACTGTCATTCTTCATTAAGAACAGAAAATGCCACAATAAGCATGCTTATATTCTCATTTCTGGGGAAAGACTAATATCTCCTCACTTTTAAACTGCAATGGAAATTGAGCTAACAGAATTATCAGGGCAAATTCACTGGGGAAACCTTGCATGCCCTCCTCTCATATCTCTGCATGGCATTCTTCCTCTGTGGTTATTTTTCTTAGTTCTGCAGCACGGCAAATCAAACACTCTGCTGCTGATTATCAGGAAGCTTGAGGCGCCATAATCTCAATTAGCCTTTCTTGTCTCCTTCAAACCTTGAAGGCCTGCTGACTTTTGTTTTCAAACCAGAACTAAATTCTGCCTCCGGATATGCAGTCAGATTCACACATATTTGGACAAGGACAATATTATTGCTATCGCCGTCTAGCACACCATATTGGAGATGAAATTAAGTAATGAACATGAGTACCTAGTGCAGACTTTTGACTTTAATTTAACCCCTTTGTGCAGAAGCCAAATTTGGCTATTTATTGGTTACCCAATTTAATGTGTATAATTCAAGATTAAAGCTTCATAAGGAGGAAAAATGTGGCTTTACTCAGAAAAGACACTTACAGCATTTAGAATTACATCACATTTCAGTTTATTTTCATGATTTTGGTAGAGAAAATGGACTGCAAACATAAAATATTTTCATCAGAATTCACCATTAATATTGCAAAAAATTAATACTGAGAATGGAAAAACTGCTGGGCCTTAAATCTATACATTTCTCGGATCATAAACTGCTTTACCACAAGTAGAATTCATCTTCAACATTACGTTCTAGATTACCTACATGCTATTAGCCTAATTACACAGATATCCAAGTGTCTCCTCGAAATCTGAGATGTTGCACTGTCAAATCATCAAATAATCATGTATTTAGCACAAATAAAGTTCGGAGGCATGAAATTTTATATGAACTTATGATTTTCTGGTTGAGTTTAGCATGAATTTATCAATATAAGTGCAGCTGAACATCATTGGTCACCAGTAACCTCTCCAAACATAAAAAATGACTTTTCTCCATATTAAAGTTTAGAGTTTTGTCCATTTTTCTTCTAAGTCCCCCAAGCCAGCACACACAGTCAATAAATAAACTGCTGATTAAACGGTCAGGACATTTACTCTGCAATGAAACCGGCAGTTCTGACGTCCGAGCTCACAAACTCATTTCAACACTTATAAAGAACAAGTACAACTCACTAACTCAGTGATATCTGAATTCTGAAATAAACCTTATTTTAACAGAATAGACATTCCACTTTCAGGGTAGATAAAACTATATATTTCCTGCCTGGATTCAACAGAACCGTCCAATGAACGTACCAGGGGGTCCATCCAAATGCATGGGAAGTTCACGTTTTAAACAGGAAAAAAACCTTGGCATTCAACTTTGTAGAAAACGGTATTCATTTCAAAACGAAAAGCAAAAGTAAAAAGCAAAAGAAACCTAAGCTTTTTCATGAATCCCTCCTCCGGAGACCGATGTATCCAGTAACAGGAACCCTCCAGTCCTGTTCCATTCGAAATAATTCCCATTGACCGTGTCCTTATCTCATTTAAATCCTGTAAATGTAACTGAACACTTCAAGGCCAGTTTTGCAAGCTTTTTTTTTTTTTTTTTTGTCTGAATCGCGAATAATTTAGCCACGTAATGTGCGCAACATAAACAGGATACAACCGAGCCTGCTGATACGCATAGGCTTGTATGCTCTGTGTTTGTCCAATCAATGTGTTTCACTTACTGTAGAATGTTTAAACACTCGGGAATTGGATAAGAAACGAGCCAATCAATAAATTGTTACCGGGGGAATTTCACGTGGGCATGAAGTGTAATTGTGCAGTTACGAAGAAGAGCCTGAGTGTATATTCGAGTGATTGGCGATCAACACCAGTACTCGGGAGGATATAAGGCAGCGCTGAATTTGTCGATGAAGGAATCGACATGTAAATAGGGAACTACGAATTTTTTGTATGTGAGGACTGTAATTGACAGTAGAATGTGAGAGAATCAATACCATGTAGAATTTTTTTGTACAGAAAACTGATTTTTCTGAACCAGTAACTGGAATACTGTTGGCTCACTGTAGCTAATGTGGTTGCTACACAGGACAGCGATTTTTTCTGTCGCAATAGATCATTTTTTTAGACTGCTCCAGTCAGCTTGAGAACACTAAAAAGCTCGGAAGACCTCAGAGGACAACTGTGTAGGAATATTTTTCTCGGTGGAGAAAAATCCCCTCACAACAGACTGCCAGATCAGGAAAACTCTCCCAGAGGCAAGCATATCTGTGCCAATATCGGCTATCCTGAGAAAACCTCTTCACAGGAAAATACAGAGGGGTTACGACAAGATGTAATACACTGGTGAGTCTCAAAATCAGAATGTGCGCCAAATACTTCTGAAATAAGCCTGTAAAGTTCTTGAGCAGCATTGTATGGGCAGATGAGACATCAAATCAGCTTGTACCAGAATGATGGCGAGAGTAGAGTATAGAGGGGAAGTAACTGCTCATGATTTTTATCATACCACCTCATCTGTGAAGCGTGGTCATGTTAGGACTGAATGGCATTTCACCTTGAGCACAACACCCAGCTGAGCAGAGGGATTAATATGGAGAGCGCACACTCTCCGAAAATAAAGAACATCATTGTACCTTACGGGATAAACTGGCTTGTAACTGCAAACTGAAAGTTTTGGGCCACTGATTTTAGGCCTTACTTTTCACAGTTTTGTCCGCTTTTTATTTTTTACAGTGTAGGCTACGTATTCCTCTTCCTGAAGTTTGAATACCAGAGCCCCATCACAGGGTAGCAGTATTGGTATTGATCTCAGCGAACCTTTTTCATATCTTCATATCATACCTTTTTGCCACTACGGCATAATGTGTGCATATCTTTAAATATACACAGTACAGCCACACTCTGACAGATCAAGTATGAGGTTGCGATTGTCCCTGTGTATATTGTGTATGATTGGAATAATTAAGCCTCGGTTTTTCGTAATGTTACAGTTTCAGCACAACCATTTTAAAGTCATTTCAAGTCATTTCAAAGTCTGTCCTTTGTGACATCAGAGGGGCAGAGACCACTTGAAATATTAAAGGAACTGATTACCTGGTTGGCTGAAGTGAAGTTTATTAGTCCCTCTTGCCTGTGTGTGTGTGTGTGTGTGTGGGGGGGGGGGGGGGGGTCACTTGTTCATATGATGTCTGAAAGGACCTTGGTTTGTTATGGCTAACTGGCTTTGCACCTAGTGACATTAAGTGACCTTTATAAGCATATTGTTTTGTGCATATTTTGCTCATGAAGCATTAATCCACTTGGTTTGCAAGGTTGCTGTGGTTCCAATGACTGTCAATAACTAGTCAGAGATTCTTGCTGTGGTGCAGATTTTATGATCCAAAATTTGCAGGGAATAAACAAAAGCCCGACATGTTGGTCTTGCAGAAATGTAAATCTAAAATCAATATGTTGCCTGCGGGGGTGTAAATCTTGCAAGGCTTTAGTGTTATCACATAAATACAGCAGTTCACACAACATGATCATCAAAAGGGAAAATAGTCATTGGCACTGTGCTTGGCGTTTGCAACGGTACAGAAATGGAGTGTGGGTGTGCGAGAAATGGCTCTTTCGAACCTCTCGGACCTGTTTGTAGTCACGGCCCTAGCGAAGCTGTTTGTTCATATCAGCTCTGAGCAATTCTGCCAGTGCGGCAGCCCTAATCAGTTACCAACAGCCCAAGTAAACAACCGTGAGTGGCTTCATCAAGGCCTGGATCGAGACTGTCACACAGGTCCCATCCAATTTCTTCTTGATGGATGTCTCAGTGCCACACAATTATGTGTCTCGTGTTCTGTTCATAAATAAATGTCTGTGCGCTTGTGTTGGGGTGTTGGGGTGTTGCGAACTTGGGTGGTGATGCTGTTCGCATGATCTGGGGCGCAGTTCACTCTGCACTTCTGCTGCGCAGGATTGCTGCAGTATTACGAACGACACCAGCACCATTCTCCGCCAGAGTCACAGCTGCGCTCTTCTGCCTTAACGCTGGGCCGCATGCAGGCTTGGACTTTCGACCTTCGAAGAGAAACATCTCTCGTTCTGGAAAATGCGGCTTTTGTTGGACCGTGGTGAAGTGTTGTCCTTTGTGCATGGCGTTCCTCGGCTGAGAGAGGTGCGTAGAAGGCCGAAAGCCCTTTGTGTTCATGTTTACTGTATTTTTTGCGTATATCTGCCACTGGACGTGGTGCGAGCCACAGCATCGTGCTGGAGTCGTGTTATAGAGTAACTCGGACGGGGTGATCAGCAGGAGGCGCACACCATAAGAAGCCGCTAAAAACAGCTGGTACGGCATTACACAGGTATGCTGATCACATGCGCTGGACCCAACCGAGGAGATGATGATCATGACTACTATGAGATTAACCTTTATATGGATGGGAAAAAAATCTGAGACCATCTTTATGTAAATTGAGTCTTTTCAGTCAATGGACTGCAATACTCTTTGGCAGCCTGACTCTTTCTAAGAGGTACAATGACACCAGTCATTTCATTAGCATTTTACCCTCCATATTTGAGTGAAACAGACTATACCTGAGAAAGAGAGTGAGAGAGAGAGAGAGAGAGAGAGAGAGAGAGAGAGAGAGAGAGAGAGATGTATGTGAAGTCTTTGAACAAACCCAATAATTGCCTGCCAATACAGTATTGTTGATCTTGAGAAAGGAAAACAAGGTCAGGACTGCGATTCACAGCCACTGAAAAACTGAAAAAATCCGTCGGGTCTTGGGCTTTAGGCTACATTCAGGACCACATCCTCCCCCCACCCCAGACGGACTTGTTCCCCAAATTTTACACTTATTTCAGCTTTATATTACACTTGCAAAAACATTATTAATCCCTTGTCTGTCATGGCCAAGGCCAGACTACAAGAATATTTTAATAAGTTTGCAGGAAGCACTTCTGCATTCGGAAGATGGCTGTCCCCTCCATTCCTCCGACGAGTTTCACACAGTCGCGGGCGAGAGTTCAGGGAAATGTGTTATAGTGCAAAGCACCGCAGAAATTAATGTTGAAAATGAATACTGTAGAATACTGATGAAAAAATATTTCAAAATACTAAATACCAAAGTACACAAACAGTATTTTCTCTCTGGAAAAGGAGTGAAATGCATATTCTTTTCATTGAGCATTTTTTTCTGGGTAACCTCAAGTTAAATTTCTGACTGAATTTGTCCGTTGAATGGCATAAATAAAAGTTTGCAGCTCGGCAGTCTCTCTCTCTCCTGATAACGATCATGGATCTTTGTCGAGGAACAGAAGTTATGTTGCTCATAGTCACCCATAACAGTTACAGCAGCACATCACCGTAGGGCGATTCAAACTGGGTGATCACTGTTCTAGGGGGGCCTAATTGTCAGTCCTTTTTTTGTTTCACAATTATTGATATCAGCGCTCACATCTGACAAAATGCATTTAAATTCTGTTTAACGATTTTAATAAAACATGTTCGACAATAGGAGGGAGGTCATGTCGCAATATTTTGAAGGCATAAATGAGCCGCACACATGAAACGTGCATGAAAAGCTCAAGTGAAATGCTCTTGCTGCAGCTGCATGGCCAAACTCAGAGAACACATGTCCTCTCGCCAGCCAATCACGTGCGCACACATCGCTCCAGGGATGAAGCCTGCTCTTCATAAACCGCTAATGAGGCTAACACTCGGCAGCAGGTCACTGCTGTGTTTCTTTGCCTGCTGCTGCCTGTGCTCGCTGCCCTTTGTCTGCCGTGCGAATCGGTCCCTGCCGCTGCCGTGCGAATCGGTCCCTGCCGCTGCCGTGCGAACCTGTCCCTGCCGCTGCCGAGCGAACCGGTGCCTGCCGCTGCCGTACAAACCGGTCCCTGCCGCTGCCGTGCGAACCTGTCCCTGCTGCTGCCGTGTGAACCTGTCCCTGCCGCTGCTGTGTGAAACGGTCCCTGCTGCTGCCGTGCGAACCTGTCCCTACCACTGCCGTACAAACTGGTCCCTGCCGCTGCCGTACAAACCGGTCCCTGCTGCTGCCGTGCGAACCGGTCCCTGCCGCTGCCGTGTGAACCTGTCCCTGCTGCAGCCGTGTGAACAGGTCCCTGCCGCTGCCGTGTGAAACGGTCCCTGCCGCTGTCGTACAAACCGGTCCCTGCTGCTGCCGTGTGAAACGGTCCCTGCCGCTGCCGTACAAACCGGTCCCTGCTGCTGCCGTGTGAACCTGTCCCTGCTGCTGCCGTGCGAACCGGTCCCTGCCGCTGCCGTGTGAACCTGTCCCTGCCGCTGCCGTGTGAACCTGTCCCTGCCGCTGCCGTGTGAACCGGTCCCTGCCGCTGCCGTGTGAAACGGTCCCTGCTGCTGCCGTGCGAACCTGTCCCTACCACTGCCGTACAAACTGGTCCCTGCCGCTGCCGTACAAACCGGTCCCTGCTGCTGCCGTGCGAACCGGTCCCTGCCGCTGCCGTGCGAACCGGTCCCTGCTGCTGCCGTGCGAACCTGTCCCTGCCGCTGCCGTGTGAACCGGTCCCTGCCGCTGCCGTGTGAAACGGTCCCTGCTGCTGCCGTGCGAACCGGTCCCTGCTGCTGCCGTGCGAACCGGTCCCTGCCGCTGCCGTGCGAACCGGTCCCTGCTGCTGCTGTGCGAACCTGTCCCTACCGCTGCCATGCGAACCGGTCCCTGCCGCTGCCGTGCGAACCTGTCCCTGCCGCTGCCGTGAGAACCGGTCCCTGCCGCTGCCGTGCGAACCGGTCCCTGCTGCTGCCGTGCGAACCGGTCCCTGCTGCTGCCGTGCGAACCGGTCCCTGCTGCTGCCGTGCGAACCTGTCCCTACCGCTGCCGTGCGAACCGGTCCCTGCTGCTGCCGTGCGAACCGGTCCCTGCCGCTGCCGTGTGAACCTGTCCCTGCCGCTGCCGTGTGAACCTGTCCCTGCCGCTGCAGTGTGAACCGGTCCCTGCCGCTGCCGTGCGAACCTGTCCCTACCGCTGCCGTGCGAACCGGTCCCTACCACTGCCATACAAACTGGTCCCTGCCGCTGCCGTACAAACCGGTCCCTGCTGCTGCCGTGCGAACCGGTCCCTGCCGCTGCCGTGCAAACCGGTCCCTGCTGCTGCCGTGCGAACCTGTCCCTGCCGCTGCCGTGTGAACCGGTCCCTGCCGCTGCCGTGTGAACCGGTCCCTGCCGCTGCCGTGTGAAACGGTCCCTGCTGCTGCCGTGCGAACCGGTCCCTGCTGCTGCCGTGTGAACGGGTCCCTGCCGCTGCCGTGCGAACCGGTCCCTGCTGCTGCCGTGCGAACCTGTCCCTACCGCTGCCGTGCGAACCGGTCCCTGCTGCTGCCGTGCGAACCTGTCCCTGCTGCTGCCGTGAGAACCGGTCCCTGCCGCTGCCGTGCGAACCGGTCCCTGCTGCTGCCGTGCGAACCGGTCCCTGCTGCTGCCGTGCGAACCGGTCCCTGCTGCTGCCGTGCGAACCTGTCCCTACCGCTGCCGTGCGAACCGGTCCCTGCTGCTGCCGTGCGAACCGGTCCCTGCTGCTGCCGTGCGAACCTGTCCCTACCGCTGCCGTGCGAACCGGTCCCTGCTGCTGCCGTGCGAACCTGTCCCTGCTGCTGCCGTGCGAACCTGTCCCTGCTGCTGCCGTGCGAACCTGTCCCTGCTGCTGCCGTGCGAACCTGTCCCTGCTGCTGCCGTGCGAACCTGTCCCTGTCCCTGCCGCTGCCGTGCGAACCGGTCCCTGCCGCTGCCGTGCGAACCGGTCCCTGCTGCTGCCGTGCGAACCTGTCCCTGCCGCTGCCATACAAACCGGTCCCTACCGCTGCCGTGCAAACTGGTCCCTGCCGCTGCTGTACAAACCGGTCCCTGTTGCTGCCGTGTGAACCGGTCCCTACCGCTGCCGTGCGAACCTGCCGCTGCCGTACAAACCGGTCCCTGCCGCTGCTGGTTTGTTTTTTTGCCTCTTGTGCTGCTCTTTTCTTTGCTGCACATCCGCCTCCGCCCCGCCTCCACCTGTGGTTTTCATCTTGCTCTGAGCTCTCAGGGGATTCGGTGTGTATTTTTCATGAGGTCGATGTTTCCTCTGCCTGTAGTGGGCTAGTATGTGCAACAAGAACAGAGCAGATCTATTCAGTGCTGTACAAAAATAACGTTCCACATCATACTCAATAAATGAGTTTTCATTTCAATATTCGAGTTGTCCTGACTGATCTCCAATCAGCAGTCAGCAAGATTATTATTTTTTGTAACATAACATAACATAACATAACATGAATGGCAAGAACAGGCCTTTCAGCCCAAGTAAGCTCACCAGTTTCTTTATACTATAGTGAATATATCCCTACAGATACTGAATGAGTTTCTGAATGAGTTTGAGTTTTTCCTGGCTCATTAATCAGAAATGACAAAATGATCTGCGGGACATTTTATGATTTAGTCCAAATTATTACAATCTGATTTATCCTTGCATTTTTTTATTTATTTTATATTTTGTATAATAAAATATATAATATATTTTTATATATTTTAAGACAGTGTTATTGGTCGGTAACATTCTCGAGTAATAACAGTGGTTAGAATGAAATTTGTTGGCTCATAATTCTGTGAAACAATTTGATGAAAAACACATGTCCCCAGAATAATTGCATTCACAGCAGGCTAATTCCAAAAATAACCAAGTACATTTGTAATCTATTTATGCAATGCAGTTTAATACTTGCCGATGCCGGTGTTGAATGACTGCAGTTCAGAACTTAATGTTGCTGAAGGGAAGGCCAGCCCCATTATCTTTAAAGTTAAGGTGATCTAAGGTCCAGGTGTTTAAGTACACAGGTTTCTTTGCCCTGGTGAAGTTCTGTCAGAACAACTTGCATGTACTGAGACTCCCATTTGAGTCCAGGCTGCAAGCTAGAGAGATGCTTGAAAGCTCAGTTGTAACAGGAACAAACCAGTGTCGGCCGAACCTGCTGTCCGCAGCAGGTCAACACAAACTCATTCTGGGATCCTTATCAGCCCTTGTGGATCTGATCGGTCTTTCAGATTTCAACTGCCAATCATGTCTGGCTGGGACCTCTAAAAGTAGCCTCAGAGCGGTGCCATTATGTCTGGGTCGAGGCTAAGGTTGCCCCTGCAAAATTTTGTACCACAAACCCCAGTCATCTGCCCCCTGTGCTAGAGCAGTACTGAAGTGTCAGACTTGCTTTAAATTCTGTTATTAATAGGGGTACAATAAATGTACAATTGTGCCCCTCAAAGTACAGTCCACACGAAGGCATCCCAAAGGGCTAATTACTGGACGTCAGGGTAACTATGCGGACCCTTTCAAGGACTAAAGAGGTACGCGATATACATCCTCAAGGGTGCATTAGGTGTACCTCTAAGGATGCTGAACCAGTGACAGGCTATTGTGTCCAAAAACATACAATTTTGCGCATGTATTATTATTATTATTAAAATGAGGAAAGATGTAATTCTTATGTTCGATTTGTTTATGCTTATTATTGTTAATTATGCATGCATGGATATTACGGCCCGGAAGGGTAGGTATGATCACCTGTATTAGTAGAGGAAACGTAGGAAAGGATGGCAGGGGAGGGACAGAGTTTTTACACCCTGTTATATCTGCCGTGAGTGAGTTTCTGCTCTTTGTACTCAGGCCTTATGTCTCCGCATCAAACGTCTTTTCATTGGAAATAAATCCATATATTTCATTTTGGAAGGACATGCGTCAGCTGATTGTTTCCCCTGTTTCAAACGGTGGCGAAATCTATACTGACCAAAAAAAGAAACGCAATTACATAATCCGGTGCCAAATTTCGACAAACCCATTGAGAAAGATGCTTTTGCTCTGAGTCATTTTTGGAGGAGAGTAATTCTACCATACAAATTTTTATGTTCACAGCTTGTATTCCGAAGTGACCATTCGTCCGGAACCAAACATCGGCAGTGATTGGGTTCAAGTACTACTATTTTCCTAATGCTTCCATTTTTGTTTTGAGTTCCTCGTAGACACCAGGGCCTATAAAAGTCCGACCGAAAATGAATAAAAATCAGACGGGTTATAATGCCACGACTAATGGAAGTTCAAGGAGAACGGACAAATGGGATGCTACAAGCCGAAAGTCGGGTAGATAGAGTTGCCCGTCAATTCGGCGTGCATTCTGTGACAATTAGTCGCCTCAGAACCAAGTATACCACAGGATACACGGCCGATCGTCCCAGATCCGGTAGACCACGTGTTACAACTCCAGCATCTGTCAGCGGTATCACGACCGACCGTCTGCTACACACCGAACCAACCTTCATTTAGTTGAAGGAAACCTCAACGCCGTCTGTCACCGTAATGAAATTTTCCGTCTAGTCGTCCTCCCGTTTGTACGACGTCACCGACTGACTTTCCAACAGGACAACGTGTGTCCGCACGAGGCACGTATCTGTATGGCATTCCTTCAGGCCGAAAACATGCGAATCCTTCCCTGACCAGCGTTTTCTCCAGATCTTACACCTATAGAACACTTGTGGGACATTCTGGACAGAGCGATCCGGAGACGTCAACCACTGCTAGCTACAGTACGTCAGCTAAGACGAGCACTGACCGAAGAGTGGAACAGCGTTTCACAAGCAACAGTCAGACATCTGGTGATGTCAATGAGACGCAGGTGTACCACCGTGCGCAACACTAACGGGGGACATACGAGATACTGATAGTGTCATTTGTGTTTCGTAATGTCGAACCTCACCTTGTTAAATAAAATAAAATAAAACATGGTGATATTCCTACCCAATATTCTGATATATCTATTGCCTGAGATTCCCTCTTTCATTTGAGACCAATGAAGTGTTGATTAATAACAGTTACACTCGATAAAATCAAGAAATAGAAAATTGCGTTACTTTTTTTGGTCAGTATAAGATGTCATAATAGATGTACTTTATGTTCTGAGAGTGAGGAGTACGAGGGTGCTTTCTGGGACCTCATCCAGCTGCTTTAGAACAGTCTGGAATGAGGTAAACTTGTTTCCCCACATAACCAGGCACTGCTCTGACCGTTTGGCTGCTGTGGATGGAAATGAAGATTCGGGGGTTGGTGGTTTGGGGGGGGTGGGGGGTGGGCGGTGCGGGGTAGTGTTGGCTATATCCTGCATCCATCCAACTTTATGTAAACTGGTTTTCACTGCCAATAATCATAGAAGAAGAAAAATACCTTCTTCCTCTATGATTATTAACAGTTGGCAAACCATTCCTCATATCCTTTGGCTGAAATGCCAAAACAGTGCTTTGAATCCTCAGATGTTCATAGCAAATTCCTTAGTATAAAAAGCTTAATGCCTTAGTAACTAAAATACAGTATATGCAAATGTAAAAATGCAAAAAGCAGATTCACTTCCTTCAAAATTATGAGCGTGTGCAGTAATCATGACGCAGCTCCTTTAAATATTAATGTTTGTTTATATGCATGTAATTGAAATGCACTCTTACTCTCCAGAAAGAAGGCATAAATGTGAAATGTTAGTCAATGGAGCGAAACCCTAAATTTGCATTAAAATGTACCGCTTGCCTGATGATTAATATTCCATTTGTACCTTTTTTGCTTGATAAGGATGCTTAGCTGTGCACAAAAAAACATTACTGTGTCTTTCAAGGTGCATTTGGGAAATTTGTTTGTGAGATAACAGAACTGCACCTCTATAAAAAATGTGCCTTGTCCTAATGAGTGTCCTGGTGCTGTAATAACTTGCCTGGTGCCCAGCTGCATATAAAGATGCTGGACATCTTCATATTTTCTACACGCATTATGTCAGATAATCGATGACAGTCTGCGCGTATAGTATAGCCTTTACAAATACTACTCTACTTTTCTAAATATCTCTGAAAATTGAGCTTCTCATGGTTGTTTATGTCCTCCTTTAATGATTCAAAAATAGTTAGTTTCAGACAGTTGTGGTTTAATTTGAAAAGAAATGGCTTTTTACCCAGATTTGTTCTCACGTTGGCCCGCAGTAAAATTCATAAAGGAGTGTGTTGTTGGGGTTCTTGCAGAGTTGTTGTTAAATTCTCAAACATGCAGAGCCAGGGCCAGCTCTGTATTTTAAAAGACAGGACGTCCGTCAGTGGCACTCACTTTAGAGTCAAGATATTTTTTGAAAGTACTTTTCAAACAAACAGAACGTTTGTGCAATTGACAAAGCGCAAAGATGATGCAGAATTCACAAGCAGCTTTTGCAGCCAATCACATTTGTGGCATGGTATATTTTAACCCTTTGAGCACCAAATACATTTTCAAGGAATTTAAAAATACATTTATCGTGAGCTGTTGACAACCTATCATGTGCCAACTTGTTTAAAAGAGCTCCCCTGCGGGAGCTCTTTTAAACAAGTTGCCACATGATAGGTTTTCAACAGTATCTGACTTTGATATCTGACATCACGGCCCTGAAAGGGTTTAGGGTTTATCTGAGCTGTAAAGCTTACCTTCGGCTTCCCTTATGCCAGTGATGGCAGGCAGTAAGAACGATCACTTATCACTTGTTCCTCTTTTCTCTCTAATGTCAGAGTGCGCAGGGGCTCATGCAAGAGGAAGAGAGGAACGGTAGACATGAGATACAGAGCCGTACTGAGCCCTGAACAGCAGCAGATGGCAGGGTTTACGATGAGAAGCCGATGCTCTGTACATCACTGCTTGTTTCTCTAGCTGACAGATGTGTCCATTTTATCATGAGTTCTGCTGCCACAGTTCCCTCAGTGGTGTCCGCTGAACAACAAGATTAAATTATTCTGCTTTTTTCTTTTGACAAATGTTACCTTTGGGAAAGTACAGACGTTACTGAATATGGAATACTTATTGGTTCCCCTCTTAGGCCATTGTTAGCATGTCACATTACGTGGCGTGCTGACCTCCTAGGAGGAAAAATTCACTTCAGTCTTAGCATCCATCTCAAGGGTATATTGCGATTATGACATCATTGACATGACTCTTATTTATGCAAAAATGCGGACCTTTGATTCAACTGTCAAAGCAAACAATGCGCTAATCTTCCATTGTGTGCATATTTCTCTGGAGGATCAGGGTGGGTCAAATAGACCAGCACGACATGAAGAAATGTGCGTTAAATTCAAGGCCACGATCTCAGAAGAAAATTTTGCAATTTGCTTTGGATTTATCAAAACTAGGGACATCAGTAGCTTGAGCAATTTTGCGAGCCACTGAAGGTGATAATACACTTGTTGTTGGGTAATTAATACATGTTTTTTGTGGTTCTTTGGCTGCAATCTAGGCAGATAGTCTAATAGTGAGATTTGGAGTGTTCTGATTGTAAAAACTGGTCGGGACTGGGGACTGGCGAGAGACATTTTAGCCTTCAATGACAGAGCTGAGTCATTTCCTTATGAAAGGCCTCAAATATTCATGGTGGTCCTTAATATTAATTTCATGGATTATATTCATTCCAGCTGGTTGTGATTGGCCACTTCTGATTGTTTTCCGTAGTCAGAACAGCACCGAACGGTTCTGCAAGTACTATACAGAGAGGATGGTGAAACGATCAAAAACAATCACATAAATACCAGCTCTGTGAAGCGTGTAACGTATTGCTGTTGATGAAACTGACAAAAACTCAGATTGATTAAATTTTTTGATGATCACAGAGCCGCAGTTCAGTGGTTACTGGCAACTGTCTGACCAAGTGACCAAGTGTGCTTCTGTCCTTGTAGTAGAGCTTTGACTCGTGGCCACATTTCGTTTTGGCTCTTGCTGATTTTTTGGTGTTTGTAAAATGCTGTCACAATTACCCTCACTACCTTCTGCCCTTTATGCAGTTTCTCTATCTTGTGTAGTCTTACGTATGTCATCTCTCTCGGTTCTTCGTAGTCCTACGGGGCTCTGCATGTTCGATGCGGCACCAAGGTCGGAGAGAGACACTGTTTCATCTGTGTAGTGGCTCTATACAGTTGAAATGATAATAAAGGCAGTCGGCAGTCTGCCGTAAATAACTTACCATTGTGTGATGGACACATCATTCAGGCAACATCTATTTGGCCCACTGGGAACACTGCTTCTGTCCTTATATTGCTTCAGAGACCTAGCGATGTGTTGCTTGTTAGACCTCGCTCAGCCAAAGACATGTTGCTGAAAGCTCATGCATGGAGGCCATTACTGTGTACAGCTGTTTAAAAGTGCTTTTTCTCTATATATATGCCTGTAATTTTGGGCACTGCTGCATATAGTCCACTCTAGTGGAAGCTTTTGCATCATCCCATACAAAAAATCCCATTGGCAGGTCATTGCAATGAGAAAAAGTCGTCATTTATAGAACAATAAATAGAATTTATAGAATTCTTTTTTCAAACCTTGTTTTGCATCCCTAAGGATGTATAAAACCCCTTTGTAAAAAAATCCTAACGGAGTTTATCATCATTCATGCTTGAGAGGGTTAAATGAAGAGGTTTTCTCTAGGTAGATGAACTGTAATTTTTGTTTAGAAACCTCACTTTTAGCCATTTTTCATGGGTTCTTGCTATTCTTTGTCCAGCTATCATTATGAACATCCATATTCAACTTCCCAAATGCTACGTTTTCTTTTATTTTTCTAGGGGGAAGTTTGCAAGTTGCGGACAAAGGTCATTGTGTGAACGATATAGCTTCATTTCTCGCAAAGCCTTCCTACACCATTATAATGTGTTGTCATGTGGGATGTATTTCCTGTGCTGGATTGCGGAGTTCGCAGTCCACCAACAGGTGGACCTCTTCAGGTCAATTAAATCTGAACTGGTCAGTGAATGTCAGTGCATGTACTGGTGATAATCAGAAAAAATCATATTTTCTTTTGTTAATTCTGCTCATAACAGAACCAAGCTTGGTGGCCCTGTAAATGGGTTGGGCTTTTGTCAGTGGTCAGTGGGCTTATACAAGTAAAGACGTGGATAAACAGTCTGATGCGATGTGTTGCTGAGTTTTAAAAAAGTTTATTTTCTGTTAAAATATCCTGGTCTCAGTACGAACAATTATCATTTGCTGGGCAGTGTAACCAATAGGAGGTAATTAACATTGGCTCATCAAAAGAAAATATGGGTAATAAATGTCCGTGGAATGAAACTGGGAGCAATAACAGAGCAAACTGTAGCATTATTAAAAGTAATAAGCAGTGAAACATTAGCTACAGTCCTGCTGGTGGACTTCCAGGAACATTGCAGTGATGCATTTTAATTATAAAGGATCCAAGCCTTTCCAAAAGAATATTACACATAGATTATTAAACACTGTGGACAGGAAAATGCCTCTTGTAGGAAAGGCTCAATTATCAGTGAGTTTACAGTCTATGTTTTTATAGCAACTTTATCAGGAAGAAGCCAAAACGCGGGCAGGGATCACGGGACAATCCTATAGAAAATGGCACAGCTCCAGTTAAGGAGTTCTGGCGTGCACAGATACTGAGAGAAAGGTAAGCATAAGAAGGTGTGGAGATTCCACTGAAATGCAGCAGCGAAGATTAGGGAGAGACAAGAGGCGGAGACTAGAAGAGGGCGAGTGCTGAGAGCTTGTTAATCAATTAGTAAGTGCAGCTATACAATCCCAAGTGCTCATTAGTAAGTTAGTCTTAAATACAATGTTAGTTTTGGTTAGTAAATTAACAAAAACAACAAACTGTTAGTATGTGTTAGTAATACAGAAAAAGCAAGGAGAAGGAAGTAAACAAGATCGGGAACGAAGATTGAAACCATTAAATCACCCAAAGGAGTGAGATGCATTACTGGGGCTGTGTGCAAAGACAAGACCAAAGACCAGACAGGGGGAGACAAAGTGCAATGCATGGAGAAATCAAAACATGGACTGGAATAAAAACTATGGCGAGAAGTAAAACATGGAAAATCAAAACTAAGGCAATACATGAATGAAAAGCAACCAAATTACAATACACAATACTAAAGAATGGTCAGACAAGGCAAAGATCAAAATACACATGAGGCAGTCAGAACAATGGCAAGGCAGAACCAGAATCACATCTAGAAGTCGTTCCAGTTTGAACCTGTTTTCTCCTGACCGCATTTTTGACTCGATCGCAATGGTTGGCCATTAAATTCTGGTCACTGTACAAATTCAGGCAAAAAAAGTTCTCATGAAATACGCTCTCGACCCAGAACAGGCTTTTGACGGAAAAAAGATGTAGGCCTGACTAATGATTCTTTTAAAAAGAAAAAGTGGAAGGAATGACAATCTAAAACCGATTTGTCCCACTAAAATTGCGACACGGGAAGGTTATTCTTTTCGATAAACGTCTTGAGACCTTTACTTGTGTCTCCTCTCTCTCCTGAGAATATTCCAGCCCGCAGTGCTAAAGAATTTAAGAGGTTCTAGCAGGTGCTCACTGGGGCTCGGTGAGGGTAATTAGGAACGGCACTTAAAGGCCTGGGCGTGACCTGGGGTAACAGACAAGGCTCTCAGTGTCGCGGCTGGAGGCTCAGTGCTGAGGAAAAGAAGAAGGTCATTCACTGCCGCGGCCCCGACGGGGGCCTCGTCCCCCCAGCCCCTCTCCTCCGCTGCCTCAGAATCAATCTCAATCTCACCAGCGATTCCACAGCCATTGTTTTCATGGACGGCATGTCCACCTAATGCTTTGTACGGGTCTGTTGCTCTTCGGTCATCACTCATGTACAGGCGATCAATTTGCGCTCTATGCTGAAGCTTTCCCTGAAAATGTAGGATAATTGCAGTGTTCATGTTTAGAATATGAGAAAGTCCGAAATGCTGCAAATTATTCTGCCCGTTTTGTGGAAGGAAGGGTTTCGAATCAGTGAGGTCGATGTCCCTCGTTACTCACAAAATACCCCGGATTTACACAGGATATAAGGGTTTGACCTGAATCCGACCCCGTTTTCTCTGCAGAATGATCACGGGAAAGTAATTTCCTCTGTTGTTTTGCTTAAAACGCGACACACATGAATATTTTGTGCGGGAGTCTGGGACACTATTGAGATTGTCTGTGTGTGCAGGCAGCCAAAGAAGAAGAGTGATGTGTTTTTAGACATCTTTGCTCATATTATCAGACTGTAAAATTACCCATAACGTGCTCCTAAATCATTCCTCCTGTTGTTTGTCAAACAAAAATATTTCCAGAAATTAGACCGACTAGAATCAGACTGCAGGATATGGAAATTTCATACATGCATTATCTCACCACTTTTGCAGATAACCAAATAACCAATATAAGATGAGGAAAATGAAGAATAAAAAATGTATGTGGTATTTGCAGTAGCATCGCCCATAAGGACATCCATATTGGATAAGAAATGGGCTGCAGTCAGTGTTACCATCAGCTCCAGTTTCCCTCCACCTGGTGCCTCGTCTCTGGCCAAGAAACCGTCTCGCTCAAGAAGTTTCAAAATAGAAACGTCTGACAGACTGCATCTCATCATCTTTTATCGCAGCACATGCTCAGTCCTCCCCTATTTGTGCAATTATAAAGAATTTCAATCTTCTCGAAGTAGAATTAATTCTGTTCAGTGCCCAAAATATTTTTGTACGCACTCCCAGCTTTCTGCGCTGGTCCTCTGAGTTTACAGAAAGGTTTTCTATGTCAGCGTGTTGTATTGTGTTCTCATTCCTGTATCAAAGATGAAATTCAGCATGTTTTGTTAATCCTGGCAATCGGACAAGAAACTATGTCGTTTCATCATACTTTTAACAAAGTTATCCGTTGCGACGCAGACATGAGTTCGCTTCAGGGTACTTTACTACAAAACTCAAAAGGAAAGAGAATCCGTCATGCTGGCTAATCGATTCAGTGCAAACAGGAATAAGCTGATTTTACGAGGGTAGTCTTTGGGTCAGACCCAGAGCAGAAACTGCATGGAACTTGTGATACGACCCGACAGATGCAGGTCTGCAGAGAAAGTGTACAAGGGTGCAGGTGACTGACAGCAGGTGATAATTGGATGTTAATCAGGAGAACAGTGATGGTTCCGTTAAATGGCAGGAGCAAAGATGGAAACAGAGACTGGCGCGATGTTAACGTCTGACTGATTTTTGCCTTGGTATGTCAATCCATACTCTGTGAGTGAACTCCTCGATAATTCAATCATTGCCAAGTATTTAGGGCTACTGGTTCTGTTACTTCAGTTTCTTTCTTTCTTTCTTTTTTAAGTATTGCAGCTCAGTGGGTGCCATTGCAGGAGAATGTTCCACAAGTGCCTACTATAGCCTGGGATTTGTTATTGTCATTTTACTTGTGTAATACGGCTGCTTTTCTAATGTCCAGTTCAGAGGAAGGGACAAAAAAAAAGTGTGAAATCCAAATGTCCTCTGTCATTGAGCTTTTACTCAATGGTGGCTGAGTAAATCCGCAGCAGACAGCTGCCTAAGATAAGACATATTCCTGTCTAGTTCGATCTGAGTTAGGCATGGAGACAGGGAGGACATTAAAGGAAACAGAGAGACGGAGGGATGAAGGAGAATGATTGTGCATCAAATTGGATTTAGAGAGGATTGGTTTATTCTCCCAGGACAGTTTTGAGAGTGACTGATGATAACTGAGAATCTCTTTCACAGTTATTTTAGCCTCAGGCAGACGGCACTTTATATTCTATTTGTTCACTTCATTGACTGGCTGACACAGCAGGGGGAAAAAACTCACATATGCTGTCATCTAACAGAAGCAGCTCCACACCACACTGTTTCAGCAGTCTAGTCTATATCCTATGGAGTCCTCCCATCAGGTCCCTGTTCTGGAGACGACCTGCTGTGCAGTCTGTCAGTCCGAAGGCTCTTCTCAAAGTCAAACTCTAACGCAGAGGTGGGCAACGAGACTCGCATCTGTCCCTGGCTTTCACACAAACTCCTGGCCGTTAATTAGTCGATTATCTTAATTGGCCAAAACGCTAATGAAATCTGATGTTTCTGCTACGTTTCTTTACATTATCATGAATGACTGCCAAAGACTGTCTTTGTCTCCCTAAATGTGACATTTTTCTTTGATCCATTCTATGTGCAAGTCAATGTTTATGTACGTATACAACCAATCAGTTCAATTACTCAAAGTAATTGGTAGAAATGAAAACCTGCGCACACACCCTGGGCTCCAGGATAGGAATTGCCCACCCCAGCTCTTACGTGTCACTAACTTTATGCAAACATTGATTTTTAACATCGTCAGTGGTTATTGATTTTTGATGGTGCTTGTCAGCTGATATATTATATGTGGTGCTGAGGTCTGCTGGTGTATAATATTTAATTCAATTTTATTTTTTATTACTTTAGGGCTTTTCTCAGTCAAGATTGACCCAAAGGGCTTTACTCTAGATAGGAACCCTTACGGTGAGAGAGAGAACAATGTTAGCGAAAACCGTACTCCATTGGGATCAGAAATCTCGACACAAATGGTTGCTCAGAGTGCCATGAAGACCACCTCAGACAGACTTGCCCTATAGCAGCAGACTAAGGATGGAGTGCAGTGATGCAGCACCATCATGAGAGCGCACTGGATGACGCCTCTCAAACCACAACAGGAGTTGTGGAAAGGCAGACAGCATAGGCAGACAGACCCAACAAAGACTCCATAATCTGCTATAATGGGAACTCGACCACCACACTCCGCACTGAGGTATAGGTTTGGCTGAAAAGGTAGGTTTTTAGTTTAGACTTGAAGAGCGAGAGGGGGTCTGCTACCCCTACATCAAGTGGAAGGTGGTTCCATCGTAGAGAGGCCCAACAACAAAAGCCTCTTCCTACACTGAGTGACACAAACGCCGGCACTTTGTGAACAATTAATTCTTTGGTGAAAATAGGGAGCAGCTAGATCTTAAAGATGTGTTTGTGCTCGGCCGTTACGTACCTTATAAGTTAAGAGCAGTATTTTGAAAACAATTCTAGATTTCACTGGTTGCCGGTGTTGGGAAGCCAGCACTTGGGAAATATTCTCAAAGCATGTACTTCTGGTTACTGTGTGAGTGTCTGCATGTTGTGACAACTGGAGGCTTTTTTCAGTTTGAAGGGTTCACTGGAAAAACCATGAACGTCACTTTTCTGCACTTTTTATTTATCAGAATTTAAATATTCTAAACCTCAACACTGGAAAACTAGTTGCTAGAGATGTACGTTTATTGTTTTTACCTTGATAAAGTCTGGTAATCACAATGTATACTTCTGAAATATGTATATCTGGTGAAGATATTGCATATTTGATAGAGCTCAGAAGTTAATAGTCACTTGACTTTTCATTGTAAATCATGGATATCCCAAAAGGTCAATGGTATAGATTAACAAAAAGTGACCATTATCTTGCAGAAAAACGCAGCTGATTGGTTACCCAAGGTCACGTGACTTGACCCTGTTTTGCAATGACCTTGATCGTTTTGTGGTTGTACACATTTCAACACTGCAAATTTTGTACGCTGATCATTTTATCAGAGTTCTGATGATCTTAAGTGAAAACAACAAGAGTCTGAACATAGACGGCAGGCCTAACTCAAAATCTCTTAAAATTGAACTTGATTGTTTTTCCAGTGGACCCTTCATTTGTTTATGAAATGTGATAGGAGTTTGTCGCAGTAGTTCAGCCTGGAGGTAGCAAAAGCCTGTACAAACTTGTCTGTATCATAATAAAACAAAAATGTACTCATTTTTGCAATATTACACAGGTGAATGAAAGCAGTCTTGAGAAGGTGTGGTGCTTTGGTTACTGATATATGACATAGGTCCTCTGGTGAATCGTACGTGTTGCTGTGGTCTGGTGATGTGAAATATGTGGTGCTCAGTGGCAGCTGCTGAGCTGAATGTTGCTGAGGCCCAGAAAAGATTGGTCTTGACCCATTTTCACTCTTTATCTAAATCAATATTGGTTGAACTCTGAAAACACTGAACGTTATCAGGTGTTCAGTTTACCTCGTTACGGTGACACAGGAAAAAAATGCATCATTATGACGTGACATTGAATTTCAGTCAACATTATGCATTCCCAGATATTTTTTGTTATTTCTCGCTTCCTCTGTTATAATTTAACAATCATGAAGCCAAGCTTAGATAATGCAAGATGTGCCAAAAGTAAACCTGGACGTTAACATAGTAGTTTATCGTTTTTGTAATGTGACAATAACTTTTTTAATCATTGCAGAAACATTGCATTAGGAAGGAAGCTGCATATTTAACTGTGAATGGCCTATTCTTATTTATATTAGTGGAAAAGGTTTTTGTCTGGATAATGATGGAAAACAGAGCAAGATTTATTCTTATCTTAAGGAGAGCTGGCTGAACCTGTTGGTCCCGAGTGTTTTCTGAGTTCAGGTTTTGTCCTAATAAATAAAAAATTGAAAACAGGACACGACCAATAATCATGTTAAAGGGATATTCTGTGCTTCACCAATGTCTCGTTCTCCAGCTGCTCTGTGGTCCTGTGGTTTGCGGGTAAATAATATGTGGTGCTGTTGTCTGCTGGTGTGTATTGTGTGGTGCTGAGGGCTGCATGTGTGTAATCTGTGGTGAATCGGTCTGCTGGAATATAATATGAGTTGAACAGTCCGTTAGTATATAATGTGTGGTGCAGTGCTGTGCTGTGCTTGTACATAATATGTTATGCAGTGATGTACTTGAATAGAATATGTCATGCTGGGATATGCTGGGAAATACTATGTTGTGATGTGGTCTGCTGATATATAATATGTGGTGCTTTGGTCTGCTGGTACAAGAGTACAGTACAACCCAAACTAGGAAAAAGTTGAGACAGTTTGGAAAATGTCTATAAAAAACAGAAAGTAGTGATATCTAAATTTACTTTGACTTGTATTTTATTGCAGTCAATATGATGGCATGATGTTTAATATTTTGTTTGGTTACCTTCTTTTTATTTATTTATTTATTTATTTATAGTGGGAGTCTGATTGAGAGCAAGCTCTCTTTTTCAACAGAGCCCAGTAGCAAAAAAATAAAAAATAAAAAATAACACAGAAAACACCAAGTACAATAAATAAAAACAATGACTACATTACACATGTACATTCCTGCTTTGAGGCAGCCAATAAAAGACATTTAAAACAATCAATTGAAATAAGACTTTCCAACTTTAAAAACTGCTGAATCCTATTCCACTTCTGTGGAGCATAATACATAAAAGCAGTTTTACCCAGTTCAGTACGCACCCTTGGGACATCTAAAACCAAAAAGTCAAGAGTGCGCAGACCGTATTCCCCCTTCCTCACGTTAAGCAAACTGGTCAGATATCCAGGCAGTTTACCCAACAAGGCCTTGTGTATAAAAAGGCAACAATGTTGCTCCCTTCTCATGGCCAGCGAAGACCAGCCAGCGTTAAAATAAAGTGTACAGTGATGTGTTCGGAAGCCAACTCCAGTTATGAACCTTAATGCAGCGTGGTACACTGCGTCAAGTGACTTCAGCAAGGAGGGTGCAGTGTGCATATAAATCACATCACCATAATCTATTCTAGAGAGAATAGTTGCTTGAACAATCTGTCTTCTGCAACTCTTCGGAAGGCAGCTTTATTCCTGTACAGCAGAGCCAATCTTGGCTTCAAATTCTTGACCAGCTCATCAGTATGCTTCCTAAAATTAAGATTGTCATCCAGCCAAATTCCAAGGTATTTGTAGTAAGGGACTCTTTCGATTTGGATTCCATTTACAGTCGTGATGCTACCATTATGGAACCTAGCAGCTGGTTTAAGAGAGAATAGCATGAATTTAGTTTTTTCAGAGTTTAAGATTAATTTTAGGTCTAAAAGATCCTTCTGGAAGATTTGGAAATCTGACTGCAGATTTTTAATAGCCAAATCAGCAGAAGGGGCAGCTGAGTAGAGGACCGTATCATCTGCATAGAGATGGATTTTACTATTGAGAAAATTAGAACCAAACTCATTAATAAAAAGTGTAAACAGCAAGGGCCCCAAAATTGAACCCTGTGGAACCCCCTTGCACAAATAAATAAAGTTTGATTGATAGCCATCAGCCACAACAGCTTGACACCTACCAAATAGATAATCTTTGAACCAATTCAGAGATTTAATATCAAACCCAATGGTACTTAGCCGTTCTATAAGTTTAAAATGGTCAACCAAAATGGTTATTTGTAAATGTACATCCACTCCAGCCATTCTGGCAGCCAACGCAATCCAAAAAAAGTTGGGGCAATTTAGGACCAGTAATGAGGCAAAAAAAAGAAAAAATTAAATCATGATTTGATTCGAAACAACTGATGCCAGCAGGTGGTTGTAAATCATGATTTGGTTTGAAAGCAGCGTCCAGAAAAGGCCTCGTCCCTCAGATGCATGAGAAAACCAGTGGAAGGTTGAAAAATGCTGTTCATCAAAGAAACCTGGGAAACATTAAACCAAAGAATCATTAAATATATATTTTTGTTTTTTGGCGTACCGTATCAATCATCGTTTCATTATCTTTTGCAAATGAAATGTCCAAGGTTTACAGCACATCAAAATTATACTCTGCAATAGTTTCATCATATTTCTGACCGTCTCCCAATTCTCTCTCTCCCTCCCTCTCTCTCTCTCTCTCTCTCGCTCCGTTGTTCCTGCAGGGGGAATTTTTGAGACCCTGGAGAACGAGCCTATAAGCCTGGAAGAACTTGCCTTCAAATTTGCTGTAACCAACATAAACCGAAATCGGACCCTGATGCCAAACACCACGCTGACCTACGACGTCCAGAGAATAAACCTCTTCGATAGTTTTGAGGCCTCCAGGAGGGGTAAGATTTCCTCACCACCCTATGAAATATAACGACTGTAGAACGGCTCATATTGCAGACGTTAGATCTTCAATAAATGCAATAGTAATCATTTAACTAAAACCATTATTTGACCTGTGTCTCTTATATCTTTTCTCTGTAAGTTTTTAATTCTGAAAGGTCATTTTAGATGTTGTCAATCAGCCGTTATTGAGCCCGGTATGATGAAAATAAATTAAAAGTCTGTGAGGTGGCTGAACCTCATAATAATAGCAAGATTACCGATTACTGTTTAACCCTATTCTTCCTCCTGCTCACACCACACACCTCTGCTCACCCCAACATACCTCTGCTCACCCACACGCACACCTCTGCTCACACCCCCACACACCTCTGCTCACACCTACACACCTCTGCTCACACCCTACACACCTCTGCTCACACCCACACAACTCTGCTCACCCCACACACCTCTGCTCACACCCCACACACCTCTGCACACACCCACACACCTCTGCTCACCCCACACACCTTTGCTCACACCACACACCTCTGCTCACCCCACACACCTCTGCTCACTCCCACACACCTCTGCTCACATGCACACACCTCTGCTCACCCCATACACCTCTGCTCACACCCACACACCTCTGCGCACACCCAAACACCTCTGCTCACCCCACACCTCTGCTCACACCCACACAACTCTGCTCACACCCACTCACCTCTGCTGACCCCACACACCTCTGCTCACACCCACACACGTCTGTTCACACACCACACACCTCTGCTCACACCCACACACCTCTGCTCACACCCACAACGTTCATATCTCTTTCAGCTTTGCTTTTCCTCACTCCTCTTTCATTTTTCACTCACCGCATTCCATTTATTTCCCTTTGCCGTTCTTTTAGCTCCCTCCATATGCATTCCTGTTCTGTCTAAAAACATGTCGCTCGCTCTTAGGTTTTAACATTAATTGTGCAAATATAGATGCCGGTGTCCGTATATTCCAAAATTGAATTGCTAAATAATTCTGTGATTGAATTTCCAAATGTCTTGCTTTACTTGAATAATTTTTTCCCAGACTCTGTGACACAAATAGTGAGTTATGAGGCCTTAAATGGGCTCATTGACAACAAACAAAGAATGGCACTATTGGTATTATGCATAAAGGGGTTCAGGAGTTACCTATACATTGTTGTTAAAAACATGGTGTTTCGGCCATATTGTCTGGCCCTCTTCTTTGTCGCCCTGTGTTCTCATGTGTTTCTCCCCCTTGCTCCCTCCTCTCTGTCTCCAGCGTGTGACCAGCTGGCGCTGGGCGTGGCGGCAGTCTTTGGCCCCTCCCACAGCTCCTCGGTCAGCGCGGTGCAGTCCATCTGTAACGCCCTGGAGGTTCCCCACATCCAGACGCGCTGGAAGCACCCCTCCGTGGATAACAAGGACACCTTCTACATCAACCTGTACCCCGAGTACGCCTCCATCAGCCGGGCCATCCTGGACATCGTTCAGTTCTACAAGTGGAAAGCAGTGACTGTGGTCTATGAGGACAGCACAGGTGGGTGGCTTCAACCAGGGAGGAACATTCTGGAAAAAGCACATTGTCGTACCCTGTAAAGTTTGGTATCGAATAACAGACTCGTTTCATGGTAGTTTTCAGCTCTAGAGGACTATGGATGGTGGAGGGAAAACCGTATTAAACACCACTGCATTAAATGGCATAATTCTTGCAAAGCGTCAAATCCTATGCTTCTCTGTAGAAATGGGCTCTTCTTCATGCAGATTGCTTGCACTCTGGGGAGGTGCAGTTTATGCGGAAGCACTCTTTCATTCCCTGTTCTAATCAATGCAGCTGCCTTTGTTTGTAGTTGTACATTTTCACTGGGTCAGGGAGCTTGATGATGTTTGGCATCCCATAATTCTCGTTGGATCAGCCGGGCTGACAGGTTTACTACACACCTCAGTCACAGCCTCCGAGGCTGCTGGGAGAGCAGGTGGGGCTCATCTCCTCCGCCCTGGGGCTTCCTGTGTGGCCAGTCAATGACGATAAAGCAAACTCTTGGAAAAGCTTGTTTTAATCACCCTGCTTGACTTCAGTGTCCTGCATTCAACATTAACCCTTAGAGTGCGAAACGCAACTATTGTTACTCAGTGATGTAAGATCTCAAAATCAAAGCTGTTGAAAGCCTATCATGTTCAACTTGTTTAAAAGTTGAACATAATAGCTTCATAACTTCTAAACAAGTTGTTTCATGATAGGTCTTCAACAGCACAAGATGATTAAATTTGTATATTTTAAAAATGTATTTTAGTGCTTTAAGGGTTAATATAATGCGCAGTTTTAACACTGTAGTATTGCACTGTACGTATATATATCTGCAACGTGTTTTGAAAACTTTCCCCCCCAAAATCACAACTGTTATTTAGTGACTTGGGTATTTCTTGCCCACAGGCCTTCACTCACCCATCATGTTTTCGATCTCTCCCTGCTCCAGCGCAAGTGATTCAAATCATCTGCTCATCGTCAGTCAGCTTTTGGGGGTTGAAAACGACCTGATTATCTGAATCACCAGAGCTGCTGGGGGCAGACATTATAAACATGCAGGACGAGTGGTACCCCAGGAGAGGTTCGAGAAGAACCGGTTTGGGTAGTATAAGATAGTACAAAAGTTCTGTATTTTTAAAAGAACCATCGCAAATAGATTGGTCACACAGGGCAGGTTTTTAAGCAGTTTGGCCCTGGCTGATATTTGTTTTATGACGAGTCTTTGATTCTAAAATGATTTATGAGCACAGGATTTTATTCTCATGCCGATAAATTAATTAAATATAACATCATTTCCAGAATAACCTGAATAAAATGTGATGGGATTGTGAAATTGGCGAAAAGAAAAAGTAAATGCATTCATAATTACAATCTTGGGGGAAACTTATTAAAAATATGAAGAAATAATATCAGAATAAACCAATATGGAATGTGTCTCTCGCGCTAAAAACGTAAAAAGCAGAATTAGCAACAAAACGTTGCACTAAAATGTACAATTGAAGTGGAAAATGACTGTCATTCTTACAAAGGCTGAACTATTGAGTAGGATGTGATTTGCTTTCCAGTGACGCTTATACTCTAAATTATCCAAAACAAAAAATTCACTGTGAGGTTATTTACCTGTACTTCAGTGCCACAGCTCACTGATGATTTGAATACAATTAAATATGAATTAATTCAGCTTATGTAGAATTTATCTTCTTAATGAGAGCACAATGCATCATGGACTCAGATAGCTGCACTGTAGCAATCACTGATTTCAGGGAACTTAGTGAGACTGGGTTAGCATGAGTTAGTCCCTTCGCTGCAAAAAATGAAAGATGAAAATACTGGGTAAGATGAATTTACTTATTTTAAGTCTTAAATCACTTATTCCTATCACCATTTTTCTCAGTAAGACCAAAATTTGTCCTTGATTTGAGGTCATTTGCACCAGCTTGCCAATTAAATAAGAAAATAATCACTTGTCAAACAAATAGTGACTTAAAATAAGAATAAGAAAATTTCTTATTCCATTGGAAAACTATTCAAAATTACCACAAATCAAGGTCAAATTTTTTGTCTTACTAAGAAAAATGGTGATAGAAATAAGTGTTTAAAGTCTTAAAATAAGTAATTTAATCTTACCTAGTATTTTAATCTTTCATTTTTTGCAGTTTTAGACCTATGTGAGACTGGGTTGGTGTGAGCCAGACCTTTGGAGATCATTGAGACTGGGCTGGTGTGGGTTAGACCATTGGAGATCATTGAGACTGGGCTGGTGTAGGTCAGAACTTTGGAGATCATTGAGACTGGGCTGGTGTGGGTCAGACCTTTTGAGATCATTGAGACTGGACTGGTGTGGGTCAGAACTTTGGATATCATTGAGACTGGGCTGGTGTGGGTCAGACCTTTGGAGATCATTGACACTGGGCTGATGTGGGTGAGAACTTTGGAGGTCATTGAGACTGGGCTGGTGTGGGTCAGACCTTTGGAGATCATTGAGACTGGACTGGTGTGGGTCAGACCTTTGGAGATCATTGAGACTGGGCTGGTGTGGGTCAGACCTTTGGAGATCATTTACACTGGGCTGGTGTGGGTCAGAACTTTGGAGATCATTGAGACTGGACTGGTGTGGGTCAGAACTTTGGAGATCATTGAGACTGAGCTGGTGTGGGTCATACCTTTGGAGATCATTGAGACTGGACTGGTGTGGGTCATACCTTTGGAGATCATTGAGACTGGACTGGTGTGGGTCAGAACTTTGGAGATCATTGAGACTGGGCTGGTGTGGGTCAGACCTTTGGAGATCATTGACACTGGGCTGGTGTGGGTCAGACCTTTGGAGATCATTGACACTGGGCTGGTGTGGGTCAGAACTTTGGAGATCATTGACACTGGGCTGGTGTGGATTAGGGGTCTGGACTTCAGAGATAGTGGGCTGGTTGACATTAGCGCTTGATGGCCTCAAAGAGCAAGGCTGCTGATGCGGTTTATTTTTTTTTCCTCATCTGCATTTCATATATTCTAATAAAAGTTATAAATCTGTACATTAGTATGATGCATTTTATTACGACGAGCTGGCATGATAATCACAGGGACGAGCCAATGGTTCATTTTTATTTCCACTGCTCTGCTTTCTGAAGCAGTCTTTCCGCATTTCTGCCTATGCTTACTTGTAGAGATGGTTTTACATTCATATACAGATGATGGGATGCGAGCTTCTATTCACTTGAGTTAGAAAGATGGAGGCAAATAAGTAAGGCCATGAAAGTATTGAGAGGGATATTTACATTTTTAGAATATGCATAACTTCTCATTTCTATTCTGCAGTGATATTGTGCATCCTGCTGTGTAATCAATATCGATGCAGGAAGTGAGTGTATGCATATTAGTCTTTGATCCGGATGGTAATTGAGCAGTAATTGAGTGAGTAGTTGACAGTCTCTGGGGAGAAACATGACGAGTTCAGCTCTAAATGCAATTTAGTTCTGTTGCATAATTATGTGCTATTCATCAAAAAGGAGGAAGTGACAGAACTTGGCGAGTGCACCCGTTTATTATTGACTGACTGATGGGATTCATTTCATATTTTTCTGAATCAGAGACGTTCAGTATTAATTTTTGAATCGCTGGTGAGGGCATCTTGCCGTCAGGGAGCCTTTGGGTGACACGACACTTGAAATATTCCGCTCTCTCGTCGCACGGTATTCGCGCGTGTCCCGAACATTTTCATGGTCCGTCGACGATCTGTTTTTTCATACTAAAACTGAGCGTTGCTGGGTACATTATGAAGATGATATGTCATAAATGTTTCTGCTTTTTAAACGGTCTTTTTACCCATTAGGTATTGCAGTGCCATGGATTGCATTTCTATTGACAATACTGCATGCACAGTGAACTATTGGATATAATGGTGATGGCAACAAATGAAGAGTTTGTTTCCAAAATGCAATAAATGCCAAAATTACAGAAATTGAGGTAATGCCATAGAGCAGGGCTATTCAACATTATCCTGCAAGGGCTGGTGTGGGAGCAGGTTCCCATTCCAACCAAACACTTACACACCAGATACTACTAATCAAGCTCATAAGCAAAGACTCTTGGGGTTGACTAGTGGTGTCAGGTGTGCAAGTGATTAGTTGGAATGAAAACTTGCACCCACACCGGCCCTTTCTGGACATGGTTGAATGGCCCTGCGTGATGATACGCTCAGGAACCAGTCGTGAGACACAAACAGTGCAGTAGATGGGAATTTTATTAAGCAAGGGGGGAAACCCCCCGCTGGGCAGAAGGCAAAGGTACAAAGTCCACAAACCAAAAATCACAATCCAGTTGGGCAGAATCGGAGTCAAAAACCACGGCAGCAATCACAGGACTCGTAGTCAGACAGAAAAAGGTTCAAAAAACAGATGCAGATAGAATTCCAAAACAGAGCCAAAAATCGTAAATCAGGGACGGTCCAGTCAGAATAGAATCACAAAGAATACAAGGCGAAGACAAGCGCGGCGCAGGCAAACCAAGAGAAACGTTTTGACAAGGAACTGCTGTGAGAAGACGGCTAAAATACACATATGGGAGGTCACATGTTATACAGGAATCAGGTGCAGGGAATCAGACTAATTACAAAGGAGCAAACATGAGGGAGAACCTGATCACATGAAATAGGCAAAAGCCAAAACGCGGACAGGGATCACGAGACAGCCTATAGACAGACACACAGCTCCGGATAAGGATTTCACATGTGCTCAGATAATGAGAGAAAGTACAGAGAGAGCAGTGTGGAGGATCCACTGAAACGCAGCAAAGAAGATTAAGTGAAGACAAGAGGCGGAGACTAGAACAGGGTGAATGCTGAGAGCTTGTTAATCAATTAGTAAGGTGCAGGTACAATCTCTAGTGCTTGTTAGTAAGTTAGTATAATGTACAATGTTAGTCTGGGTTAGTAACTTGAACAAAAACAACATACTGTTAGTACTGGTTTGTAATATAGAAAAGCAAGGTGAAGGAAGCAAACGAGATAGAAGGAATGGTTGGAAACCCAGAAACCATGAAATCACCTAAACATGTGACACGCAGTACTGGGGGAAAGAGCTGTAGCTCAACACAAGACCAGACAGGGGAAGACAAAGTGCAATGCAGGGCAAAAGCAAAAACATGGACCGGAAGGATAACAGAAATGTGGATACTGGCAGAAATACTAAACATGGTAATAACAAAAACATGGCATGAACTAAACTAAGACAAAACGCGAGCAGAACCAGACAGAATCATAACACCCTGCCATAAAGCAATAGCCGTGTGCTCCTTACACATGGTGCAAAAATCACTTTTCAGCAGTTCATACTAGCAGGTGTATGGTTTCATGGTTAAAGTTTGTGTTTTTCTGTAAAATGCAATTGGCTCCTACATAGAAAAAGCTGACTGATTCAAAATGAGTACAACGGATATATCGTGTTTTGGAAACAGACTCTTCACATAATGCTAGTTACCCCCAGGGAGCACAGGGGTGGTCAGTTTTTTCAGTTCCATATTCACTGCGGAGGTCATCTTCAGTTTTCAGTGCGTAAGGAAGACCTGTTATGGAGTACTACCTCTTAAAGCACCTACATTACGTTGAGTCATGCTGAGCATTTTAGATATTTGACTGTCAGCGACATTATTTTTGTTTATTCTTTCATTGTATACAAAAATTCTGTGAGCTCCATCATTGGTTCTCTGTCTGTTATTTAGAAATTCAATGAACATTCTACTCATTATTAAAATGCAACAGTCAGCAAAATGGAAGACAGATGTTGCAGCTGTAAATATCTGTAATGTAAAAGGTGGCTACTGCATCTAGATCGTATAAAACTAAAGAATCAGTCTTCTGGATTCTGGAATTCACAAGGTGTTTCCTTGATGGTGACATGAAGCTTAGAGAAGGTAGAGTGTCGATTCCATTTCAATCTGTGACCCTCTCCCTGCTCGCTGTGAGTCTTTTTCTACGTGTAAACCTGGGCAAACGATCTTTAAATAACTCATTGAGGCTAAGTCCTTAATCTGGAAGGCACAGCTTAGTCCATGCATGAATAGAACTGTAATGTCTTGGTGGGAACAAAACAAGGTAGCAAATACACACACACACACACACACACACACGCACGCATGCACACACGCACACACACTCATGTGCTCCATGGATCCTTGCTCCCAAGTATTTAATTATGTAAGAAGTAGTGTAACAGATTGTTACCCCTTGTTTTTTTAGGTTTATTTTTTGGACTAGTCATAGTAATTGTCTATTTTTTGCACCTTTATAAAACCTCTTATACGTGTGCACAGTTTACCATGCATTTAAATGAAAATAACTTCCCTCATTAAACAGTTGCATTGAAAGTTCTGCTGACTGAAAGCCTTTTCCCCCTCTTTTTACAGGACTTATTCGTCTGCAGGAGCTGATTAAGGCACCGTCTAGGTACAACATTAAAATCAAAATCCGGCAGCTTCCGCCTGGGAACAAGGACGCTCGGCCACTGCTGAAGGAGATGAAGAAGGGGAAGGAGTTTTATGTGATTTTTGACTGCTCTTACCAGACTGCTGCGCACATACTCAAACAGGTTAGTAAACTCAGTGTGAATCTGACGCTGTTACAGACGTGACCACAGTGCTGCACACATACTCAAACAGGTAAGTAAACTCAGTGTGAATCTGACGCTGTCACTGACGTGACCACAGTGCTGCACACATACTCAAACAGGTTAGTAAACTCAGTGTGAATCTGACGCTGTTACTGACGTGACCACAGTGCTGCACACATACTCAAACAGGTTAGTAAACTCAGTGTGAATCTGACGCTGTTACTGACGTGACCACAGTGCTGCACACATACTCAAACAGGTAAGTAAACTCAGTGTGAATCTGACGCTGTTACTGACGTGACCACAGTGCTGCACACATACTCAAACAGGTTAGTAAACTCAGTGTGAATCTGACGCTGTTACTGACGTGACCACAGTGCTGCACACATACTCAAACAGGTAAGTAAACTCAGTGTAAATCTGTCTCTGTTACTGGTCTCACCAGACTACTGCACTCATTCTCAAACAGGTAAGCAATGTCAGATTGAGTCTTTCCGTGCTGCTGCTCTTTCCAGAGTATTCTACATGTCCAAGCACACTCAGTGTGCTTCTATCGCTGATTTTTGTATTCACCCACCCACTGTTCACATTCCCAAACAGGTAAATAAACTTTGGCATCTGAATCTATTTCTGTATCTGCTTTTTTCAGAGTACTGCTGCACACAGTCAGAAACAGGTTGTGTTTGATTATGGTTCTATGACTATATTATATGTAGATTTCTATACAACTCTGATTCTGAAATAGTTTTGAATAAAATTGTAATGCAATGACTTTCAGATCACATGAGCCATTATTTTATTTACAATAGAACATTTCAAATGTAGAAACTGAGACATTTTACATTTTCATCCACAAAATGAGCTTATTTCAAATTTTCTGGCTGCAACAGGCAAATAAGGGCTGAAAAAGCAATCAATATATGAGACAATCAGCTGAAAGAACATTTAGCAAGTTATTAAGTTAACTGGCATCAGGTATGTAAAATAATTGGCTATAAAAGGGATGTCTTAGAGAGGCTGAGTCTCTCCGAGGTAAAGATGGCCAGAGGCTCTTCAACCTGTGAAGGCTTGTGTAAAAAATTGCAGAGTAATTTAAAAACATTGTTCCTCAACGCCGAATTGCAAAGGCTCTGAAGGTCTCATCGACAGTGCATAACATCTTCAAAAGATTCAGAGAAACTGGAAAAATCTCTGTGCATAAGGGACAAGGCTGAAAACCTTTACTGGATGCCTGTGATCTTCGGGCCCTCAGACGCCACTGCATCACTCACCGACATGATTCTGTCATTGAAATTACTAAATAGGCCCAGGAATACTTCAAGCAACCACTGTCTGTAAACACAGTCTGCGGTGCCATCCACAGATGCCACCTAAAGCTCTATCATGCAAAAAGGAAGCCATTGTTGAGCATGATCCAGAAACGCTGCCGTGTTCTGTGGGCCAGGGCTAATTTAAAATAGACTGTAGCAAAGTGGCAAAGTGTCCTGTGGTCTGACGAGTCCAAATTTGACATTCTTGTTGGAAATCATGGGCGTCTATCCCAGGGAAGGCCTTGTTTATTTCAGCAGAACAATGCAAAACCACATACTGCAGCTATTACAACAGCATGGCTTCAGAGTAGAAGAGTCTGTGTGCTGAACTGGCCTGCCTGCAGTCCTGATCTTTCACCAATTGAGAACATTTGGTGCATAATTAAAATAAAAGCCCGTCAAAGGAGACCCAAAACTCTCCAGCAGCTGGAAGCCTGTATTAAACAAGAGTGGGATCAAATTCCAATGGCTAAACTCAAGAAACTTGTCTCCTCAATGCCCAGACGCCTCTACTCTGTGTTAAAAAGAAGAGGGGATGCTACAACATGGTAAACAAGCCCTTGTCCCAGCTTTTTTGAGACATGCAGCAGCCATCAAATTTGAAATGAGCTCATTTTGTGGATAAAATTGTGAAATTTCTCAGTTTCAACTTTTGCTCTGTTATCTCTTTTCTATTGTGAATAAAATACTGGCCGATTTGATTTGAAAGTTATTGTGTTTTGATTTTATTCACAATTTACACGTTGTCCCAACTATTTTGGGACATATATTTGTCAGTTTAGTTCATTCCAGTGTCAATAGGCTAAAACAATAACCTGCACCCATACTGGCCCTTTTTGATATAGAATTGGTGAGAACATGTAGGGATAATCAACTCGTAGGTGTGCATCACAGGGTTTTACGGCACGGTGAAGGGTGGTTGCCTCCGCGAAGTGCTTTAAAACCGTGTGATGCACACCTATGAGTTGATTATCCCGCTTTTAGCATGGTCATTTGCCAGCAATATCACATCAAAGCATTCAGAAATCTTTGGAGAAAGTTTTGCACTTGAAAAATGAGCTGGTAATCAATAAACAGGCGCCTTCTCATTGCCAGTGCTATAGGCCAAGCTAAACTGAACCAGCTAACTTAGTTCAGCTTTCCTTCATGGAAATTCTATCATCCTTTTACCAGCTAATTATTTGGTTGCTGATCCCATCTGAAACAGAGATTGTGCATAACACAACATTAGGCAAGATTATGCAGACTCTTATTAACTTGCGACCCACAATTACAATGAACTTTTGATGGTTTCCAAAGAGCCAGCGAGCTGAAATCAGTCTGTTGTCGCAACACGTAACTAGCGAACTGCCAGCAGTTGCTGATACATGAAGTGGACATGTTAGCTGCCTTTGTAACTGTACATAATTTCTATTGCTTAATGAATAAAGCCTGATTACTTTGCTGCTATAATATTTATGGTCATTATCACTTGAGCACCTATTGATAACCACCCTGCAGGACGTAACTTAACACCGCAAAATTTACTGGAGATAAATGAGCAGCTTGGTTTCTGTTATACCCAGCCAAATGCCTGTGCTCTAACGTAGCTATGGTTATAGGTTGGCAAGCAGATGAATTTCGAACTTCAAACAGTGCAACTACCGAGGCCGAACTACCTGTGCGGTTCCATGGTTTTAATCAACACCTGCCAGCCACTTAGAAAGGAGTATTCACCCAGACCATAGTATAAATTGAAATTATATTCATATTGAAACCATATTTATCATAAAAGTTTCGCAGGCAGATTTCTACCCAAGTTATTTGCATTTTCAGTTTATTTTTAATACTGCTGTGCAATAAACATTTTCTCTTAATTTCTGTCAGTTCATTGTGTTATATAAGTCAATCACTGCCTGCATTGTATTTCTGCCAAGATGTCTGAACCGTGGGCGACGGTCCTGGGGCAGTGGTACCGCTGTGTAGTCAGTTTGTACTTCATACGCTTCTATTGTCTGGTAAATGAAGCATTCTCATTACTTCTAATGATGTTAGTAAAGGATTTAGACTGGCGACTGGAGAAGAAATTAAGTGCCTCACTCTTTTTAATATTGAATTCTACCTGCAAAAGAAACCAATAAAAACTGCCGTAGGAGGTGGAGAAGTAGGACAAGATGAATCTTGAGAGGATTGTGTGGATGATTCTCATGCTATTTCACAGATATAAAATTAGGGGTAGCAATTTCGATCAATTTGTATTTTGGCGTCTGATGTTTTTTTGAAAGTCTCATTTGACTCAATATGGCTTTGTGAAGCAGAGATAGTGAGATGCCCAGCTCTCTCTCTGTGGTTTATGCACAAAAAACTAATTCAAAACCTGATGCCCCATTTGCAGTTCCGAGCGCTGAAAAAATTACTGACATGAAAAGAACAAGAGTTGGATGCTGAGATTTTATAAATGACATTTACTGTACAGAGTATCACATAACAGCAGGAGAAAAATGAATCAAAGATGGAAACGAGATGCAGCAAAACTATCCTGAAGGCATTGCCCCCTCAATATGTGAGGACAAATCATTTAAATCGGAAATTACACTCCATGAGAAAGTTTTGAAACTGTTAACCCTTAAAGTGCTTAATTTTTACTAACCCTATCCCTCCAAAAGTTAATCATTCATCAATAAGTTGACAAATGACCTTCAGAAGGACTCACAAGTACCTACGAGTCCACTGAAGGTCATTGGTAACCAAAAATTGACAAAATTGTTGATTCGTTTTTACCCTGTCTAGACTGGGCTTTTTGGGGCTGACTGGGGCTGGGGGGGGGGGGGATGATGCACAAAAGTAACTAAATCACTACAATAATTTTGGCATTATTATGACCGATTATGAAGTCATTGTGACATCATGTTCTGATTTTATTACCCAGAATGCATTGCTCATTTGATCCCATAGGGCACCAGCTCCAAGAGGCCATAAAATACACAAAATTCTATTTATGTTGGGAAAATACGTTTTCTTTTTACTCAGTTTAATTTTTCTTAGAAGTTCAGGTCAGAAAGAAATGAAAGTTAACTTGAAAACAAAACTCGCTCTGTTCTTATCGTCAGCTTCTTTGTGTTTAGTACAACCCCAATTCCAAAATAGTTGGGACAAAGTGTAAATTGTGAATAAAATCAAAATGCAATGACTTTCAGATCATTCAAGCCAATATGTTATTTACAATAGAACATAGATGACATTTCAAAACTTGAAACTAAGACATTTTATATTTTTATCCACAATATGGGCTTATTTCAAATTTTTTGGTGGCAACAGGTCTCAAAAAAGTTGGGACACAGGCAAATAAGGGCTGAAAAAGCAATCAATATATGAGAGAATCAGCTGAAAGAACATTTAGCAAGTTATTAAGTTAACTGGCAACATGTATGTAAAATGATTGGCTATAAAAGGGATGAGAGAGGCTGAGTCTCTCAGAAATAAAGATGGCCAGAGGCTCTCCAACCTGTGAAGGCTTGAGGAAAAATATTGTGGAATACTTTAAATACACTGTTCCTCAACGCCAAATTGCAAAGGCTTTGAAGGTCTCATCATCGACATCAGTGCATCATCGACAGTGCATATCATCAAAAGATTCAGAGAAACTGGAAAAATCTCTGTGCATAAGGGACAAGGCCGAAGACCTTTACTGGATGCTCATGATCTTTGGGCCCTCAGACGCCACTGCATCACTCACCGGCCTGATTCTGTCATTGACATTACTAAATGGGCCCAGGAATACTTCAAGAAACCACTGTCTGTAAACACAGTCCACCGTGCCATCCACAGATGCCACCTAAAACTCTATCATGCAAAAATAGAAGCCATTGTTGAGCTTGACCCAGAAGCGCCGCCGTGTTCTGTGGGCCAAGGCTCATTTAAAATGGACTGCAGCAAAGTGGCCAAGTGTCCTGTGGTCAGACGAGTCCAAATTTGATATTCCTGTTGGAAATCGTGGGCATCATGTTCTCCAGGCTAAAGAGGAGAAAGACCACCCCTCCTGTTATCAGCCTTCAGTTCAAAAGCCAGCATCTCTGATGGTATGGGGATGCATTAGTGCATATGGTGTGGGGCACTTGCATGTTTTAAAAAGCACCATGAATGATGAAAGGTATGTAAAGGTTTTAGAGCAACATATGCTCCCCTCCAGATGACATCTATTCCAGGGCAGGCCTTGTGTATTTTAGCAGGAAAATGCAAAACCACATACTGCAGCTATTACAACAGCATGGCTTCGTAGTAGAAGAGTCCGTGTGCTGAACTGGCCTGCCTGCAGTCCCGATATTTCATCGATTGAGAACATTTGCCGCATAAACAGACAAGGAGACCCAAAACTCCACACGTTGCAAGGATTGTACAGCAGTATCTGATGCAACAACATGTCAATGTCCTGCCATGGCCAGCCAGATCCCCAGACATGTCCCCAATCGAGCATCTTTGGGACGAGATGGATCGACGTTTGCGGCGGTTGGATAACCCGCCAGCTACACTCCAGGAATTGCGACAACGTCTACGTCAGATTTGGAATGACATCCCACAGCAATTTCTGGCACATCTGATTCGGTCCATGTGCCGGAGATGCGTTGCTTGCATCATGGCACGAGGAAGTCACACCCGGTATTGAAGTGTGAAGGTCACAATTGGTTAGACGTCAGACAAGTGCTTCATGACGCATGAAAATGACATTTTTCGTTTTGAGTGACGTTGGCACTGAAAAGTCAGTGTTTCTCCTGTTAAATAAACATATTGATTGCATTGAGATCTTTGCGTGTCATTTATAACATACACATAAATGGTGTCACAGAAACTTTTGTTGCTGAGTATATTTCGGAATCGGGTTGTATATTGATTTCAATGTAGAGCCTAAAGACCATCTTAATAATGGAAAAAAACGTCTGTGTTGGTAGTAGAAGCTTTCATCATAGGATAATGAAATAACTTCCATGATGTCATCAAATTAGTATAAATTAATTCTACTTTACAAAGCTGACATTAAATTATGTATGATCTTGTAAATATGATGAAATAAATGCAACGTGTATGTTCAAAAGAAAATCTGAAAACTATATCGATGTAACTGAAATCGGCGATTTTTTGTCAGGCATACCTGTTAGAAAACCGATGCCAAAGAAACGGCGAAGATGGTGGACTTGACCTATTGGTATAAAATAGTTCCCAGACAAGTTTTAGGGAAAGTCCCCAAGTTTGGTGGTCCTAGCTCAAGCCTTTCAGAAATTACGTAACGTGAAAATTAGCAATGGCATAAAAAGCCCCCTCGTTATAGATAGGGTTAAGGCTGAAATCTAGCTTCACATATTTTGCGACTTTTGTGACTAAAAGAGTGATTAGCACTTTAAGGGTTAATATCTATTGCAGAAAATGCTTTAAAAACGGCAAGTTCCTGCATAAAACTGAACAAAAAGGAAATGCCTGAAAGTGCATTAGCACCTCATGAGCAGTGTGAGGTTATGCTCAGGAACCAGACGGGAGAACCAAGTATTCAAAAAGTGTTTTTTTTTTCCTTAATTAAGAATGGGGGTGAAGCCCCACAGAGCAGGAGGCAACAGTATAAAGTCCACAATCCAAAAATCAAAATCCTAGGGACAAAATCCAAGTTGTAAACAGAGCAGGAAACACAAAACTCTTTGTTGGGCAAAAAAGTTCGATACACAGATGCAAAAAAATCCAAGTCATAGCCAAAATCAAAATCAGAGACGGTCCAGTCAGAAGAGAATCACAAAGAGTACAAGGCTTAAACAATCGTAGCACAAGGGAAACATTCTGACAAAGACTTGCTGTAAAAAGACTGCTTAAATACACAAACAGGAAGTCACATGCTACAATAGGAAACAGGTGAGTTGGATCAGGCTAGTTACAAAGGAAGGAACAAGAGGAAGTTCCTGACTACACGAAATAGGCAAAAGCCAAAACGTGGACAGGGATCACAAAGACAGCCTATTGACAGACTAGTATGGCTCCGGTTAGGGAGTTCTAACGTGTACAGATAAGGAGCAAGAATGGAGGTTAACAAGTGTGGAGGTTCCGCTGAAGCGCAGCACAGTAGATTGAGTAAAGACAAGGGGTGGAGACTAGAATAGGGCGACTGCTGAGAGCTCGTTAGTCAATTAGTAAAGTGCAGCTATACAATCCCTAGTGCTCATTTGTAAGTTAGTACTATGAAAAATGTTAGTCTTGGTTAGTTTCTCTAACTAAAATTACAAACTGTTAGTACTGTTAGTAATGATAGGACAGAAAGGCGAAAGAAGCAAACGAGATTGGAAGGAATGATTGAAATCCCAGAAACCATGAAATCACCCGAAAGTGTGGCACACAATGCTGGGGCAGTGAACGATCACATAAGACCAGACAGGGGAGACAAAATGCAATGCATGGTAAGAAACAAAACAAGAACCGGAATCTAACTGAGAATATGGAATATAGCAAACACACACAGACAAAGCAAAACAAAACATGGCATGGGATCCGAATCACAATCAGAGCATAGTCAGACAAAGCAAAATCATATCAAAACAACGTTCAAACAAAGCAGAATCATAACAAGCAGTTTCACAGCATATATTTGTATGCACTGCGGTGAGTTGAGGGCCTCTACACCGCATCCATTTGAGCACTTATGTGTCGACGGCAGGCGATTACACATTTATATCTGCTTTGCATCTCATGGTTGATACTCCTCAGTCTCGCCAGACATAAGTCTTCTTTACCCTGGCAGGGACGAGCCCTTTTTGCATGTCGAAGGCGAGCCCTTCTTCGCCCGAACGCGTATAAAAGCATAAAACTAAGCACCGTCGAGTGGTGGTGGGGGGAGATAATGGGCAATGGCTGAGGCGTGTTTGGGGGAAAAATAGCCTTTGAATATAAACTCTCATTCGTAGAGCCATAAACTCACACAGAGCATGTTCATCTGTAATGAGCCAATCCGCCAAACAGGCACCGCCGCTGTTCCCGACCTGACGGGCCGTCTCGCCTCTACATAGTGGCTGGATTTGTGATTAGTGATTTGTGAGCTGGTGGATGGGGCTCAGACTGGTTCTGGACCGGAGACACTCAGATGAAACAGCTATCAGTGAAAGGCAGCTGGGAAGCCGTGCCGTGCAGGTCTCACAGGTGTGACAGTGGCAGGGCACCGAAGGGCTTTCACTCCCTTCCTCTATAGACTGAAACAAAAAGCTTCAGGACACGGTTATGGCTGCTGCATCACAGAGAGCTGGCATGTGTTCCCTACATTTCTCCAGATGCACTTCTATCCTCACTCAGCAAAACGACATGTTAGCTAGGGGATACTCCTCCTCCCGCCATTGGCCAAGGCCTCAGAACCGGAGGCGATTTCGGGATGCTGTGCTGTGACTGCCACTGGTCCTACTGCGCAGGTTAAATACAGGGTATAAATTACTCTATGACATTCAGTCAAGTTTATCTGATCTCTTACTGCATAAGGTGTGTGGCCTCGTTGTGCAGCGTTTAATTACAGTGAGAAATGAGGTGTCTTTTCAAGCTTTGAGTCTTACATTTTTTGCAATTTCTCTATTCATGTTAATAGGGATTATTTATCCTCTTATGCCACCTCCTTCTTTGTTTTTCGGGGGGGGGGGAGTTGCCCATTTTCCCAACCCTAAACACAGCTGAGCTGTGTTGATTGACCAAGACATCGACCTGCTCCCATCGACTGTGGATTTCGATGCTGTGGCATGCAGTTCCTTTAACTCGAGTGACGACTGGCCCTTGCTTTTTCTACACTATGCAGTCGCACCACACATTGACACACTGCCTATGCCGTTAGAAGATTAAGTCTGCATACAATTTGCACAGGCACCTGTATGCGCCAGTAACAGAGGGAGTAGCCGCTATAGAGTGATGAGGCTGTCATATTTTGTCCAGTTTAACCCTTGTTATCCTCGGCGAGGGTGAGTATTGTTGTGTAGACCATGCGGACCTGCAGCCATTGCCAGACCAATGTCTTAGCTATCAGAAATTGCTTGCTTGTCACAAAGAATTAAAATTTCCTAATCATGCTTTTTTATTGTATAAAAGTTTGGAAAAAATTATACATCATAATTTTGAAATTAAAGAATCTAATTGGCGTATGGTCACTATTTGCACTGATTAGACGAAGAAGAATTTAAAGAAAAAGCAAATTGTAATAAGTCAAACCTTTTGTGATATATTTGTGTTATGTTCCTGGAGAAACATTTAGAAAGGGCTTAAACACCCTTGTTTAGAGACGCAATTAAGATCTTATTGATTCTCAATAGTCTTGATTTTGTGTCGCAGCCCTCGTGTGACTGTCCTCGGCGTCCCCTCCCATCCAGCAGCTCGAGTGTCTATCAGAAGTATTGTCCCTTTTGATTGGTCTATGTCTTGCATGGTTTCCTTCACCAGCTGTGTCCTGCTCATGTTTATCCATCCTTACGCATGTGCCAATGTATTTATACCCCCTTCTTTGAGTTTGGAAGTTGCTGGATTGTCACTCGCTATACCCCCAGTAGAAACCAGTCAGTATTGGCTTGTGAAGCTGTTTGCCGCTTGAAATTTAAGCCCAGCCTTCACTGGTTGTACTTTATGGAAATTCTCTTCCTAGTTAATAGAAAGAAGCTCCCAAACCCTACTCTTGGTCTCCAGGATTGGGATCATCTTCCTGTTCGTCTACTCTCAGTCTCTTCCTTTGCCGAGTTTAATAGGAACAACTTCCCAAGCCTTCCATGATCATCAGGATTGGGGCCACATGCCTACTGTACTTCGCCATCCTGCCCTCTGACAGTTAGGCCCTGGTGACGTGGGCACCCCATCTGCCAGCTTTCCTAGAAAGCCACTGGCCGGGCACAGTATACGCCCACACAGCCTCATCTGCTGCATCTGAACTGAACTATGCCATCTGCTCTGGGCTCCATCCCTCCGTCTTACCACGTTACTATCATGAAGCCCGGCTTCTGGATTGTATTTTGCCTCCGTATTTGGTTTCCTGGTCTGGATCAAAACAATTTGATCAGTCCAAAAAAGTACTTGTAATGTAGCAACATAAACCCAAAATAAACCTTGGGACTCTATTCTGTCATTGCAATGTGCAGGTAAAAGACTAGCATATGCAGTGGTCTTCCACAATGAAGTTAGAAAAAAAAAAACCCATGTTTGAGAGGATGTCCATGGTACTCAGCTTATTAAATTGGGGTGATGATCTGAAACTGGATGTTTAAAACTGGAATATCGACCAAATAGACACACTGATAAATTAAAGAGCAATGACTGTGGTCCTTTCTGCAGATCCTGTCTATGGGGATGATGACTGAATACTACCATTTCTTCTTCACAACTCTGGTAAGTACAAGAGTTTCTTGTCTTTAAAAAAGCTACTCTGTACTATTCTAATGAACAGTGCAAAAAACCTACTTTAACAGTCAAAGGTTTGGACCAACTATATCTGTGTTGTTGAACTAACTTCCTGTGAAAATAAAGTGTCTTCATTTCTGTGAACGGCCTCAAATGGCTTCAAGGAAGAAGTAAATAATCAGGTTACAAAAAACAAACATGTCACTGGAAAATGTCCCAAAGTTTGAAATTCATAGGTGGATAAATAAACAAACAAATTCTTTACGTTTTGATGTGAGAGAATTAAAATCAAGCCAGTCTGGGACAAAGGGAAACATCTAAAATTGCTGCACATCTTAGGGGTCAATTATTATATTAACATGGGTGATATAGGTTTAGAAGTATTCTTTACTTTCAGTGAATTAAATTATAATTTTAATGCTACATTTTGTGTTTATTAACATTGTCTTTGGCTAGATATGAAAATAAGCTGGATGATCTGAAGCAATATGGAAAATAAGTAAAAATATAAGAAATCGGGAAGGGGGCAAAACCTTTTTCACAGCACAGTAATCGTTATTTTGCTTAAAGATTACTCATTGATATTGCACAGTATTTCTGTCTTAAAGGATATTATCTGGGATGATTTGCTGTAATTTGCTGATAATATGGGGAGCATGCAGTCACGCAAACTCCCAAGCAGCCAGGGTTGCGTTTCCCAAAAGCATAATCACAAAGTCAGCAACTTACATAGTCTGTCCATTTACAGTCAATATTTCGATCTGTGTGAGTTAGCATCTGTGCTTTTGGGAAATGCACCCCAGCACTAGTCTAAGGAGCACACTGCACATCCGGAGTTTTCTGTACTGCTTAAATTTAACACATTGATTTGTGGAAACAACTTGAAGTGTCACAGGTACTCGCTTTACACAGACCACGGATGTAGTCTGTATAGTAGAGCTGGATAAATAAAATTTTGCCCTTGATTTTACCAGCTAATGGAGATCATTGAAACAGGTGTACGGCACCTGAAGTGATTTGATGGTTTAGCACCCTGCGCAAGGGTCTGATGGAGAGTTTTTTTCCCCAACTGCATTCCTTGAGGTGCAGGTCAGAGCCCAAACCCCTCAGCAGGGTAACCAGCAGCTGTACAGCTGCCATCAAGTGACCTACCTCTGACCTACCCTGCCGTCCTCAGTTGCTCGTAGCCCTTTAAAACTGAAGTGGTGAGCTGTGTGCCTTTCATTACTGTCTTGTTCCACTGCTGCAGGACCTGTTTGCACTGGATCTGGAACCTTACAGATACAGTGGCGTAAACATGACTGGATTCCGCCTCCTCAATATCGACAACCCACAAGTGGCCTCTGTGGTGGAGAAGTGGTCGATGGAACGACTCCAGGCCCCGCCCAAACCTGAGAGTGGGCTCTTAGACGACATGATGACGGTTAGTGTTTTTTCTGTCTATTGTTGTGTGTCTTGTCATTTGGCCGATTCATTAGGCAGCATCACTCGCCTTCAGATGAAATGTTTCCACTTTACATTAAAACCTGTGTAATTGCACTGTGACGAGAGCAGTGGATTGAGTCTGGCTGTCATTTGCAAATACATTTTTATGTAATCATTACAGCTGTATATCCTTTAGTATTTATAGTGTAGCTTTTCAAATGAATTAGAGTCAAACATAAAATTTTCAATTATCACAATCCTCAGCGTGAGCTTCCCATCATAAATCTGAGCTGGGAAATAAACTACCCCTATCACAGAGTAATCATGCTGAATTTTTTGACAATCAAGCCTAGTGTTGTATGCGGATGAAGCAAGAATTAATCGAAATGGTTGGAAAGGGGATGTATTATGAAAAAATCATTTTGAATTTTGTGCACATACATTTGAGTATCTGGAGTGCCAATCTACCTGCCAACTGTGAAATGAAACAGCCCAGTCATGTTTGTTGTTGGCTGCCTACTTCAAGAAATAGCATTTGTTGTGCCATTCAGATTTGTCTCCCCTTATTACGTCAAATGCTGTCTTGTGAAATTAACCCACTCCTCATCTGAAGAGCTGCTTTTGAGAGGGTAATGTTTCTTTTTTTTTTTTTTTACACATCTATGTGTACAACAATCTCAGCAATAAAGTTTAGCAATATTCAAAGAGGTTTGTTTAAAAAAAGTCATTTAAAAAATAAGTCTTTGTGATATGAGTCAAGGTGTTCCAACTCACCCCACAGTGGGGTGAGTTGGAACATCTCATGGGGCAAGTTTAAACACCTAAGTTAGTGAAGGGAAAATCATGAATTATCTCGACATTTGGTCTAATTTTCACACTTTTTTCCGTCCCTGGGAGTGGTCCTGATGAAAATATATGTGTTGAGGATTAATCAAGGACCCTAAACTACCAAAATTTGCATGTGCCTCACCCACATAATTCTTGAATGACCCTACATGCCCTCGGCATGTCCTGATCTGCAGTTGGACACTAAATAATCATTAGACCTCAGCAGTTTAGTTATCTATTTAATGAAACATATGGACTACATAAAATATATGAAGTAATTTCATAAATTCATTCTAAAAAATATAGAACAATTTTGCAAAGAAATAAAGAAGAAATCAGGGTATTTTAATGGCTGTGCTTTTTGATCAGGCCTGTTTTAGAACAGAAAGCTATTGAATATGATCAGTTTTGAGCAGTAACATGTACCAGTCTACTTGTGATGAACAGCGGGGCCCCCCACATCATGTTGCAACTAGCCCAATGCTATAATCATCACAACACATGCAGTGTACGCGATACACATTAGTACAGGCGAATGATTTGTTGCCCCATTTTGTTTACATTCCTCCAAACCAGGGGTGTCAAACTGATCCGTACACGGGCCAAGAGGCTGCAGGTCTTCAATCCTACCAAGCAGAAGCTCACCTGAAAGCACTGATTTAATCAACTGATCTAGGCCTGCACAACTGATTAGTTGTATCAGGTGCGCGTCTGCATTGTTGGAGTGAAAACCTGCAGCCTCTTGGCCCGTTTACGGGTCAGTTTGACACCCCTGCTCCAAACAATCAAAACACAAAAGGCTGCATTCATTGGAAAAAAACAGCATTGTAGGTTCCCTTTCATATCTGAGTGCCGCTGTTCCGATATTTTATGTGATTGAATGTAATAACTATTTAAAATTACATTTATCGATGAAATTGCCAGATCTGTTGATGGGTCAGTAATTGAGTTGAATCAACCAAGAAATTTAAACGAACTCTATCAACAAGGTTTAGGATTAATTAATTTAAAGAAGAATCAATCAATAATAAGAATTAGAGTGATTTATGTTGTTGAAAGCGGCTCCAAGCACCATGATTTCATTAGGCCTTCGCCCCACACGATGGGCAGGAGAAATGCTGTTATGCAGTCATCTATCCATCAATCCATCCGTCTCTCTCACATACCTTGTTTGCGTGGTTTCTATTGAAGGAGTGGATGGATTTAGACCAAATCACACATGGTAACTACCCTCCGAGGGTAGCTGAACTGATAATGCTTTGGTGGTCATCAGGTCAACACCTCTTGACTTGACTTCTACCTTGTTATGAACAGATTTATGATCATTACCCTTTTTTTGGGTAAGACCAGACATGAGTATATTAGGACGTCATTCTTATTTTGAATTTGATACTGCAACAAGATGAAGATTGTTTCCAGCTTTTAACACCATGGAGTCAGGTTCTTTGTGGGCAATGAATGCTAGTTAGTGGCACTTCAAAAATACCTTTGTATTCTGGTCTGTTCAGAGACGAGCTCAGCAGGAGGTGGAACCCGCTGAGATAGAAGCTTAGATTAGGGTATCAGAATTACTTTTGATGTTTGTGGAGTGAAGAACATGCCATAATATAACATTGTCTAGGCCTGTCTGCCTCGTCCCAATGCACGAATTCCCTCTGTAAGGCCATAATCTAAATACTACAGGCCTAATCTATGTAACAATATGTGTATAAACAGGCAAAAGAATATTGCTGCCTTTGTATTTACATTGTAATTGCACGCAATTTATGTTTGGGTCACTATTATATTTAATACTTTACAAATGATTTGCAATATAAAATGAATTTAGTCACTAAAGGTTAAACTCGTGTAACAAGGTGGAATGATTTTTTATTCATTAAAATTGTTTTATTTATAAACCCATTTTGGGAATTTTACTATGCTAACACACACACAAGGTTTTGTTTGATTATGAAATTATGTCTGCTCTGGTAAACTCTCCAGTGTAATTTTAGGGATTTAAAAAATATTTGTCCACTGTTCCCTTTTGGCTTGAACTGCAACAAAAATGCAAGTCACGGTGGAATTCCGAATGTCAGAAATCAGTCAGAAATTCAGAATTTATGTTACAACTAATTTCTTTGTGAAGTCAAGCTCCACCTCATGTTTTTTTTAGTGAGCCTAATGTATTTCCTGTATGCATGGTTGTGTTTGCTCCATAGACTGAGGCCGCGCTGATGTATGACGCCGTCTACATGGTTGCCGTGGCATCGCAGCGATCGAATCAGATGACTGTGAGCTCCCTGCAGTGCCACCGGCACAAGCCCTGGCGCTTCGGTCCGCGCTTCATGAACATGTTCAAAGAGGTACATTCAGCTCTGCTCCCCTCCCCAATTCAGGACTTGAATTGCATTGCATGACATTATTGAAGGCTACGTATTATGAAAAACCCACTCACTTTTTCAGTACTTTTGCATATACTTTTCACTATCTGGAGTGTCTGTCAAACCACAAACTGTGAAATAAAACAACCCAGTCATTTTTTTGTGGGCTGCCTTTTTCAGAAAAGATGGCAATCGATATGCCATTTAGATTTTGTTCCCCTTCCTACGTCACATGCAGGCTCATGAGAATTATTCAGCCCCTCATCTGAATATCTGCACCGCCAGCTTATTTTTTTTGTCAACATCCCAGCTTAAATCAGGAAAAGACCGATACGTGTGCGCTATCCACTTTTTTTCATTGGCTTTGTACTATCTTACTAACCTGGGTCAGTGCAACACAGGACTGGAAAGACAATTTATTTAAATGGGGACCTATCGTGCTTTTTAGAAGTTTCAAAGAAGCAGTGTCTACTATCTGTTTTTAAGGAGATTCTGTAGCTTTCTAGCTAGCTAGGAAAGTGTGTCGAATTTCTGTTAATATTTAGATTCAGATTCAGATGAATTTATTGTCATTGTTACAGAATAACAACAAGATTACGTTTGGAGAGAAAGTGCTCCGGGCCGCAGCAACGTGCGCTGCGCCGCCAACTCCACTTTCCTCTTCGAAAATTAAGGTTGCAGTTAACACAGAAGATGACATCAGACATAATAATGCTCAACAGGTTTATAACACGACACGCTGGAAATGTGTAGAAATTTTTTCATGGGAATTGGGGGGGGGACGGAGGTGGGGGAAGAAGGGGTTAATGAAAAATGAAAAATGCGGAGGCAGCCTGTGGCGGGGGAGGGGGGGGGGGGCAGTGGAATGCAGAGTCTGATGAGTATATGGTGACCCCAAGATATGTAAATGCACCTTGATTTCCAGAAGAACAAATCAAGATGCAAACATGGATTACTATGAGACCAGTCTGGCAGTTATCTGGCTTTGTGATGAGTGATTAAACGGACTAACACATACACTCTATAAGCCACGCAAGCGTAGCAAATAAGCCATAGGTGTGATCAAATATCACCAGCTATGTTAAGTGACCTTCCTAGTGACAAATTATAAACCTGTAGCTCTAGAATTTGGGAAATTGGGTTCACAGAATGCAGAAACATAGAAAAACATACTGAGACTCATCCAGAAGCGCCCCCCCCCCCAAAAAAAAACAGACTAACATCTAAAGAACTGCACACCTGAACTGCCTCAGTAAAGGTCATGGTTCCCCAATAAGAGAGAGACTGGTCAAAAATGGCATCCACGAAAGAGCTGTAAGTAAAAAAAACCACAGCTGACCAAAACAAACACAAAGGGATCATCTCACATTTGCCAAAAACATCTTGATGAATGCCAAGGATTTTAGGTAATACTCCACGGACTGATGAGTGGAAGTGGAAGTGTTTGTAAGACATGGGTCCAGTTACATCTGGCATAAGGCTGACTCAGCATTCCACAGTAAGAACATCATACCAGGGGCGCTCCGGCGGCTCATCGGTCTAAACACATGTACCATAAAGGCTGTGTCCCTCCTGCAGCGACCTGGGTTTGATTCCGTCTCAGGTCATTGGCTGCATGTCTTCCCCCATTCTTCTGCCCAACCTTCCTGTCTATCTATACCGAATAACTATCAAATAAAGGAAAAATTCCCTAAAAAAATAATCTTTAAAGAAAAAAAAGAACATCATACCGAGTTAACTCAGTGTTGGTAGTGTGATGGTCTGTGGCTTCTTTGCAGCTTCAAGACCTGGGCAACTCACCATAATTGATGAAACAATTAATTAGTTCAGCCATTAGTTTATGACCTGAAGTTCAAGTGTAGTTGGATTATGCTGCAGGACAATGACCCAAAGCACAAAAGAAAGTCCATCTCTGCGTGGCTCAGTAGAAACAAAATTAAGGTTTTGCAGTGGCCTGTCAAGTCCTAACTTGATACGGATTGAGATGCTGTGGCAGTTGATGCTCAGAAAACCTTTGATTTGGCTGAAAGAAGAAGAGTGGAGCAAATTCCTCCACAGCAATGTAAAAGACTCATTGCCAGTTGTCATAAACTTTTGATTGCAGTTGTTGCCACCAAGGGTGGTGCTTCCAGTTAAGGGGGACAATTATTTTTTAACATAGGAGATTTAGGTTTTGATTTACTCTTTGCCTTCAATAAAGGAACTGATCTTTCAAAGGCTGCATTTTATGCTAACTCACATAGTCATTTGTCTTATAGTACAATTAGTTGGATGATTTGAAACAGTGAAACTAGACAAATAAGCAAAAAAAAAATTAATGAGGAAGCGGCAGATTCTTTTTCACAGCACATTATACCATGTAATCAACTGCTTTAATGTGTCAATTAATTTTTATTATCAACAAACTTCAGCACATCCTATGCTTTCCAGGGTGAGGGGAGGGTTTTCGCGGCAAAGCCCATGATTCATTGCCCTGCCCTCTCAGCAATCCCATCTCTGTAAATTCCTATTGCACACAATCACAAGGTACATTATGAAGATGTCCACTCTACCGCGGACATTAAGATGGAAATAAATATTTCATGGGTACATGTGTAGATTATGTTAAAGGTAATACAGTGCTTGTCTTGAATAAATTATTGCAGATGGCTATGATGTCATATCGAGGTATTTTCAGGACAGTAATAGTTAAATCCCAAATCCACTCAAACTAATTCTCTCTGGAGAAGTGCGGCATCGTAAGTCAGTCCTATCCCTCACGTCTGGGCTGAAAGCCTTATAGTCCTCTGAGGTTATTTATCAAATGAATAACAGGACTCAGAGGACTCTGTAGAAGCATATTACACTGTAATATTTCAAACCTAGCAATGTTCAAAACATCCATAATGCATTTTCCGTATGCTGTCCGCTGATTGCCTGTCATTGGTGGTACATGGCTACACTGTGCAACTGCCAATGAGGTGTGAATGAAATTTGATGCTGTTCTAGTTTTAGAGTCTGGAGCATCTCGCATTCCTGTCCAAGCAGTAGTCAATGGTGCAAAAATATCAACAAAAAAAATGCATCCCAGCGCAGCCATTTTTTATACATGTAGACATGATAAATGTTATTGTTTCATTACTGCTTGTGTAACTCCCTCAAAAGAACCTCAGCCAACGGCAATTCCTGAATCGTGTGTAGATCAACATCTTTCATCGAGACGTGTCACCACTGTAAAATTGCCTGACTCTGTTGATGCATTGTGTTTTATTCACAAAATTGTGATGTAACGAAATGCAATTTTTGCCATATCAACAAGTGAAAAAATAACTGTGACGAGAGACATATTTGAAACATTTTTACTCCATTGGCTTTCCGTAAATCAGTTCTGTCATACATGAAGGGTTTGGATGCAATATGACCAAAGGTGACCAAAGTCCTGGGTGAATCAGAAAAATCTAGAAAAGGGGGGATGGGAGGGTGGGAGGGGAGATGTTCTAATTATAAGCAGATGGTGCACTACATTATTTTACAGTGGGAAAATTTGAAAGGCTAAAGATTGCTGAACGTCAATGAAAAACTCGCTGTCAATCACAAGCTTAAGATTTTTGTCAACTGCACAACTGTGATGTTTACAACGGACTGTAAGAGGTGGGAACTCAACAGTGCTACCTCACATCTCTGTGATTACAGAATTTTGGCCTAATGACGAAGATTAATGCAAAATGTATGCATCACGTGTTAAAACAGATTTTAATTTTGTTGTCTTTTCCAACACCAATGGCATTGATCGCCATGGTACTGCCGGTCCGGGGCAAATTGGCAATAGATGGTCTGATTCAAGAGCTACTTGCCTCCGTTGCAATGCAAATTCATCATAGACTAAGGAATATTAGTTTAGTCTATGGTCCATGTTACTGATTAACATAACATAACATGAGTGTCGAGAACAGGCCGTTCAGCCCGGCTAGCTTAGCCAGTTAACATTACTGGGAAACATGATTGGGAAAGCTAGAAACACAGGGAAGAACTTTAGTTTTACATCAGATATGTTAATTGCTTTAAAACTGAGCGAGCTAAGAAGTGTTGTCATGCTCAGAGGACCATGGTTGATAATAATAATAATGGTTCCTCTGTCTGACATGACAGTTAACACTCTTTGTGGCTACAAGAAAGGTTATGGTTGCCTCACAGCGAAACATCATGATCTGAGCTGTGGATTGCGCAAACATGCAAGCTTTGAAAAAAATTTTTTCTCTGGCATTAATGCCTCTCAGAATTTTATGACTCGATGTTGTTGACAGTTTGACAGTGTCCACAAATATGGAAATCATATGACAATGCATACTGCAGAATGCTAAAACTCCCCTTATAAACAGGTGGAGCTCTGGTCTTGTTGGCTTTGATCCTGTTGCCCAAGAGAGTTTCTGAATGAACAGTCTCCTCATATTTAGAGTGTCTCTGGTATGAGTAAAAACTGCTTTTCAGTTTGATGAATGGATGGTTATGATTGTGCTGGCTGGCACAACAGTAAATAGAGCTGGCTCGACTTCTCCCCTTGGAATGAGCCTACATACGTCTACAAATATTAATCGATTTTGACGAAATGTCACATGCAGGATCATGACACCAAGGGCAGGGTTGGTATCGCATTTCAGCTCGATGTGATTCGAATGGCTGACACAGGCTGCCATACTGGATTTGGTCCTGATAACAACTAAAGAACTTGTTTGCTGACCTGAAGGCTTTCGTACATTCCCTACATTCTGCTGAGAGCTGAACAACTGAACTCCTGTTGTGTTATGCTTCCCTGGGAGCTGTAGTTTTTTTGTTTGTTTGATTGCTTGCTTTGTTTTGCTTGTTTGCTATTTTTTACAATGTAATTTAAGGCTCTGGGTGGTGCAGCGTTTGGAGACATGTGCTTGTAAGTGCAGCGATCTAAAGGGATTTGGGGCTTGATTATCAATTAGGGAGCTTTTGAGAAAAGAACATGAAATGTGCTTTTAATTTCCAGCATCATAAGTGTAAATTATCGCATACTGGTTTCTTGTTTATTTGACTAAAGCTGCATCCTGGACTTGAATAATACATTTTATGCTTTTGCCCCGTTTTCAATCAAATTAAGTCAAGTGAATTTTTTGTCAAATTTCAATCAAGGAAAATGTTTGTTGTCAGTCTCTTGCTGTTTTCCAGGTAGGAATTAAAGTGCTGAAATTGAATGAAATTATGTGCGTATGAAGATATATGCTCACATCTTGTTTAAAGTAGGCTTTTTTGCTTATATCCTGCAGTTCTCCTCCAGTGAATGGCTCAGTGTGATGTATGTCCTCTGTACTGTCACGGAGCATCTTTCCGTACTTTGTTTCTTGCATGTGTGTTATTGATGACTATTCAGTGATGGTATTGATGTTAGCCCTGAGCACTAGCTTCAGTGTTTGCTCTGTGATCAGAGAAAGATCATTAAGTTTAGAATCTCCTGTGGCATGGCCCATTTTACTGCCATTCTTTATGTTAATCATGCTTTGAGGTCCGGACAGGAGGCTTTATAATGTTGTAGATTACTTTCACTCTTGAGTGATCACACGCCAGTTCCTGCTGTCGCTGCTGTCAGCGGAGAAAGGTGAGATATTCTATTGTGAGCGGCACAGTCTTGTGATTCCGCAGCCCCAACCTAATGTCTGTCATCTATGGATGTGCGCACTCGCAAAGAAGAAGGCTCTCACATGACAATTATTCCTGGTAGTGTGCAGTAATTGAATTGTGAGTATGATTATGCACTTGGTGCATCAGTGTTGAAGCTGGTAAGGGGTCAAACACAAAAAAAGTGTTTGCGAGAAGTTTGGTTCTTGTGTAAAGTCAGTGGAATTTTTGTAATTAAAATGCAGCATATCTGAACTCCCTCTGTGGAGAAAGGGTTCTGTAAAGTTCTAATACACATTCATTATGTGGTTTATAGCAGGGCAAGAAAATATTTGGAAGAAAAAATACTCATAAATGGGAAATTTTTCACCAAGGCAAAGGGTTTGATTGAAGGCTTGAAGCAGGCTCTTTGGCACTTCTTGTTTTAGATTTGCGGATGATTGATTACACGGAGGCTGCCTTCTGCAGAGATGATTTCTTGCCATACGGTGAAAACCTGGAGCCCTCCTCATCTTGACTAATGAACATTTAAGCTGACTGCTTGACACAGTTGAGCGGACTTCATTATGACCAGTATTAACAGTCTCAGAACTAATCTGACTTTTCTCTGAGCTGTTTCCTGCCCTTGTCCTCTGGGAATGAAAACTAGCAAAGAAATCTGGACCCCAGTCAGACTTCCACTACATCAACCCCAATAAACAATTAAGCCAGGTCCCAAACTGGATCTCTACAATGCCGAAAGTTTTAAATTCACATTTATAGGGCCAAAGAAGTTTGGGACTGCAGTTGTGTATTACAATTTATGGGATTAAGGGCTGGAAAATTGTCTTTTGAGGAATGGCTCTGTTCTGGAAGCCCTCTCGCCATCCACAGCTGCTTGTGTGGACCCACTGAATATAACCAATAGATATGTCTTTCTAATACTGTAGTATTTATGGCCTAAAAACAGTATTACTATAGTTTGCATTGTAGAACTAAAGTTGTACTATAGCCATCACCTTATAACTATAATATTGCCACTGTCAGCAGTACCATGATATTACTATAGTCCACTCAACTGTATTGCTGTAGTCTGATGAACCATAGTGTCACTATAGTAATACTGCACTATGGCAGTAAAAATACCATCCAATTATTATAGGATAACTATAGTTGGGAACTATTGTAAAACACCAATTCCGAAATATTTTGGATGAAGTGTAATCTGTGAATAAAATTAAAATGCAATGACTTTCAGATCACGAGCCAATATGTTGCTTACAATAGAACATAGATAACATTATAAATGTTGAAACTGAGACATTTTACATTTTTATCCACAAAATGATCTTATTTCAATTTTTTTGACTGCAACGTGTCTCAAAAAAGTTGGGACACAGGCAAAAAAAAGGGCTGAAAAAGCAATTAATAAATAAGAGAATCAGCTGGAAGAACATTTAACAAGTAATTAAGTTAACTGGCATCAGGTGTGTAACATGATTGGCTATAAAAGGGATGTCTTAGAGAGGCTGAGTCTCTCAGAAGTAAAGATGGCCAGAGGCTCTCCAACCTGTGAAGGCTTGTGTAAAAATATTGTGGAATACTTTAAATACAATGTTCCTCAACGTCAAATTGCAAAGGTTTGAAGGTCTCATCATCAACAGTGCATAATATCATCAAAAGATTCAAAAGAAACTGGAAAAATTTCTGCGCGTAAGGGACAAGGCCAAAGACTGCATGCCCGTGATCTCTCACCGGCATGATTCTGTCATTGACATTACTAAATGTGTCCAGGAACACTTCAAGAAACCACTGTCTGTAAACACAGTCCGCTGTGCCATCCACAGATGCCACCTAAAACTCCATCATGCAAAAAGGAAGCCATTTTTGAGCACGATCCAGAAGCGCCGTTGTGCACACTTTGTCCCAACTATTTCGGAATTGGAGTTGTAGTTTTTAATAAGGGAGGCTGTGAGGTTAGCTGCATAAATCCTTGCAGACATAAGGATTACGGTTAGTGTCATTACAGAAACGCTGTGGTTCACCCAGACTAGGGACTTCATTGTTGTGAGATGACAGCATTATCTACTGAAGCATAATGCCTCCCATTAATGATAGTCTTATTAACACTAGTGAGCAGTTTGGGTTGAGAAGGAGACTATTTTGATTGGCAGAAGGACACATGCATACAGGAGAGCAGGTTCCAACTGGCAGCGTACACCAGCAGAATCCGTAGAGGGCGGCCATTTTAAGGACACTGCCGTGTTGTTTCAATAGTCTGTTGTGGGCTAATTGTGCCTGAGCTGTGATGTAAAATGTAGTGACTCTGCTTGCGTGTCTCTCCATGACCCCAGGCTCAGTGGAACGGTTTGACCGGGCTCATAATCATAAACAGAACAGACGGCCTGAGGAAGGAGTTTGACTTGGATGTCATCAGTCTGAAGGAGGACGGCATGGAGAAGGTGCGAGTGTTTCAGGCTGCATGCTGGGAAAATTGAATTACAGTAGGAAAAAATTATAATGCATATATGTGATTTGTGGTTATATTGTGCTAATGAATTGCAACTTCCTTTCCAAAAAATTGGTGCATGACAGATATTGAAAATAAATCCATTCATTCATTAACCCTTTAGCATAGAATACTAATATCACCAATTTTTTCTGTTGTGCATGAGCGCATTTAAGGCTTTATAAGCCAGTATTTGTGTTACAGAGACTGTGGAAAATTATTACCAGTGAAGCAAGACATTTGAAAGTTGAATTACAGAATTATTTAGCAATGATTTCTGAATTTACGGACACTGGCCTCTAAATCTGTGCAGAGGGGTTAATAGTTATTGGATTTTTGAGGTGTACTAACTATTCATTGTTTATATACCCAACTAACTAGAGCTGGGTGACAAGTTTTTTATGCGGCACTTCTGAAATATGTTATGAAGTTAAAAAGTTTGAGCAGTTCTCATCAAGTTAAGGGTGATTATCAAATCTCAACTTGATAAAACAATGTTAAGTTTGTTTTCTGAGCCATTAAGAGGGTTTTGAGTCTGTTGGACCCCAAACACAATTCGTGGGTCTAAAGTTTCATGGAGAAAAATATTTCAATCATTTTAATTTCAAAAGAGAAATGCTGAGTAACTGTGCCTGCCTGCTGCAGTTTGTGAAATGACATAATTCCACTCATATTCCTCCCCTCCCCCTGCTTTCTCTAAGACGTCTATCGAGGGCTCTAACCGCCTCAATAAAGTATGGAAGAAGGTTTGTACTGTGGCTGCCCCAGTGGTGTCCCCCGTGTGGTGGTGTGTTTTACCCAACAGCTGACAGAACCCCCGCTCTGTCTCTCCCTGTCTTTCCTAATCTCTAGCCGTGATGGTGCGACTCGCAACAGCTTTCCATTCTGTCGTTACAGTGACATCTCAACGACCGCATCACTCAAGGAAAAGGCCCGTTTCTCACAAAGGGCTACGCTAAGCCGGTGACGGATGTTCAGATAACACTGCAAATAGCATTTTTTCCCCTGCCGGTTTGACACATCAGTGCGTCCGTAACTGTGAGGGAACTGGCACTTAGGAGACATAAAACACTGGTTTATGGCCCAGTTAATGAAAGTGTAATAAAAACACTTTAGAGGGTTTTTTTTCTTGTGACTCAGGGTATAGGGGCAGTCACTCCTATCACCTTTTGGCCTGCGTTTGTAACGTAGCGTAGAGTCGGTCTTCTGTAATAACGGGGGTCAATCAGTTAAAGCTCCCTAATTATTCTCCTCATACACATGCATCAGTAAAATAAATTTTTTGCTGTCCCTGAAGTACTGTGTGTTTACCTGGTAAATATGTGGCATGATTGGTAGATAATGGGGTAATTACTGCCTGAAGACAATACTGAGAAACCAAAATATTTTTCAGAGCGATGTTTCAAAGAAAGTAGTTTTATATGGCCTCAGAGTACACAATTAATCTGTTGCTGTAACTAGGATGAAACGTTGATAAGGCTGTTGCTTTATTGTGCAAGTAACAAAGAGTTTTTTTAGTAATTAAGTTTTGTTGTTTGTTTGCTTTAATTAAGTTCCTAATTATGTGCGTTTTTTAATATTATTTGAGATTTGAGGTTTTTTTTTTTTTTTAAATGGGTCAATATGCATTAATAAACATTTACATGTAAATGCATGGGATTATAGCCAGGTGGCTCATTTCCATCCCCTGTCCCATTCGCAGGTTGGTGTGAACACGTAAAACAAAGGGAAACAAATATCCATAACAGGAATAAAAACACACAGAGCGTATTAAAAGAAAAGCAACATACATCAACCATAGACAACCTGAAAACATCACACAGTCCAGAGGAGAACGGGCTGGGAGTTGGGGGACCTTGCTAATTATACATGCTGAATTATAAAGTGCTGGAGTACTAACTAAAGTTCCATAGTGCTAAAGTGCCGAAATGCTAAAGTGCAAAGTGCTAGCTGCGTGGGAGCTCAGGTCCTTGTTACATTGCACATTGCCTGTTATTGCACAGAAATGCAAAGTGCATGTTGCATTGCACATTACCCAACTGCCCAAGATTATAAAGTGCCGTGTTGAATATTATATTGCACGATGCCACAGCACACGGTTGCACATGCAGATGTGTGAGTAAATATTGCAGTAAACGAGCTTTCGTAGATGTAAGCACTAATTCACAAAAGCGGCATACACAGATGTACTTATGTACGCGACTGTGGACAGTTATAGATGGTGCCCCAACACACAGCCCATTAAACATACATGCAAAATTAGACAGAATTATGATTACAGATCTGGTTTTCCAGCAGACATGCTCTAAGGTGTTTGGAAAAGGAGGTCAGGGTCAGGAGTTCACGTATTGAGCTCGGTGTTTGGTTCCAGGTCTGGCACACGCGAAATGAGAACACTACTTGACCAGAGGCACTTTTTCGAAATGGTACAACGCAGTCACCTCTAAGGCCTGCTCTGGGGGATCTACTTGAGTTTCTTTTTACAAATTCTTGAAGTGGTGGTGGAGCTTGGTCATGTAAGATTTTATTGACAAGCACATAATCAGTATATTTTATCGTGTTGTCCCAGTTTAGGAGCTCATGCTTATCCACTATCAAGCAAAGGTGGTACGATTTAGGTTTCTTGTCCAAAACTTTTAATGCCCATCTATGGACTGTTTCAACTTTTACCACATATTTGCTCATTAAATACCTGCTACACAGGGTACTACAAAAGTGTTGCCTATATAGCAGCTGTACCGCGATTCCCTGCAGGATATAGTACTGTAGTGAATGAATGTAACTGGGATTTGATTACTGTAAAATCTAATAAGCACCAAGCTGTTTGTGAGGCTAGCTTTATGACAATAAAGCAACTTCAAAAGGGATACTCATGCACGTATCCATGTATCAATAACTGAGTATTATAAATACATATGCAGCTACATTTGTATACATTCCCTCGAGTTGCACTTTTTGTTTTAGCATTTTTAAAGAATAAATAGAAAATAAATGAATACACAAAAGGATTGGCACCTCCATTCCTACAGTATAGTTACTAGGGCAAATGTATTGTACCTAAGTGACGTCACAATATGTAAACCATGCAGTGCACTGTGACTTGGAGATGACCAAATACGAAGGTGCTCATCCAGACTTCCAAAAAGGATGGTGCTGTATCTGAACCCATTTGCCATGTGAATACATATCAAGATGATGCAAGTGTATTGGCTTTGATGTTACTGAGACTGCCTGGCGTTTGCAGTTTTAACGAATTTGACCCCGGAGAATCCCATGGGAGAGATCATGACCTCAGCTCAGAGTCTTCGGCTCTCTCCGCTCCCTTACTGATCACGGGCATCGAGAACTCCGTCATGAGTTCTGGAATAACAGATGCGCGTTGAATGGGAAATCGATCTCAATCTCGATTTCGAAGCGAGGTTTTAGAATGCAAACAAGAAAAAGTGCTTATCCATTTCGGTCTTATCTTTTATGGATGTGAATTTAATGCTGTTCATAATTGGTCTGTCTGGTTGAGCGGCTGTATGTGTTTGTGCATTCTGTCGGCAGATGGTCTTATTTAATGTGTTGGAGCATGTAGATGGGGAGGGAAGTCAATTTGAACTGTCACCATCTTCATTCTCATAAACAATCCATTTTGATAGATTGAGCCTTTTCGCAGTTTTCACATTTCGCTTTTTTTAGCCCATAAATTTAAACTAATTTTTCTGTACAGTTAGCATCTGCTTAACCTCCCCAAATGTATGTTTTTCCTGGTTAAAGTCGTGCTTCAACACTCAGAACTGATTGTTGGTAGATTTAAGTGTGAAATAAGAACTCGAAGACTGGAGTGCTGATTACTCATCCAGTACGATACTCCTTGGGCTTGTGTTGTAGGTCGGAGTCTGGAACTCCAACGGTGGCCTTAACTTGACTGACAGCAACAAGGAAAAGAGCACAAATGTCACTGATTCCATGGCGAACAGAACTTTGGTGGTCACTACTATTCTGGTAAGTATGGATGGACAGATATCTAGTCATATTTAGCACGTTTGAGTTTAATTTAATGGAGCTGTGTCACGATTACTGCACATACTCACAATTTACATCCTTAGAAAGTGAATTTGCTTGACTGATTCTATCTTTGCCAATCTGTCATCATTTTACATTATATGTATATATGGAGTTTGCTTCCAAAAAGAAATATATCCATTTTACTCATTTTGAGTAAATCAGCTTTTTCTGTGTTGACGCCTGTTGCATTTTATAGAAAAACACAAACTTTGAACATGAAAAAATGCATCTCATAGTAATAATTTTTAAAAACGGATTTTTGCTCCATGTGTAAGAAGCGCGGGGAAATCGCTCAATGGCATTTTCTCAATTTATGTAATTTCTGCACTTATTGCGTTTTGGAAACAAACTCTTCATACTATATATTAGTTACACCATCGTTATGCTTTTTCTGTTAAGGAGCTTTCTATGGAAATCCGAGGATTCAAAGTGTCATTTTGAACTTTAACCAAGGGACACAAAGAATGTAAACTGGTTTTTGTTGCAAATAATCACAGAAGAAGAAAATACCTTCTAGAATTTGATATGTAGTTGAACGGATTTACTTTGTTCGAAGTTGTGAGCATGTGCAGTAATCGTGACACAGCTCCTTTAAGTGCAAGTCATTTCAATGCAGTATCATTTTCAGACTCACAAATTATTTGAAATGCAGATTTATTTATTTATTTTTTTTAGGAAAATCCATACGTAATGTACAAAAAATCGGACAAACCACTGTATGGCAATGACCGATTTGAGGGGTACTGCCTGGACCTTCTTAAAGAACTGTCCAACATCCTTGGCTTTGCGTACGAAGTGAAACTGGTTTCAGATGGGAAGTATGGTGCACAGAATGATAAGGGGGAGTGGAACGGCATGGTGCGAGAACTTATCGACCACGTGAGTCCTGCTATTTATTTATGTAAATCTTAGCCAAAAGCTTCCGTTCTCACATTCAACCTAAGCTACTGAAGAAAAATACTCAGGTGTATAATCGGTTGGGTCACCCAACTGCCAGCCAATAGGTACTTTTTGTCAACACGGTGAAAGAAATAGTATAACCGCACAACCTCAGCATTTTAACTCTTAAATTCCAGTTCTGGAGGGCTGCAGTTCAGTTCTGGAATGTTCCACCCCACATTTGACAGTATTACAGTTCCAGAGGATTTGTTGCTTCTGGTTTTCACCTTAAAAGAAATGGCCCCCATGCATAAAACACCTTAGATCAGTTGCGCCTTTTAACTCATGACATATAAGTTTAAGTTTGGGAAAGGGAAATATGTTTTATGAATATTTTTAGACCTTAGAAAACAAGGAGTTAAGTTTGATTACATTCCATTTTTAAAAAACTGAGGGGCAAACGGCTTCAACTGCTCAGTTAGTTGCTGGGAAACTATTTACACCATGCAGGTTTGAGGGCCATAATTGGAGAGCTTGCAGCCAGACTGAAAACCCGCACAGAGGATATTTTAAGACATTTTTCAGTAATTTTAACCTTCTAACTTCAAAATCGGAATGAACAAGTTTGACAGAGGTCGTGTAAATTCGCAAACCACACTTTGATGCAGCTCAATAATCTGTATCAAAACCTTATTGTTTTGAAAAGAAAATAAAGCAAATGTCAAAAAACTACTTTGAAATGGTTGGTTCGTTAACTTATGGCTCATGCTACATATATATACTAAAATGAAAGCGTTAAAGAGCCCCATCCCAGTACTATTTAACAGTCTATTTTGAAGACAGAAGCAATAAATGTTGTGACAGTCAGTCAGAACTATCTCTTTGACACAAGTCATGAACATGAAAAAGGTGGCAGATTTAGTATAGGGATTATGCGGCAAATATAAAGATGTAAGGTTTCTGAAGCAAGAAAGCTGTGTCTCAATCTAGAATGGAAAGGTTGATTCACTTCAAGATTTCAAAATTTTGACGAGCTGATAGAAGTCCTTGGCATCGTTATATCTGCCTGTTTAGGGCTCTGTGGGTTGGTGTTTTCGAATGTTATTTGCTAATAAGTGCGATAGGGACCTATGTGGTTTGGTTGATATGGTACCTGACATTAAAATACAGAAAACTGGAGGACTATCTAAATTTTTATTAATTTTTGGGTTGGTTCAGGTTTGCAGGAAGGTATCAAATTAGTATTCCTGGTCTATTTCAACAGAGGTAACACATTTTATCATGCAACAATCAGTGTATGTAATGGGACTGTATAAAGTGTATATTTTTTGTCTGACAGCATGTTCCTCCGCAGAGGAGGTTATATAAGGATTTATATCTGTGACACATTGCTTTCATGAAAAGGAAACGTCTGCTGATTTGTCGGTTAATTTTTCTATCATATCCATGTTTCCATGAGGAAGATACGCACTGAATGTAGTGATCCCTCCAGTTAACCATCAGCTCCCCGAAGATAATGGGTTGATTGCTGAGACATGCTGCGGACATTCTTATAATGGGAGATTTCTGTGCTTCGGAGGGGATCTGCGCTGTACTGTTCGCTCTCTATCTACAAAGTAACGGACTCTGGCGCGGGGTTTGTCAGAAAGCTGTGAGCTGATGAGCAACTGCAGATTGTAGTGCTTATAGAGTTTGTCGCACAAACACAGATTTATGCCCAGTCTGAGGATACAATAAATGTTGACTGGATAATCCCCGTACAAACCGAAATCAGCCCAGTACTAATTTTGATGTGTCTGCAGTTAGGACACGGAGTGCGCATTCAGTGTCCTTCACGGCTCCGGTGACACCAGTCCTGTCGCTGTAATGGCAGGTAGCTGATCTCGCTGTGGCTCCACTGACCATCACCTATGTGAGGGAGAAGGTGATTGACTTCTCCAAGCCCTTCATGACCCTGGGGATCAGCATCCTGTACCACAAGCCCAACGGCACCAATCCGGGGGTCTTCTCCTTCCTCAACCCCCTGTCCCCTGATATCTGGATGTACGTGCTGCTGGCGTGCCTGGGGGTCAGCTGTGTGCTGTTCGTCATCGCCAGGTGAGGCGCGCCCCAGGTGATGGGGTTGGGAGCGCGGCTCCTGGGGTTTCCCACATGGTTTATCTGCGCTGACCTGAGGGGGTCGGGGAACAGATTTAGATGAGTGAACATGAGGCTCAGGGGGAAATTGAATATTGTTGCTCGCTCAGAATATCCATCTCTCTTCAAAGGAAGTGTGCGCTTATTTTCCTGGCTCTTAGACTTCGATGTTGTTCCTCATTTGCATTAATTTTCATTAATTGCTCTCATACAGTGGGAGTGCTCATAATCACATAATTACCTTTAGATGATTATTTTGATCAGATTATTCGATGGCATAATGTACACGAGCAGTTGTGAAGCCTGCTATTGGATTGAAATGCCTTTAACTGTCTCACAGAGGAATTTATGCCGCGGCTCCCGCAAATCTTCTGGCGGAACAGCTGTGCGCGCAACCTCGGCCGTCTCACCTGGCCAATTTGTCACAGTCTCTCAGCGAGATGTTTTCAAAGTGCATTGTGTGGGATCACTCAATCCATATTGAAGTGCATGCGTTTAACAATCTGGAAGCATTCGGAGCAGCTGTTGGTGGCTGGCAGGACGAGCTGTCTTAAGCGGGGGGAGAGACTGCGCTCCGTCCCTCAGGGAGGGGGAGAGTTTTGTCGCCGTGATTAAAATGTAAACCCTGTACGCTTTGATCCCCATAATGGATGGCTGTAATCATCTGGGGCCGTATTCTCATCAGGGTTTGTATTATGTTTGGAGGCTATTTTCTTGGTGTTTTTAATGTTTATTTATTTATTTTGGTGATTTTAGCTTCCGCATATTCGATCGAAGCAAAATGCCTGTTCCCATGCAGTTCATTAACACTCTGCCTCCCGTCAAACTCCAACTGGTGATTTCCTGAAAAGGAGCTTGTAGATTTCAGAATAAGAGTTCAACTCCGGGTTGTTGCTGCTGTTTTGTGACCAGTGAAGTGTGGACACTGTTACCTCTGTATTTTAAAAAGTGCTTTGAGAAATAGTCCGTGAGCTAAGGGGTCGAACCTTGTTTTGTTGGATAAAGTTTTGTTTCTTTGCAGTTTCTTGTAGCCTTGGGGAAGCTCATTAAGATTCAAGAGGGAGCACAGCGAGATCCCGTGGGCAATTAGAGATATTAACCCCTTCATGACCAAAGCGCCAAAATAATGAAAAAATTACTCCTCATAACTTCATGGTAAATACTCACATCAAAGGCATCCAGTTTGTAGAGTTTTATATTAATCCGCAAAGTACTTGATGTACAATCAAATTTGACTCAAATTTTAAAGAATTTCCTGCTGTTATTAAATCACAATTTTTGGGTTTTCATGCTTTTCGTCCATTCATGGACCAGATAACAAGACTAGAAAATCCTACAGAATAATGTAACAGTGACTATTGCGAATTTGAACCACAGTTATCCCTCCAAACATGTCTAACCAACAAGAAATGTGACTCAAACACACAGGCCAGGGTACCCAGTGAGTTTGCCTGCCTAAGTTGCAATGCAGCATGACCATATTCTGAACCAACGGGCAGATTGTGTCACGGTGTCGTCTCATGCCAATATATGCAATACAGGGTAGTTTAAAAAAAGACTGGAATTCCTTGTGATGATATCCTAGTTCTTGTTATTTAATGCTAGAGCAGCCTATCCTAAAACATGCTAAAACATGGTGCATCGTAATCCTCAAGGATGACATCTCTTTGAGTTACACAGGAGTCCATGTCACAGTCACATCTGATTATCTCTAAAATGTAGTTTGGGTCAAGTGTGAAATTTTCTAGAAGACTGATAGGGGCCAATGACTTGTTGTTGGTATCTTCCTTCTGTCCAAATTCTTTTGGGTTCAGCACAGGTGGGAGGGTTTCCATTGAGTGTTAACCACATTACTGCGTGAAAGTGGGCCCCCTTTACATTTTCAGTGAATATTTCCCTCGTTGGTGGAGGGGCAGCCAGGTTTGGTGCAGATGTATGACCTTCATTCTTCTTTCCCCATGCAAGCAGCCTCGTGCGTGACATGTTCTTGCCATCGTCTATGCTGTAACCTGCCGAGATGAAGCCAGTAGCTTTATTAATGACATGTTCGAGTGGTGCATTAATGTCACCACTGGTCAATAGTTCATATCCAGCTTTCAGGACTGACAACAGAACATTTTCCAATGCCAAAGTAACAGCCTACAGTGTCACACCCTGACACGGCATAGACAAGTAACAGGTTCTTTACAATACCTTGGTGCTCTGCAAGAGTTCACTTGATGTCCACGATAGCCCTTTCCTTGATGGGAGATTCCATAGTCAGTGGGATGTCCAGTCTTGCCTGTTGGTGATGATGAAGCGATATGAATACATCAATCCGTATCATCAGGAGCCACAGAGACTTCATGTGCTTCTCCACAACACTTCAAGACTTGTAGGACAATGATTATATCAGCTTCTTCACGATGAGTCTCTAGATCAGGCCGATTCCTCCTGTCTTCATGCTTGATTTCGATGGGACAAAGACCCTCGCCAGTTACAACTAACTTGTGTTTCTCTGTGTTCCGTTGATGCGAAAGGCTGTCCTGAGTAAGTTAATCAAATAATATCTGTAAAGGTTGTTTCTTGTTTTCAACAGATTATGAAACAACCTTCTGGGACAGAGCTTTGTTGTCAGTAGCACATGATGTTTCTAACCCCCGTTTCCCTGCCATCCTGCGTGACCAACTTTATACTGTACTCATAATACCTGTCAAAGTTGAGGTAAACGTCACTGTCTGTCAGGTATGAAGCTATCCGCTTCTTGTCATTTGCAATGATATCAGCTTCCGTGCCATCTGCGGGCCAATGGATGGTCCAGAGAAGGGCTGATCTGTCTATGACTATGACGTCTGCATTGCCAGCGTTTCTCCTTGAAACTTCAACCTTGAGCAACTTCTTCGACTTGGACTTAGCTTTATCAATCTCCATTCCATCTTTGGCGAACACTGCTGTTGGGACAGGTGCAAGCTCATAGGAAAAGACTTCATTCACCTGAATATCACGGTCACTAGACAAGAATGCTTTAACCTTGAGTAGATGGCATTCAGACTGTAGATTTTGGTGTCACCATCTTGGACGAATTTGCTAGTTGCTCCCATAGTCTCAACTTTCTTTGGGATAGTGTTGTATGATAAGTTTTCTAACATTTCCTCTCCAATGTTCAATGTCCAATGTTGTCTACATTGACAGATGGTGGAGCTAACCTGCCGCTGATAATGCTGACTGTACTCCCCCCCACCCCACCCACCCCACCCGTTCCTTGGGATCCAGTGGATTAAAACAATCATTTGACTCACCTGTGCTGGAGCAGGCAGAGCTCTAAAACAGGCAGGAGAGGTGCTCCAGGAGAGGTTTGACAAGCGCAGATGTGAATGATCAGATTGCTATCGTTCAGGGTTATTATGCACATGCAATGGACCTACGCACTAGCAAGCTGCTCACTGGAAGTGCGGTAGTCTCGGACGTGTATGAAATTTAGATGAAAATGCTAGATCTGGCCTTTTTTTTTTGCATTGACCATTGCTCAAATTTGCTTGTCTACTCCTTACATCAGCCTTGCGTCCTGTCCATAAATTGGCTGAAATTAAATAAATTGACTAATTAATATAATTATTTGTTAAGAGGATTTTTACATGGTACATTGCATTCATAGTCATAAAAAACAAACAATTATAGGGCCTTTAGTGAGACTGTTTTGTGAATAAATGAAGGAAACTCCCCACATTTCATATTTAAGGTAATTCAGATATAAAGGGGTTAATATCTCATATTGCCCAGGGATCTCGCTGGGCACCCGCTTGAATCTCAGTGAATTACGCTACAAGAAACAGAAAAGAAAAAACTTTATCTGACAAAACAAGGTTCACCTAAAATTGGGCCTTTTGCTCCCGGACTAAAGTATATAAGACAACCGCATCGATCATGAGGCAATCTACTTTTCTTAGAATTAGTGAATTATAAATGCTCATATTACCTTTCCTGCCACCAGCTTCAAGGACGGTCGAAAACTCATTTGCTTACAGGTTCAGTTTTGTCATTGCCTTGCGAGTTGAGACACATTATACATTTAGTTTTCCTCTATTCTGTCTCTATTGTTTGGCATGATAGCTTCGTATTATTCTGCAGGAGCGGTGTCACGGTTACTGCACATGCTCAGAATGTACATCCTAAGAAAGAGAATCTGCTTAATCTGATTCCATCCTTGCTAATCCGTCCTCATTTTGCATTGTATTTATATATTTTAGTTACTCAGGCATTATGCTTTTATATTAAGGAGCTTTCTATGGAAATTCAAGGATTCAAAGCACTATTTTAAGCTTTAAACATGGGATACGAAGAATGTAAACTGGTTTCTTCCATCAAAAATCATAGAAGAAGAAAAATACCTTCCAGATTTTGACTTGCAGTTGAGCAGATTTACTTTGTTCAAGGTTGCGAGCATGTGCACAACTCCTCTAAAAGGTGAGAACTTATTAAATGAAATTCCGGAGGACCAGATTTAACTCCTGGAGAGCTGAAAGTTTGACATCATTCAGTTTGTGGTGGAATTGAGAGGGGTTGAAAAATATGTCACATAAAATAGGCTTAAGTGTCACGCATACACTGCTGGGCATTTAAATATGCACTTGTTGTTACCTGTTACTGAGATGCCCATTTTTAATGGTAATTTTGAAATTACTTTGTTCCCTCCTGCAGGTTCACACCCTACGAATGGTACAATCCTCATCCCTGCAACCCTGACTCTGATGTGGTCGAAAACAACTTCACTCTGCTCAATAGCTTCTGGTTTGGAGTTGGAGCTCTGATGCAGCAAGGTACATAGTGAGCTGTGGGGAAACACTAACGACTCAAAGTACGGAGAGATTTTATGTACATAACAGATTAATATTTGTCTGAAGTAGCTATACATCAAGATGAAGGTTACTGTTCCAGGTCTCAGTGGGGGATGCTGTGCTGGGCAGCTGCTCAAAGAGCCGTTTCTGATGGTAAACATCTCCTGAAGGTCACAGAACACTTCCAGAAGAGGGCTTAGTTCTCCTGTTCCATAATGACTTCCCCAAGACCCTCCTGCTTGCACTCTTCAGCAGTGTACAATCTCATCTGAAAAAGTGATGTTATTAATTTAGTCCTGCAGCATGACACTTGATAGTGCTCATGAGCCATTTAGACTCTTCAGTCAAGTCCTCGATAAGTCAAATCAGGTTAAAATCACGGCCCATTTCTCTGTTACTATTGGACACGCCTGCTCTTGCGCAGTATATACAGTATGCAGCACTCCTCTGCACTGTCCTGGAAGTTTCAGTTTCTGGTTTTGTGATCCGTTGTTTCTCAGAACATCATTGCATCTTCATGGAACTGTACATGAAGGTGCTCTGCAAAGGAAGCATAAAAGTTTATTTTCAGTTTGTTCATCTTTTCTATTTATACCAGGATGGGTATTTGTATTTGTCCTAAATTGGCGTCTGTTGGATTGTGGGAGTGCTTTTCATTCAGATCATCAGGCCCACTGATGCTTACTATAGATGCTTCTTGCTGAAGAGACTTTTCCATTTTAACTGTGCCCCAAAATGTGCCAAAAACAGTCCCTCTGAGTAGCCAAGACGGCGATGATTGTGGAACACGATGCCTGAATCAGCTTTCGTCCCATTCATCTTTCCTGCCTGTGCTATTCTTCATTCTTAATCTCAGATAAAGACTTGGACATGACTAATAGCGGCTGCATTTCTTCTGCCCGATTTCTTTGCATGGACGAGGCTCTCTGAGCATCTGAGCTGTGTAATAAGTGACTCCAGTTTGGTAATTCATGTCATTTTCACCTGAGAAAAGGCCGTCTTGATACAGTATATGTGGTTGTCAGTTGATCTGCATCTGCATTAAAATATAAGCTCACTCTAAAACGGCTGAATAAACGAAGCACACGAAGACGCACATATGTGTACTTTTCTCTTTTTAATAAATAAGATGGTGCATGTTGGCTAAACTTTGAACTTCAATGATTTAAGCTCCCATATGGCCATACAGTATGCACGCTAAGCATAACTCCTAACCTGGTCTAAATGATGCACTTTCAATTTGCTGGCATTGATTGGCTTTTGTTTCTGTGTTGAGGAACAGAAGCTGAGCATATGGCAAAGGAACGAATAGTGTGACATCATCTGTGTTCTGCTAATGTGCAAGACTCATATTCCACAACAGTTTAGAGGCTGAAGAAGCAAACAAACGAAAGAATCTGCCTGTGTGGACCTCCACAGGCCTCTGCAAGGCAGCATTAGATGACACACGCGTTTCGCTTTTCCCCTGGAGAAGTTGAGAAGTTGAAGTTGAGTTGAGTGAGGTGTTGTGGCCCTTTCATTTCGCTGCTGTTCTCAGGAAGGAGCACAAGCACTTTTAACTTGAAAAATTTAAGCGCAGACTAATGCATCTCCATCACTAGATGTGCACTCAAATTATACTCCAGATTGCACAAATTCATCCGGGAGCAGATGCTATGAAATTGGAGCACAGTCGAGCCATGAAATGTTTATATTTGAGGCTGTGGTGAGTTTTTGACTTGGCTAGTTTAACATGGCCATCCTTCCTGACCATGTCTGATTGCTGTACTGTGTCATCAGGGACTGATGACTGATGACTACTAAAGATTTAATAGATTTTTGATGTTTTACCCCAGATAAATAATTTTGTCTTTGCACAAACTATTCAGAGCATGAAAATAACCCATCAGGGAATTAGCACGCTATACAAACTCAGTGGGAAGTGTTATGGCCCCAATTTGTTATTACATTTATAACACAACAGCAACAGCAAGGGATGACAAACACAGTTTTAACAACTAAAACACATTTAATTTTTAACAAAGACAAAGACTAATAACAACCTACAACTAAAGACCAAGATTGATAAATAAGAAAAAACAGAAATAATTACAGTCCCTTTTTGGTGGGGTGGCTTGGTGGTGTCCTGGATGAAGAAAATGCTCAAACACAGGCAAAGAAATCCACAAAAGAAACGTCACAGGTCTTGAACAGAATGGCAGGTCTGGTCATCTTCTTGCAATTTCTCCTACTACTCTACTGTCTCAATTCTTTTCCTTATATACTCTTTTGCAGACCCCACCCACATTTAGACCTCTTTTTTTTTTTATTTTCTGAGACTTGCCCCAGACATGTCCAGGACATGTCTAAACATGACTCCAGTCTGAGCTTAACAAAAAAAGGTAAATACTGCCATCTAGTGGCCTATATTCACATTACAGAAGAGTCTTATCCATTTTGGGAAAATAAGGTTTGAATGTGAGTCTCTAATGAGTGTGTGTGTGTGTGTGTATGTGTGTGTGTGTGTGTGTGTGTGGGCGGGGGGGGTGGGGGGAGTGAAAAACGAAAGCATTTCAGTAAAATAACGCTGAGAGTGGAGAATGGAAGCGTATCTCTGAAATGTTCCTCGTCATTTGGGGGAATATTCGTTATCCGCGCTCAAGGGGCCCGCCGTTAGAGGAGATGAATGCTGCCCCTTGTGTTCCTGTGACGCTTCATTTTCGAAAGATCTATTACACTAAATGAATGCAAGTCCCGATCCGGACCGTACAGTTCTCTCCCGGTGCCCCGGGAGGTGAGATAATAAACACAATTGGGCTTATCGTGAAAAGAAGATAAAAATCTCATTCAGGTGAGAGCGATGTTACGTAAATAGATAGGGAACAATTTAGTTGCTGGACTCTACAAAGCCTCAGATGAATACAAATTCAATTGGATTCAGTGGTGTCCATGAACTGAGGATTAATCCCATTCATATAAACCGCTGCACGTGGTGCTGACGTGGCGGATCATAGCAAGCTGTCATTGTGCCCAGTGAAGCTGCGGAGCGTGTGCTGCTATCTGAAATGAAACTGGGTTGCGGTAATCTGCTGTTGTATTGTTTTCTGAGTGACTGTCTGTTCACCTAATGCTGACACTGCTGCTCGCTGTCACAGGATCAGAGCTGATGCCCAAGGCCCTCTCCACCAGAATCGTCGGCGGGATCTGGTGGTTTTTCACATTAATAATAATATCGTCGTACACTGCCAACTTGGCTGCCTTTCTGACGGTCGAAAGAATGGACTCGCCGATCGACTCCGCGGACGACTTGGCCAAGCAGACAAAAATTGAGTACGGAGCCGTAAGGGATGGCTCCACCATGACATTTTTCAAAGTAAGATGTACGGGTAAACACTGCCACTTAGCTCCAGTTGTTTCAGTCCTTGTGTTTTAACTCACTTAATCATTTCTTTTATTTATTTTTTTCCACACCTAGTGTTTGTTTCATGCATACAGAAAAGGTCAAAACTTCAAAAATGTGTACATTGTGATTTTATCCGCTGCATTTTGGGAAATCATCCATCAGGCCATTTTAGTTTAGTCTCTCTGGCCTTTTCCTCATTTCTTCATTTGTGAAACTGGAAGTTTTGTGATGCTCTGAGTAGTGCAGTCATACTCACCTATTAGAGTGCTCCAGCTGTCATGCGGGTTATGACTTTCTTACTGTCTTGACAGGGAAAGAGAGATTATTTTGTTCTGCGAAGTGGAAGGCTGGGGTTAAGATTTCACCCTGCTTAATGTGTCATCCTCACGGCCTGTCAGATTTTAAACGGGTGCCAGCCTTTATCCTCAAAGATAGTTGAGCGTGATTACTTCCCCCGTATCTCAGTGAACAAGGCCCCTGGATGTACAGAGTAAATTGAATCAGCGGAGAGATTTGCACACAGCTGTCACGCTGCCGCTGATTGAGTAAAAGCAGACAAGGTTTCTCTTTTTGCCGCTGGCAATGACACAGGAACTGCAAGTTCTGAGTTCACCACCATATTCATTTATTCACCCTGTTTCCCCATGTTTACATTTTCCCACTATTCAGTATTGCAATCAGAGTGATTACATCTACGTGTGTGTATGTGCGTGTTTTTAAACTCGTCAGATTAAACCGGGTGTACACAGTCTAGTCGTATTGCACACTGCACAAGCTTACGTCATTGCTTTATCACTTTATGTTTTCAGAAATCAAAAATATCCACTTATGAGAAAATGTGGGCTTTCATGAGCAGCAGAAAAAACACAGCTCTAGTGAAAAACAACCGTGAGGGCATCCAGCGGGTCCTTACCACAGACTACGCCCTTCTGATGGAGTCCACCAGCATCGAGTACATTAGCCAGAGGAACTGCAACCTCACCCAGATCGGGGGCTTGATCGACTCCAAAGGCTATGGGGTCGGAACCCCAATAGGTGAGTTTCTCATGATTCCGTGCTGGGCCTTCAAATGTTCATCTGTAAAATCTATAATGCTCGATTTGTTCCAGATTGCAGCTCAAGCAGAAAGAGCCGGCAGTATAATCCTCGCAAATACCCCTCGTAATATTGACAAATATGACCCTCATAATATTGGCAGCTTAGACAATCTGTTCAAAAGTTCAGAATTCAAACAACTACCTCACTTTTATTCTCACCCACGCTCTGTCTCAATTTTTCCCTTAAGATATTTGCACCCAGTGCACAGGTTGGAGACGAGTGCATCATTTCTTGCTTCCATAACTTAGTTTGCATTCTTCAGCTGCCATGAGCAGGGTGTTGTTTTGTTGTTAAAACTTACAGTCAGGCTCAGTGGTAACTGGTTTTAGAGAGTTATTAAATTTAATTTGCCGCATTTCTCTGTACTTTAAAGATAAATCGTGGAGGCACTCTACCCGGCAGCTTTTGCCCTGAAAAATGAATTCTGATCCCCTGGCCAATTCAGATAGCCCTGAATTATTGCGACTCAGGGTAAATTTTAATTTAAGTGCATATCGAATGGCTATTTGGCTGTCCCTATTTATTCTGACATGACATCCATCATTCCTCTGGCTAAAGATCTTGATAGAAAAATTGAAAAGGCATTTTCTTGGCGATTGTTTTATGTAATACTCTGCAGAGCTGCACCTCGGCCCCTGCTGAATGTTCGACTGTGTTTCCTCCATCAGGTTCGCCCTACAGAGATAAAATCACAATCGCTATTCTTCAGCTCCAGGAAGAAGGAAAGCTGCACATGATGAAGGAGAAATGGTGGCGAGGGAATGGCTGTCCTGAGGAGGACAATAAAGAGGCGAGCGCTCTGGGCGTGGAGAACATCGGGGGCATTTTCATAGTGCTCGCCGCCGGACTCGTCCTCTCTGTGTTCGTAGCTATCGGAGAGTTCATATACAAGACGAGAAAGAATGCGGACATTGAGCAGGTGAGTGTGGGCCAGTGCTCCTGGCACAAGTACTGACACCTCTCCTCTTGGCAACTTTGCGAAACGTTGAATCATGTAAATGAATTTTATACCTTTTGTCATGCGCAGCGAATTATCACTCTTAAAATATACTGTACTTTTTGGCTGTATCAGGCCAATGTTATTTGAATGTGAACGATCTATGGCTATGACAAAACAAGTTTTATAAATATATTTATAGCTATTTAATGTAGTCGTATAGTATAGTTGCTAAGATTAATTTCAAACATTATCCTCTGTGCCACTGGACTCCTCTGCCGATCAACATTAGTTACGACTTGTATTGAACATGTTAGTTTTAGCAATACTGCTATCCCCATTGATCCAGAGAAGAGACGCTGCTGTGTATTCAGCAGATATTGCTTGATTGTTTTTGGCCTTGCTATTGTTCACATTTCTGTGTACAAGTGTTTATAGTGTACATTTATCCATGTCATAACACCATGTATATATGGTGAAATGCACCCGCAGAGGGTCTGCAAGAATTCATCGCAAGCAATAAAATTAACAACGCATGTGAAATGAAATTCTGGAGTGTAATCACTGGAGATCCAGGTTTTGCCTTTTCTCAAAATAATGCACAAATGAATTTGGTCATTTAGAGATATTTCTGAATGGATTCATTGCACATTTTACAAATTTTATTCATATGATTTATATAGTTTTGTTTTTGTGGTGTATCTTTGCTTTATTTCGCGGTGATGTCATACTCCTCCCGGGTATGAGACCACCCTGAATGAAAACAAGCTTCCTGGACTTATATTTTGGAGTCACGTGATCATGTTGCTTATTTGTATGTATTTCTGCTTTTGTGTAATTCATTGCTGATATTACTGAATATGCATGTATCTTATCAAGTGTTTTATTGTGTTGGAATGGCTGTATTGGAATGGCTTTTTAAGTTATATGGTGACCATGTGCATGTTTTTAATTTTTTTTTTAAATCTTTTTTTTTAAAAAAAACATGCTTTGTCTGTTCTAATTTTGTTACGACTGCATTTTTTTCTGTTGTTTGTTCTGCATGCAAGGCCTTTCTCAAATCCGAGCAAATACATCCTTATACAGCCCCAGCTGGGAAATCGCATTATCCACGGATGTTGAGCGTGGGAACCTTTTCCGGGAGGCTGGTGTGCTGCTTGTGCTAATTAGCTTCACGCTTTGTTTTGGTTGTTTCGGTTGAAGGTTTGTTTGTGATATTTGAAGACATCTCTTCCCGTTATACTTCCCAAAACATGCCTCACTCCTTGTCTCATGCCCCAGCTCGGTCCATCCTCAATGTCAGAAAAACACGTCGGACTAGAGATTTAATTGTTTAATTGAGCAGTACTGATGTCGTTTTTGAAAAGCAGAACTGAAGAGCAGTAAAGAGAGCTCACTCAGATTTCTGCTGTTAGCTGTGGAATAATACAAAACATGTCGATTCCCCAAAGTTTGTGAACCTATTTACCCAGAGTGTGTCTGTGTGTGAGAGGAACTGTACAGAGGAGCATGGGAGAGTGGCTCAGGAATGCAGAATTCTGCCAAAAAGAAAACGCACTAAGCGCAGTCCAAAGTGGCATCAGGTATCCCGTAACTGCCCTCTCTTGACCTGCCTAAAGTTGAATGGACAATACAATGTAGGAAGGCGGGAGCTGATTAGACAGTGGTTACATACAGATCTACAGCCAATAAATGTACAGCCAAAGGACTGAGGAGTAGAACTGAAGACCGGGAAATGCCCAAACAGAGCGCTCTCCGAACTGTGGCTGAGAACATCCCTCTGTTACGACTTGTAATTTTTACTCTTTGTCTGCTATAAACAACTATTTTTGACATTTGGTCTACAAATCAGACTAGACAAAAGATGAAAAACCCACAGAGGGGAACATCATGAATTTGTCACTTGAAATGAAATTCTGTTGCATCCAAAAGCTTTATTTTACGCAGTACGTGAGGAACCTCTCGCCATGATCAGTGTTTACTGATAGTGTTATTACCATCACAGAGACAAATACCGTAATATTCGGAACACCCCCCTACTGCTTTTGTGCAAACCCTGACTTGCTCCGGAGGAGCTTTGGATGACTGACCTGATCCGGTACTCAAAGAACAAATGACAAATCATTTTACAGTAAGATTAAGGAAATCCGCATTTCAGATTCTGATGTTGCTATTTGAAGTTTGACTGCAAAACGGCAAAAATGTAAAAATGATCTGCATGAAGTGGGCCGGATTCTGTCCAGTGCTAAAACAGAGCACGAGAGATCTCTTAAGTCCTATCTTCAAGAAAAAAAAACCCAACAAATTCCTGTCTGATGAAAACAGAAATTTCAGGAGGGTAGTATACCTCAGTACGATTGTGGTGGCGCAGTACGGAAATGGCAGAGCAATCATGCATTTTAAAGGCTTTCTTCCTGTATGAATTTTAATACTGCGCCGCGCTTCAGTGGAGAAGCCAAATTTATCAGTGCGCCTCTTGTCGCTGTTCTGTGACGGAGCGTCAAACGTCTCCGGATGCAGAATTTTGTTGCTAATATTATCGGTGTGAATTGGATTAGCATTCACAAGCCCAGGTTCTAAGCTCCTGCAAATCTGAAAAACTCACACAGCTGAAATCCCTGTAGACGAGAGAGAGAGAGGAGTTATGGTTTAAGTCCCATTCTGCTTCAAAATGGTCCTCTGTGGGCCATCCTCTCCTCTAATATAGGATCCACACAGTCTCCTCACAGATCTGGGCTCAGCAGTGTTCAAATGACGAGAGTTTCAGTCAGGCAGATAACTGCGTCTGGCAACTATTTGATCGGACTGTCTCCAAATTTGCTTGTTGAGCTGCAGACAGGTCCTTTTTTCGTCCCGTACCCATGCAGACCTAACTTCAGTACAGTGGTACGGTAACAATCGACACCAGTTTTTCTTCCTCTCCCAACTGCACCACCGAGCTGCGATGAGCAATAAAACGCAAACAGGAATGCGCATTCCAAATTCCTTTCTAAAATTGTGAACGATACAGGATATGGTCGTGATGGTCAAGATGGTCAAGGGTTCGAATCCAGCCCGTGTTCGCGTGGGTTTCCTCCGAGTACTCCGGTTTCCCCCACCCACAAAAACATGCCTCATAGGAACACTCCAACCTGAACCCCTGACCAAGGAACTGGCTTTAGAACTGGAGTTGGTCCCCAGGTGCTGCTCTGTGGCTGCCCACTGCTCCTGACTATAGGATGGGTCAAATGCAGAGGACAAATTACCCCCACAGGATTCAATAAAGTATATATATTATTTTATGCCATTGATGGCATACAGCGCCATTCAAAAGTCTAAAACCATTCAGAAAATTCTATATTTTTTCAGAGAAATTGGTCGATTTTAGTCGCATTAAAAATAACTTTAAATACACTCAAAGGATGATTTTCACTATCAGTCATGAGGCCTTTACTTGAGCAGTCTTCTCTTCCTAAGCGGATGAATCATCACTGACCACCAGATACAAAGTTATATTTCCCTGCGAAATACATATGTGTGTTTACTATACAGCAGGCAAGCTGTACGAGAAATCTGCAGAATATCCGAATTCTTTGTATGAATCAAACTGTTGACGACTGATACTCGGATGCCTCACTGCATTTAGAGGAATTCTGCTGCATTCGGCCAGTGAACACTACGCTTTCCCATAATGCAACTGGTGCTGAGAACAGAAACATCTTTAAGATGACAGCCCTCTTTTAATGTAAGTAGAATGAACTGAATGATATACAAAATTAACGGAAACACATGTATTAGCGTCCATTCATTAAAAAATTCATAAATGCTGAGGTAAATGTGTGTCTCAAAATTTTCGTGGGGGGGAGGTGTTTGGATGGAGTTGGGGTTGCAGTATGTTACGTCACAGGCAGGCATTTGGGCTGGGGAAGGATGGCTGTAGGGTGTCCGATGTCATACGGTGCTGGTGCAAATGCTGTATCTGCTAGTGATGATTTAGTAGGATCAGACCAAATTGAGTACACGCACATGTAGTACAGGTCTTCGAACGGGCCCTTCGTGAGGAACTGAGCATAGATTTGGGCACATATTTAATTAATTTTAGGAGGAGGGAACAGCTTTTCTACAGGTTTTCTCTGGAATTGACAAAAGTATCTCCGTTTTCCAGATATGGGACTTGCATCATTTATTTAGGCAATATCTTCTATTTCTTCTGTGTAGAGAAGTGCCTTCTATGCCTGGCGAACACATTTCAGGAGTATTTATCAGCAGTATTTGCAGACATGAAGGTTTGGTTACTCTAGTGTGCCCTCCCATGATTGCATTGTATTTTGATTTCATCGTGAAGCTCGTTGGAACATTCCGGAGTGGACAAAAAAATACTTGTATTTTGGGGGGGGGAGACATTTATTTGCATTATAATAGTTATTTTCTGCCTGTGCATGAATGCTCTCCTATATCATTGTCATCATCATCATCATCGTCATCATCATCATCATTTTTCATGATTTATGGCCCATTTCAGTGCCAGATCTCATTTTTTTTGGGGTTTTTCCTTTTTTTTTTGCTGCAGAAAAGGTTTATCCGGTTGTAAATGAAAGATGTCTGTTCTTTTTGACAGTGTGTTTCTTTTAGTGCTGTAATGGACGAACTCAGCCTCTCGCTTTCGTGTCACAGAACGGTAAGGAGAAAGCCCAGAGTTAAGGGAAGAGGGGGACCATCTGGAAATCTTTTGTACCACCCCAAACGTATTTTGAGGAGAGAGACAATGGCGTGAGCGATGGACTTCTTATTGTTTGGATACAGGGCCACCGGATTACAGACTCGGTACTTCTCCTCCTGACACAGTTCTATGAGTTTGTACGGGAAAAAAAAACAACAAAAAAAACTTCTTTCTTTTATATGTTCTGTCTGGCAACATGCAAGTATTGGAATGTTGCATTTTTGAGCATCGTTGTAATTTTTTGACAGTGTAAAATGCACTGGAACTTTTATAATGGATGAATGAGAATAAAATAAAATCAGGAAACTGAATGACATGTGTGGCTGACTGATCTCCCTCTTGTGTGAGTGTGTATTTGTTCCAGTATTATATCCAACTTTTAATAATAAACACGTTTACATTTTTCACAAAGTTTTCTCATTTGTTTGGCCTGCAGCCAATCATATGTTTTCTCACAAGCGAGTGAATTAATTTATTAGGTGTTGTGTATAAATTTTGTGGGGATCTAAACAGCTGCTAATAGGCTAGTAGTTCTATCAAGGGCTATATTTTTGTAAAAATGAAACTTTTTGAGGCACTCGTTAGTAAAGTTAAAAAGCCTTTATTGAACTATGGCTACATGCCTACGCGTTTCGACCTAGTGTCTTTATCAGGGCATGCCAAACAGGTGCAGGTGAAGCAAATTAATCAGGTAGGGAGATTGAGCTAGGTCACATGACAAAAACCACACCCCTAAAGGCTTTTTAACTTTACTAAGGAGTGCCTCAAAAAGTTTCATTTACATGGCTGTTTAGATTCCCAAGTTTTTTGATGAGCACCTTTTTTTTACTAAACTTGGACATCTGACCCAGTGAAACATTCCCTTCTCTCTCTTTTGGCTATATTTTTGTGTTAAATCCATAACTTAGGAGAGAAAATGACGGGTTAAAATTAAACAGCAGTAGGCAGATTGTCGCCTTGTAATTTAAGAGGTCAGTGTTATTATGATTCATATTTATCAAGGTTTATTCACAAGTCATGAATTTATATTTGGAGCAGTATTTTTTCCAGTTTTAATCATTTACACTTGCAGACTTCATGCATATTGACTCAACTGTAGAATGACCTTCACACTTACCTTTAGTTCAAACTTCCCAAACGAAAACTAGTCCGATATGCACTGCATGTCCAGATAAATAAATAAATAAAATAAAACTGGCCATGTGGACACAAATAAACAAATACTATGACTGGATCATTATTGCAGGAAATAATGTTTCAACTGGCAATCATTTTTTAAACCCTAACTAATGAATCCCATAGCTTCTCATTTCTAAAAAAAATAAATAAATAAAGGTAATGTCGGAAGACGTATCCCTCTGTGATGACATTACAGTATTGCAGAAGGGGTTAATTATTGGCCTGTAATTAGCAAACAATAAAACAAACAATGAACGAGGAAAACAAGCATTAGAAATCATTGTCATGACCGAACTGACCGCCACAATGTCCTGACCTTAACCACACTGACAGTTATTGGGATGTGATACTTGAGTGGTTCAACTATCTTATTATCAAGACAAGATCTCGAGCCAAATATTAATGCAACTCTGAGTGAAAATAATAACCATATGCAACCTCAGAACACTTAAGACAAAGACACAACGAATTTGGACTGTAATCAAAGCTACGGGGGTTCCAAATACATATTTGAGTGTACGACTTTGCCAGGCAGTGTATTTCTCCCATCCAATATATTTCGCCAGTTTAAATAAAATAAACAATCAGCCGAAAAGACTTAATGATAACAAGTAGAAAGGATTGTATTCTTGCTATGTTGAAGTGGGGTTGGGTAAAGCAGTAAGGTTCTTTGGCCCGTATTCAGAAACGACACTCACACTAATTGAGTGCGACTGAGTACTAAAACTTAGTGTCAGGTTATACTAAATGAGTCAGAGGTTGCCCTAACACTCATTTGCTTTCAGAGACCTCACTCACACTGAAAATAGCGTCTCTTTCTGAGTGAAGGTTGAGTGCAGGGAACACCTCCCTTGAGCCGCACTAACTTGCGCCGGTATTTCGTTGTCATGGCTTTCAGGTGGTTACAAACATTAGAAACTCTGGATCATTTGAAGCCATGTGCTCAACGTAATCGCAACTATGCAAATTTTAACTCTAATGATGATAACGATGCCAGTAACTTACTAACTGACCACCTGGTTTCAGTGTTTACGAACTGCACTGTGGTGAACTCGAGGTTGGCATTTGTGTTCCCACTAGTGGCTACAGGTGAACTGGCAATAGGGGAAGCTCAAAACCATCCCTTAAAAATAATGATTGAAAAAAGGTCATATCCAATCATTCAATAAAATTTTATTTACTTGTACCCAAAAATCCGAAGGATTATCATGTTTCGCCAGTTCTACTTGTTAAGTTAGAATGAGCATTGATAATTATCGCCCGGTTTTTAATTCATATAAATGACTGTAGCAGAAATTCTGAAAACTCTCAACATTATCAGGTGTGGCCAGTTTTCATTAATGACACATACCTGTCAACTCTCACGGATTCGGATTTCTCACGCTTTTCTTTACTGATGGGTTGGAAAATTCTGCGCTCAACGGCTCGTGGGGCGCGTGTGGATTGGTCTGCGAGGCTCATGTCGCTGTAAGTCACGAGACTCCATTCTTTTCTACGTTCTTTACCGCTGAATGTAGAAGGAAATGTCCGGCACGTTTCACAGCTTGTTGCTTAGTGAGCCTCGCGGGCTGTCCTGCACCTTTCACGAGCCACTCGACCACAGAATTTATGAAGACTTATTTTACACGTTCATTTATGTGCGAGAGAAACGCTTCAATTTTGTGAAGCAATGTATAAAAACGCTATTAAAAATACACTGCCCGGCCAAAAAAAAGTCGCACACTCAAATATTTAGCTGGAATCCCTGTAGCTTTGATGACAGTGCATATTTGTCTTGTCATTGTTTTGACAATTATATGCAATGCCAGAACATTTATTTTTGATCAGAAATGCCATAATTTTTGACCGAGATCTTGTCTTCTCGACATAATGGTTGAAGCACTCAGTGGTCTTTCTTGAGCACATCCCAGTGACTTTTATTGTGTTTAAGGTCAGAACTTTGTGGTGGCAAATTTGTTTGTGAAAATGATTCCTCATACTTGTTTTTGTCATTCATGGTTTTCTTTGCAAAATACAGGCCAATAACTTGCTCGTTCTGAAATACTGTAACATCTTTTCCACCATCAGGGGATGTGTCTTCCGACATGATTTTTTAAAGAAATGAGTAGAGATGCGCTTCAGTCAGTCAGGGTTAAGACATCGTGAGACATGTTAATAACCACAATAATGATCCAATTATAGAATTTCTTCATTAATTTCCGCACGGTGACCTTTTTTTTGGCCGGGCAGTGTGCATTTCATAGTCGTTTTACTGTTGTGGATTTTCTTCAACATATTGAGGTTTCCCCATCCTCAAGCCATTGGAGAGAGACAGATTCTGAAAAAGAAAAATTAGGATTTATTGTGTCATGTTGATAAATGTAGAGCCGAGTTCCTCCTGCGCAAGAGGTATTACAAATAATTCCATTGAGTGTGTTTTCAGTAGCAAATAATGATTTTGCTGAACAAATATTGATCAAAGCTACAGAAATCAAATACATCCTCTGATTGTTTTTTTGGATACTAATCAAAACTACAGAAGCCTGCTGCTTATTAATTAATGCTACAGAAGCGTGCTGCATATGTGTGTGTGAGCTGCTCATGCTGTCAGTTATGCTCGAGTGGCGTTTGTGAATATCAACTGGCGAGGAGTGGGACCGATCCCTCGGTTAGTGATTGGTCTCTCTCTCTCTCACACTCCAGTTACATTTCAATCGTACTCCCTATATGGTGAGTGGAGGGTGAGTGTGAGTGTCGTTTCTGAATTCGGGCCTTAAAGGCACATCTTCCCAAATTTCTGCTAGAAAACAACCATAGTCAGTCACTGCAGGTCTTTGGATGCCAGTGTTGGTTCTTTTGGGCCATCCTGGGAGAGTTGTCAGTGCGCTCTTGGAGGTATTTTGGTGGGCTGGCCACCCCAGGGAATGTTCACCTCTATTTTCACATTTGTAGATAATGGCTCTCAGCCTGGTTAGCTGGCATCTCAGTGCCTTAGAAATGGCTTTCGAACCCTTTCTCTGGGTGACTCTAGAAGCTTGAAAGTTGATCAAGCTGCTGCCCCTTTTTGCTCAAAATTACCATAAAAATAAACACAATCTTACTAGGAAATGGAAAAAAAAAAACTTTTTCCATCCACCTGTCAGAATGCATTTTCTCTTCGATCAATTTGCCAATCAACCTGAATCTGCACAGAGCAGTGCCACAGGCAGCAACTGACAAAGCTGATTTTTCCATTTTCTCAAATTCAAGCTATTTATGAGAAAATGGAAGCAGTTTGTGAGCATTTTTGGCAAGTCAGGTCAGAGCGGTGGTGCTCGCATCCCTGGGTGTGGATGAGTTACCATTTTAATTACAAAGATTTGCAGCGGTTGCAAAGTTTTTTGCTGTTAATTTCACCCAAATTGATGATACCGACTGCAATTAATACTGCAGTCAGAAAATTTGGCTCTGAAAATTTTATTACTCAAAAGCCATTCAACTAAAATCCTGCTTCCCTAATTTCCTCTGTTTTAGAAGGCAGTTTGAGTGTTTGTCCTAAAAATAAATCAGCTTTTTGAGTTGTATTCAACATCTCGCCAGTATAGAAATAGTCTTCTTGGCACCAGTGAAGAATGAACACTTTGTCATAGTTTTTAGTCTAAATTTGTAGGTGTTTGAGATTCCGTATGTATGACGGCGCCCAGTGATCTAACTGAAGAGGGGGAACTCAGCTCCTTGGAGAAAATAGCACCCACTTCTCACCAGTGTGTTCAGAAGGCTCTTCAGGTTATTGGTTGACGAAATCCTCCTTTTGCTATTAATATGAAACATTCCAGGCCCCCTTTTGGCTGACAGCGAAGACATTTTTCTATGAGCCGTGCGGTTGGTTGTTTGAATCCCACCCACATCATTACTGGCTGTGGTCAGAGATACAAGGGCGAGAAAAGAACTGGCGCAGCATGTTACGGGCAGGTCTCAGCCGCCGAGAGATGGTGCGTCATTTGCAGTGTCACCGTTCAACAATCAGTCGGCTGTCTATCCAAGAATGGAACACAGGCACTGTCACTGACCGACCCCGCTTAGGGCAGCCATGAGTGACGATGGTAGCTCAAGAGCGCCTGATCTGGACACAGCCTGTATGTGACAGATTCTGGACAGCAACCAAAACTGATCATTGGACGAGGGGTCCGAGACGATTCAGGGTGAGCGCAAGTACCATTTTAATGCAGTCTGCATGAGCGAAACATGCATGCACACAGCCCCCACAGAAAACTCATTTTCTGCCCATCAACAGGAGTAGGAACTTTTCACTTCTGACTGTGGGCAACTGCCTCTGTGTCATTTTTTGGCTCTTTATTTCCCTGTTTCAGTCTGAGAATGGAAAACGGGAACGGTCGCTGACCGCCCACGGTAAGAGCAGCCATGAATAAATGGGCAAAAAATGGGTTTTCGTAGGGCCCGTGTGCATGCATGTGTTGCTCGCATAGACGCCGTCTAACGCAACTTGTGCTCACCCTCAGATGTCTTCGACCCCTCGTTTCATGATCAATTTGGGTTGCTGTCCGGAATCTGTCACATACAGGCTGTAACCAGATGTGGCGCTCTTGACCATACCATAGTCACTCGTGGCTGCCTAAGCAGGGCCGGTCAGTGACAGTACCTGCTTTTTTTTTTTTTATTGTTGGCTTTATGTAGGCTTTTGACCACAACCAAAAGAACAAGTCAAGTGTCACTGTACACATCACAAACAGCTCAATGTTTGTTATTACTGAAGTGCTTGGCACGTTCATGTGGTGCGTGTCAGGATTACAATACCACGTGCTTTTATTTCCACTCAAGCCTCACTGGAGAGGCAATAAAAATAAAGCAATTCATCAATTTGCCACTAATACAGTACATACCTCACCCTTGCGTTTCTTTTGGAGAATAATTTAATGCCGCTTGAGTGGGCTAGGTTTAGAAGCACTAGATGACTCGTATTGATTGACCTTGATTCAAATTTGCATTGTAGCTATAAACATTACACGACACTAGATGACATGACATCCCTCCGCTTTGTCAGAGAATGAGGCTGGCTTTGCCATAACCATGAGTATGTTGATGTATACGAAACCATTAATACTCTTTCAGCGTGCTCACCCTATTTATGCTTTCATTCCGTTGCGATGCCATGTGAATGAAAGAGCATGCTTTTTCGCCCAAAGTACATTTAGCTACTGTTATATTAAAACGTGGCACAATGTGTAACGTTAATGTTATGCACTGATAACAGATAAGCAAAAATCGAACAGGGGGGCATTTCCCGAAAGCGTAGTTGCTAACTAAGTTAAGAAAATTCCACGGTTCGTTCATTCACAGTCAATGGTTCCAACTATGTAAGTTAGCATTTGTGATTTTGGGAAACACACCCAAGGTCCGCACCGGTCATTTTCTGCCCGATTTAGGTTTCTGCGCAGAGATGCCTGAACTGCGACTTGTCCCAGAAAACTGGCTCTTCGTTAGCTTTGGTTGGGTTATGTCCCAAAACACCTTGAGTATAGAGTAGCTGGAAGTTACCTTATAGCCTTAACTTCTAATTTTAGAAATCTACTCACATCATGCTTTTGGATGAAAGGTTGGAAGCACACGTTCGTTTTCAAGATGCCCAATTTCTGTCAAATACTAATCAGACAGCAATAAAAGCTGAGTAGACAAATTATTTAATTTTGCAACTTAAATTTTGCATATTATCACCGCATCCTATTGATCATAAACTATTTTGACTGGGCGGGTTATGGAGGCTAATGTTCATTGATTATTTAATGCGAAAAAACGCATAAAATTGCTCGATAATGTAAAATGTATACAACGTACATCAAAGCTCACCATTATATTAAATATTAAATACCTCCAGAAAGGAGCAAGTGAATTACTTTTTTTTTTTCTCTCTTGTTCACATACCCACTGATAGCCAGTGTTGCTAACAGCTCGGACTTAGGCTAAGATGACGACTGTATTTCCAAAATTCCCAGAGTATCAGCAACCATAGCTCTTTAGCTACCATCATTTGTAGACAATGAATAATCACTACACTCCTTAGCCAGCTCAGCGTTCATGCAACTAATGTAACTGACAGAGAACACCAGTGACTCCAACCACAGAAAGCCGTGTATTCTCTCCATTCGCCACAGCTCCGAGAGGGAGTATCGGCCGGAGTGCGCTATAATGCCTTCATGGAAGGCTTAATGCGGTTTTTGTAAGTCATTACAAAATGTGCCAATTTGAGTGGCCATCGAGGACCCCAAACATTTGCAGTTTTTGGGGGCCTCAAATATTTGCCCAGTTTGCCTTTCCCGGTGGTGCGGCTCTGCATTACAGTTAAGGTTTAGGATGCCAATTCTTGCCTGGCAGTTGAGGGAAAGCAGTGTATTGGGTCCCTTGGAGGATGGGGCCCGTTTCAACTGAAACAGTAGAAACAGAGGTGAGGCCGCCAGTGCTTGAAGGGGAAAAGTCTGGTTTTTGTTTTGACCTTATACTTTAAGCAGTTAAATGAATGAATAAAATTCAAAAAGTTGTGTGGTCACAAACATGAACTGGGCATTTAAAGTGTGATGTTGAAGCAATAAAGTACTTGAATTTACAAGCTTGGGAAAAACAAAAACATTGAAAAAACATTTTTTGCTGAAGACATACAGCACTTGTCAACCCATAGAGTGAAATTACAAAGGAGTGAAATTAAGCATGCTGTTTCCTGCCAACAGTAAACATTACTTTGGGAATGAACTATGTATAAACAAACTATGTATGCTATAACATTTTGCAACTATTGCTCAACAGTTTGGGGGGATGCAAATGCACAGAATATAAAAAGCATTCCTAGTCAGGCAATAACTGATCTGGTCAGCGCAGACTACATTTTCCTCGGCAGCAATGCAGCAATCTGTATCCTAAATACTCTCAGACTGTCACCAGATGTAGTGGAAACCAGCGCAAACAGTCTGTCTTCGACAAATTAAACACGGCCAGGGGATGTGACCCGCGTCATGCTGACATAAATCAGCGGTGTCCTCGCCCAGATTTGCCTTTGATACGAGGCAGATTCTGATCTGAACGATCGGATTGGCTGATGTCAGCAACATTTGCTGCCAAAATAAATGGAAGCAGCCAACGGCAGCGATGCTGCCAGAAACTGTGGCAGGCAGGGGAGAATTAATGCACATTAGATACGGCAAACAACACCCCTGCGACATCAGTCTCCAGGCACCTCCACTTTCAGATGATTTATTTTCTGAGGTATTGTTGAGCAGGTCTGTGATCGAAGGCGGAAAGAGAACGGCAGCTCACAAACACTGGAACACTGGAACAATTTCGCTCAACTTCTATCGTCTTCCAAGTGCAATGTTGTCCGCATGCTAATTAGGTACTCGACCAATTAAATTTGAGTTACATTTCCACTGTAGTCAGTTGCTTAAGGAACTGGTTATAGAGCTGAACTCAGTATCACTCTCAAATAAGTACACTGCTGTAAGCATTTTTAAAAAAAATGTAAATTTATTCTTTTGAAAATATCATCTCCATTAAGATCATGTCTTACGTTGTTTGTTGTTTTTTTCTTCTCGAGAACATCCAGCAGTGGCCTACTCTGTGTTATAACCAGTCCTCAAGCCATTCTCAAGACAGCTCGTTGTACTGAGTGCATCTAGTCTGCCGCTGCCCATCATGCAGAGGAGGTTACAGAAAGACAGCATATCCCTGATAAACCACAGGAGGCGCCATTTCCTCATATGGCCTGGATAAGAACCCTCCCCACCGTGCCCACGGCCTGAGGTGACTCAGTGAACATTCTGTCCCACAAATAACCGTAGCTACTCTAAAAATAATTTCTTATTTTAAACTTTGCCAATTAATTGGCTGAAAAAGTTACTTTGACTTTGGAATGGAGTGCTACGAGGAATTTAATTTCACCAAGTGTGGTCTCCCGTGAATCACCCCCAGGAAAATGTTTCATGATATGGAACATTGGAATGTAATTAAAAAGCATTAAAAAAAGCAGAAGATTTTTAAGTGGGGAAAATTAAATTCAATAATTAAAATGAATTCAAAAGTCGCCTGAACTTCAAACATATCTTCTTGAAAGCAAGAACATCCAAAGGGCACAATTCATAGTACACTGAATAGACAAATACAAAAATTTGAACATTCATTCATCAAACTGTTCAGCAATAATTGGGTTTGGGTTTTGCTTTAATTGGGAAATGAAACATCGCATTACTTCTCCCGTCATCTGTAAGATCAGGCAAAAACAAAAAAGACCACGGACAATAACTCATGAAAAGGCTTTAGAGTTCCTTATAGGCATTCATGGCTGGGCAAAATGAAGATTTATTCACCATTTGTAATCACTCCGTTACTAATCTCTTTCATATTTAGTTCTCCAAGCATTTAGTCCGAAGCCTAAATGTTATCAGTATCTCAGTGACAACATTTTGTCCAGCTATTTAGGAGGAGTATAACGGTACAGTAAAATAGGCTGATGGAAAAACTGTTTTTCAATGACCAATTACTGCACAGAATATATTTCACCAAAGTAAATTACAGAAATTTAATGCCAGTAATAATAGCAATGAATTTTTTTTTAAATTGAATTAAAGGTGTTATATTGCTAATGTGGTAATCCATGATCACATTTAACTTTTTGAAGAATAAATTGCTTTGGATTCCCCCCCAGAATTCTTGGTGACTGTTCCAGAACTCTGCTGCTTTAAATCTGCAGTAGTGAACATAACATCAGCACTGGAATTCTCTTAAAAACACTGCTGTCATACAAGCAATGTTGCGCCTCATGAAGTTATAAAAGATTCAGTGCTGCCTTTTAAGGGTTCAGCCTGTATGATTAGCTCCGAAGAGGTCCCTGGGATTGCTCAGGACTGCTCAGATGATGACTGTACGGTTTGGCCATCGTGAGCGTGGAATAATGTCAGAGTTACTGGTGCTTACGCTATGGTGAAATCTTCTCGCCTGCACTGAGAGGATCTCTCTCTGTAGAGTGATCAGTGAGCCACTCCAAATGCTGGCCAAGCAGGATGGGTTTGTGGAACAATGCAAAGCTGAACACACAGACATAAACACAAAACTGCACTCATTAAAAATGTAGACATAAAAAAAAACAATAATAAAATGTCTTTCTCAATTCAGAGCATCTGTGCTTAATAGGCCACATTATTCCTGCCCTGTAAAGCTTGGCCTGGCAGAGCGATCAGTAAATGTGCGGCTAGAGAGGCGTTAAGAGTGATGCTTTGTTTTGGCCTGAGTGAGCAAACACCTGGGCAGCAAACAGATTTATCTCTGAGGAGGAAACCCGGCCCAGTTGTGAATTTACCCAGGATGAATCTGTGTGTCACAATTTCTTTGGTATGTTAAAGCATAAATGATATCAGTGACTGACAAAATTAGAAATTGGACCCAATGAGTGAAATTCCGATCACGTTTTAAGTGCGTGTGGGTGCTGAGGGGCAGAGGCAGATGTTTCCGAAGCTGCAATCCTTTCCCCGCGTCTGTGGCAGCTGAAGACGTAGGCTACTTGGAGGCTTCGATATGAAAAATGGCAGCAGGGAGGTGTTTGCCCAAGAGTGATATCATCACAGTAAATGCAGAAATTCCCTCACATAGCAAAAGAGTGAATAATTTCAGCCTTGTGTCTGCGCGTAGAAAAAAAAACCGCGCAGCTCGCCGTGCTAACGTAGACTACCATACGGGAGCATATTTCTCTGTGGTAGACTAAGTTCTCAGACAGACCGAGATTCGTCGGGCGATGTTGTATTTTTGCCGAACAGGGTTCTCAGTGGTTCAGCGCTTTGCCTGACCACCCCTCCCCCCACACCAAGTCTGAGCCCCGGAATAGCTAAAGCACCGGCGAGACCCCCGCAGATGTTTTCTTTCATAATCCGAATGTCTTGCTCATTACCTGAGTCCTGACCTTGATCCCTCCCTGCCATGAATACGATGTATTGGGAGAGTGAATGAAAGTGAACAAACCGTCAGCTTTGAGGCGCTCTGGGAAGCGAGGGAGAGCGAGATAAAACACTATGGAAAAGTAATAATAGCCATTATTATTATTATTATTATTATTACTACATTTGTTGTGAACCTCTGAACAACTGCCATGAAATGAATAAAAGGCTGCGATCACTGCCATTAATTCTGAACATGGACATCACACTAAATACAAAGCAGTCATTAGGTGCAGTTGACAACAGGCATATGTTGAATATCTTTAATGTTATGCACACAAAGGCAGAGACTGAACAAGAGAGATACTGTAGACTGTAGATAGAGAGATACGAGGGGAGGTGACTGGGTGGCGGCGAATAATGAAACAGAGCCCTCAGATTTTCTGTCTGTTTCAGGATAATATCAGGCAGCATCTGCTATTGCCACATTGGTAATGAACTTTCAGCTTTCATGACAGCTGCAGCCTGATCAAGCCGGGAAAGACGGCTCAGAGCCCTGCGGCTCTGGGCGCAGAAGACCGCTGGTCGAGGGAAAACACGAGAGAGCAGATAAGGGTTAAAGGGGCTTTACATTAATCTCGCGTCGTAATGATGGTCTAAAGTTTTCGGGATTCTGATGAATTCCGGGATTGGGTTTAAACTGCTTTCATTTTGTTTGCGGGTCTTTAATCTTCTAACCCCGCGTTCTTAATCAAAACTCAGAGCAGGTTTTAATCCTGCGTGAATGAGGTTGAGGATTACAGGCTGCTGACCTCGGCAAGAGCGTACAGTTGCATTCTCTCCGAATTAACTTTAGCTTCTTGACTGTTTTCACGGTTACGATTATCATGGTCTTCCTTACGTGGCTGTATCGTCTCCGTATGAAAAGTTTTAGGGCAGCAACTGCCACGGTGAAACCTAATTACGCTTCTGCAGGGCAGGCTCTACGGCGGCTGTCAGTTTAATTCCGCGGGGCTCGTCAGCTGGTATTTTATTGTGGCAGCAGGGCATTCTCCTCGCTCCTCATACTGATAAATGACTGCTTTCTGTGGTGATAAGCAGCAGTTTTCACGCAGGTAACAGTGGCGCAGTAAACAAGAGCCATCAGGAGATGGCATCTCTCTCAAATTACACTCAAATTAACCAAAGTCGAATGTGTTTATCTTAAACAAGAAAATAAATGTGTTGGAAGACATTACGAAATGACAAAAAACACTACTCCAGCATATAGATGATCAGTTTGAAAAAAAAAAAAAAAAAAAATCCAAGGGTGTAAGTTTTGCCCTGAACAAAAAATTTACACATGAACAGACGGACAGACACACAGACAAGGTAGCCGCTAAAACCCCCGCCGCCATTTTATGTTGGGGATATAAAAATCCACTGAAAATAGAAAAGGAAGTATTGGCTGCTATGACTTGGTCCTTTTATTGATCCTCCTTGGCAGAGGAAAAGCAGACGGATAATGTTTTCATTTCTCAAGGGACACATTCATGACAAAAGAACTGATTTGGACGGTGACAGGCTAAAGACCCAAAGCCCTGTCTTCTGCCTCCACTACAACGGACTGTTTTTGGGATATGCTACCTTTAAATTTTGGGTATCGATTCTACTTGCAGATCACGCTTAATTCGCAGGGCAGCTGACGTGTATGTGGGTCTGTGTGACAGCTGGAAATGGTCATTAATAAGATAAATGACTCCGTTTTTCTCAATGGCCAATTAAGTGGCAAGCGAAATCGCCAAGGAAATGCTCCTCATGAAATGCAGCCCTCCAAGAAAGGCACAAGACAATGCATTTCAACAGTTGAAGCATCCATAGGCTTAAAATACAATGTGCTTTAGATCAAGGGGCAAACGGACAGTTACTGGTATCGGTATTTTCTTGATGTCAGGATAACGTCTTATCCCGGCCACTGAGTGGAAAGGAAATATAGGAATGACTGTTGTCCTTCCGCGCACCTGTCTGTTAGTCCGTGCACCTGTCCGTTCGTCTGTGCACGGTTATAAACTTGCATCTTTTTTGACTGATAATTTAACTGGCACCTTTTTTGCCAGTTATTTTAACTGTAATTTCACAATTGATTTGTAACAGAGTTCCATGTATCTTGAGGGTAAAGCACAGTTAAATGTGCACAGGAGTCCCACTTACAGTTAACCAGGAAACAATGTGTCAATTTTACTGTTAAATTCAGTCAGTTTATAACCGTGCGAGTCCGTCCGTCACTCTTCTATGCAAGCCCAAAAGTTCTAAAGTGCTCAACATTTTTCCAGCAAATTAATATGTAGATACATCTTCTAGTGCAAGTGCACCCTGTCATACTTCTCTCCATCCTCCTGTTCATCCCTGCACTGGGTTTTCCAGGCCAGAACATCAAAACCGCGGCAGGAAGATCTGAGCATTTCCTGCTTTAGATCCGTACACCAGCTGAGGCACAGAGCTCATTATTGTGTGCGTGAGAGTCTTTTCAGGAACACTGACTCATGTCAAAGATAAACAATGCGATTTTCTAGAATTATAATTTCACACCTGGCTACACACTGGGGAAAAAATATCACATGTAAACTAAACTTGATTCATTGAAAATGTGTCCTTTAAATTGCTACTTTATCTAAAAACTAAAACAGTTTTTGCCAGTTCATAAATCATGGAAAACAAACTTGTAAGACATTGCGCTTCAGGGCAATTTCAAAAAGAGATCAATCATCTCCCTGCTGGTTGGCATTCTAACATTTTCAGCAAGGGAAGCAAAGCTGCCCGTTCTGATCCACCATAACAGAGAAGACCCCAGAAATATGCTGAATTAAATGGCCAAAAATCAGGCAGGAGAAAGAGGCGAGCGCAACAGACTGAGACGACAGATTGAAAGTTAAATTGGGCATGGAAGCCTTTCACTGCTGTAAGAGGAGAATCGTTCAGATAAAGAGCCATCTTTTTGACCATCTCTGCCTGACAATCCACACAGGCCTATGCAGCCAGAGCCTGGCCATTAATATCAACCATCTCAGGGATGAGCCCAAGGCGAAAAGAAGATGGCATCTCATCTTCACAATAAGCCAGCAGCATTTGCTCAGATTTCTAGATCTCACTGATGTGACAACAGCCGCATCCGCTGAGCATGGTGATTATCTCAAGTTGGGAAAAAAAAGCACACGATGCAAACAGCACACAGCTCTACCACCTCTGATTAAAAGGTCACCAGTGCAGGTCATTGTTTTTCTCCAACAACCATGTTAGCTCTGGATTTTTGTTTATGACTGGTAATGAATTGTGTTACATTTGTACTCTAGTCCAGTTAAAGGCACTCAGTATTTTTTAAAAAAGGTGGCCTCACAGATCTCTGTGCAGTAACTGCCACCGGACAAACGGCCAACAAAGCAGTCATGTGAACTGGGTATGTCATAGACATTTAGCACACTATAACAAAGCAAAATATCATGCTAATATGGCTAATGAACACAATTCCCCCTCCCGTTTACCCGCAGGATAAACTGGTGACGGACAACCCTGAACTGAGTTACTCGGACCTTGAATGTCACCACAACATGGGGCAATAAATCTACATTGCAGCTTTACCACCAAATTAAGTGTCCACAAATTAAGTTAAGCCAGAAAGTAAACAAGTCAGAATCTCCCATGGTAGTGCTTGCATCCATTGTGCAGCTTACATATTTCACACAGAAACCAGCGGCTGCCAAGTTTATTCTCTCCATAATGGGGCTATAATAGCAGAACCAACAGCAGGGCTGAACAGTAAATTGTTCAGTTGTAACCAAACTTGTGCAGTTTATGAGTCTGAAGAGGATAAAAATGTACTCCATCAGAGTTTATTTTACACTGACTGACTATTTTGCTGTGCGGCTACCGCTCCTTGATTGAAGGTAACTTGCTACCACTTAACAGCCGCAATAAAAACTGCCCAGGGTGGGTCATATAGAAGCAAACCTTCCTGTGTAAACTACAGCGCTATATCAAAACAGTCATTTTTAAATGTTGTGACCATGAACACACCTCAGCAAACTGCCCCTGCAAGACTCAAAAATCATCATTTCGTCTAACATGAGCATGTCTAAATTCTTAACGACTGATTATTGGGCCCGGTAATTAATTTATGATAAATAGCCAATTATATCCGTTCAGTCTCCACCACAGCCCAGGGCTGCCGAATATATCAGGACGTCCATCGTGAGAGCACTGGTGCTTTACTGCCCCCGCCTGGCCAAGTTGGGGAAAACATTTATCTGCGCTCACTCGGTCGCAATGCAAACCCGTAGCCTCAAATGAACCTGTATATGAACCTGAAAACATAACCTTTGTCCTTCTAGGAAACGCACAGAATCATTACCAATTAATTCGACAATCACTTCATATTTTAGAAGACGTTTAATCATTTTGATTTAAAAAATTAAGAATGCTGCCACTTTTCCTTGGAAAAAAATGCAGGTTGCCCTTATACACAAGAAAAGGAACAGGCTAATGGCTCGATGCAGTGATGTGGAAAGCATCATTTTGACGAAAGTGCAATAGTTGGAGACAAACAGAAGCACGAAACACATTTCATCAGGCATACACTTCAGAATAAATGGGCCGCTTTTTCATACCTGCGTAAACTCTGAGCCATCAAGTCCTCGTTAAGTGGTAAATTGTAATTGGCTGGTAAAAATGCACGATTTATGACCCCATTTTATTTAGGTTTTAAATGATTTTCCTCCTGAAAGCAGAGCAGTGACATTTTAACAGTCTTACGAGTTTGTAAAGGTAATGAACCATACAAAAGAATACCTTGGGTTAATGCATTAATTGCAATAAAAAGGCAGTAAAAAAGATTGCACAAGTCTGTAAAGATAAGAGTGTGAATCACATACACTGTGATACCAGACGCCAGCAGACACATTCAATGGTAATTCAAAAGTGATCTACATTTATCTTAAATGTAACTCAAATTTAACACATTCATCTGAAGTTAAATTCAGCAACCCAGTAAGTTAAGTGCATATGAGCAGGACCTTATGTCAACTGCATGGGAATCACATGCACTGACTATGCATGTTAACCCTTAAAGTGCTTAATTATCAATCACCTTATCCCTCCAGAAGTTAATCATTCATTATTTAGTTGTTAAAAGACCTTCAGAGGGACTCACAGGTACCTGCGAACCCTTCGGAAGGTCATTGCCAACTAAAAATTGGCAAAATTGTTGGCCTTTTGAAGGCTGAAATTTGAAATTTTGCACCTTATCTGACTATAGCAGTGATCAGCACTTTAAGGGTTAAGGGTGGCGAGTAGAAGCAGCGAACTCCTCCAGCCAGGCTTCTCACCGACACCCCTCCCATCTGACATGAGACTGCTGCTGCACCACTTAGCAAGACAGACAACCTCAACAGCGGAATGTCGAGCACGAGCAGACTACATGTGAAATAAGCAACGTGAGAAAAGCATAATTCTTAACTATTTTTCCATCAGGAATTTAAGACTTATTGAGAGACCACAAGTACTGAAAGACATAATTAACCCTTAGAGCACTTAAATGCAGCTATTGTTGCTCAATGATGCAAGATATCAAAATCAAAGCTGTTGAAAACTTATCATGTGGTGACTTGTTTAAAAGAGCTCCCACAGGGGAGCTCTTTAAAACAAGTCAGCTCTATTAAGAAAGTCAACACATGATAGGTTTTCAACAGCACGAGATAATAAACTTGTATATATCTTTTAAATTCATTTCAGCACTAAGGGTTGATAGAGATTTTGGGAGATCTGAAATGAACGTTCAAAAATCTTCTTTAAAAAATGCCCTGCAAAAAAAAAATCAGAGCTCGGATTACAAGCCACAACCTCTGAAATGTCAAACTTATGCATTTAAAAAACATCTGAAAAATATTCAAATATCTTTGAATACCGCTCATAGAAAGTGATTAAAACCGTTTGCAATGTTAATGCCAATACACCAATAATGCAGGGCTTTCACTGTGTTATGTAACTGCCGCTCTCGACATATTTTAAGACCATGTTTGTTCACATCACACATTTTGTTCATGCATGTACTTTATATACATTCTATTTGCACCGCACATCTATGGAACATTTCCAAGGTGCCTCTAATTGATCGAATATAGCAGTGAACCAACAGAAGCTGACAAATGTATGACGCTGAATATAAGATCAGGCTGAACGAGTGAGCTTCACACATCACACATCACAGCTTGTGTTCCAAAATGATGGTGTTCAATGGTTAAGGAGTGACCCCTATGTGAAAGATCAATAGGAACGTTAACCCTTGAAGTGCTTACTTTTGTAGAGATGGGGAAGAGTAAAATTAAGAGTTAAACATTCATTATTTAGGAGACAAATGACCTTCAGAAGGACTCACAGGTACCTGCGAACCCTTCTGAAGGTCATTGCCAACTAAAAACTGACAAAATTTTTGACCTTTTGAGGGCCAAAATCTGAAATTCTGCTTTTTATTTTTGACGCCTTGCATGACTATAGTAGGGATAAGCGCTTTAAGGGTAAATAAAGTTATCAAAGAAAACACCTCATCACTTACGGCGGGTCCTAGAACCCAATCAGATGGCCAGCAACTGGGCTCCCTTTGCTCTTCTCTGCTTGTTCCAGAGGGTTCTGAATCATAACTGCAAATTGCAGCACTGAAGAGACTGGGTACGATAGCTGTGCTATTCCATCTTCAGCAAAATCGCTTCATGAAAATAAGCCGACCTACAAGGACAGTACTGCATTCAGCAAGAGGCCATAGATAACCTTCTTGAGCTGAGCAGTAGAGCTGACCATCGGGAATTAATCCATCATCTGTGATGTTATCGCAGTTTTGCAGCAAGTCGTACTTCTACAATAATTAGAAATTCTACCTGTATGTAGGGGGACTGTAAACCGACTTGGGCCTCGTATATGAGCAGCGAAGCCAGATATTGAGGAAAATGGATGTCGCGTAAGCTGGCATCATGAAACCTTCATCAAAACTGACTTCTTGTCACAACAGCTGATTACTCTGCTCGTACTGTAATGAAAAGCACTGATACCCCTTCCCGGCACACGCGTCTTGCTCCTGTTGAGGTGTTAGATGACTTGCATATTAGGCAGTGTACCTAACACAAGGTGTGAGATGCAGAGGTTTTTCACGTGCTGAAAACACAACACACAGCACAGCGTCGCTGAAAAGGCTGTTCTCCGGGCACAGAAAAGACTGAGGAAAACCCGTAGTGAGGCGTGTGCCCTTTAAATTCCTGAAAACAAGTTTCTCGGCAGCAGTGCCATCATAAAAAAAGGGTAGTCTTAGTAATGCTATATATAAACTTAGATAGTCGTTTCACAATCATACGAAAAATTTTCATTCTCTCACACCCAAATTACACATGACATGGTAGAGTGAAGCTACCATTTTAGCATTTGATCATACTGTGTGACCGTATGAGTGCACACTGTTGAAATGCACTGAATTGCATAATTAGGACAAGCGCACGGAATTGCAGGGTCAGCTGACCGCATTGCACTGCATGTGTTAGTCATGTGTCCTAGAGAAACGGGAGGGGAGGTGAGGACTGTGACACTTCACTGGCGGGACACCGACCGCTCGAGTCCAGGCAGATACCGGTGATGGGGGCAGGGTCCTCCCGGTCGGAGACAGCGCATTCGACGGTCCCGAGGAGGGGAGGAGGCGGAACCAGAGCTGGCGCTGACGGAGAGGGAAGCAGAGGGCTGGTCTGGGTCCCGCCCACAGGGGGAGTGGGGGTAGGGAGGCGGTCCTCTGAGGGGGAGGTGTCCACAGGCACGCCTGCGGGGGCGGGGCCATCGTCCTGCAGGGTGAGGCTGAAGCTGAGGCTAAGGGAGGGGGAGGGGGCGGAGCTCATGAGGACGGACACGGGGCAGTCGGGGGATGAGTACTGGGCCAGGAAATCCAGCTGGTCGGAGGAGAGCGCGGCCTCGCTGCACACCCGGTGGCACAGCTCCGAGAGGCTCCGCAGGGTCTCCATCTTACGCCGCTTCAGCTGCTCGCGCTCCGCCACCAGCTTCTGCTTCTCACCTTTCTGTGACGGTCACACACACACACACACACACACAGACACACAGACACACACAGGTATGGTCATTTATCTCTAAACATTCAAAGTGATGGTATTGTGGTTGACATGAGTCAGTAGTGGTGCCTTTCCGCTTCATCGTATGGCTCTTTACTCGACTGGATTCAGTTCTTTATGCATTTCCATAGCGAATAGTACCTGGTGCTTTTGCCACTTCAACCGAGGTTCCGAGCAGGCCGAGCCGAAACGTGAGGCTAATGTGCTGCAGACCACTGATTGGTCAGAGGGAATCGCCATTTGCACGACACAGGACAAGCCAATACAATACCCAACATCAACGTTACGGTGGAATAGGATGATTTTCACAGCAATGCAACCCAAAAGTGTAAACATTAAAATGCGACTCAGGTGGGTAAATACGTATCCAAACTAACAAGCAAGCTTGTGTTCTTGCAAGCAAATTTGACACTAAATATTTCAAGGTCACATAGCAAGATGGCTACTTCCAGGCAAGATGATTATAGTATAAACTAACGAACAAAGGGAGTAGCAAATGCTTGGTTGTCAAATGCAGGCAACTCGTCACCAATTAGCAGCCACATGCAAACGAGTTGGGCACCAGCCAGAAATGCAGAATATGACCGCTTACGGAGCCGAAACAGTTCAGCCAAAATGGATCAGTGGGCTGGTAAGTAGCCAACTAACTTCATGACTGAGAACCAAGAACACCGGCCCTTCAACATCCTGCGCTGTTCCCGCGTTTTTGTTTGGTGAGGTGGCGTTGCGTTTTGTGTCAGGTTGAAGATGATGTCAGGGCACTTTCTAAAGTCGATCCTGCCTACGATTCAGCCGGTACTACGCTGTACGGAAAACAAGAACCGAAAACCTGCTACCAAAACAGTAGAATGGAGTCGGGAAAAGTCAGTATCTTGCGGTGGGAAAGCACAATAATTTCCTCTCAAGCAGAACAACCACTATTTAAGTGATTTTATTGGCCACAACAAACTCTTTTGGAAGAGATAATGAATTTAAGGGCAGGAATAACTGCTCATTATCCCATTTTTCGCCAAATATATCAACCATCTCATGACACAGCAGTGGGAGACAAGGGATAGGTCGGCCCCATTTCTTCTAAATTGGTTAATTTAAGACTTGAAATTCAATTAATGTAAAAGTCCCATCTGATCTTTACAAACTGGATCGGGATTTATTTCCCTGACTGACTAGAACTGAAACAGGCCGAAGGCCCGTCTGCAATGGTGGGCCACAGTCGCACACGCACCAGCTTGTGGATCTCTCCCTCCAGGCCAACAATGCACTCCAGTTTCCTCTTGCGGCAGCGCTGGGCCGCGATGCGGTTTTTGCTGCGCCGCCGTACATCGTGCACAAAGTCCAGCTGTTCCCTCGTCAGACTCTGAAGCCGGAGCAGCTGCTGGAAGTCGTTTCGGCTGAGGGAGGAGATCTTCTCCACGGGAAACGGCAGCTGGATCTGTGGAAGCGGAGCGAAGCAGGGCCAATGCAGTCATGTCCACGCTCATTATGCAAGGCGTTTCCTGTTGTTAAGTCTTTGTCAAGAACTTTCAACAAAGACTTAAAGACATGTACTATCAACAGTGGCATGATTCTGTTTCATCTTCAATTTTATAGTTAATTATTCTTCTGTAAAGTCTCTGTTACAGCCTGAATTTTATATTACAAATTTGTCAGATAAGACATTAGCAAGTGAGTAATTCCGAATTAACTCAACCAAAGTTCAAGAATCTTCCACGGTCATCCCCTCAGATTTGGCTCAAATTCAATTTGGGGGCACCTTTATATTCATAATGAACACGTGCAAAATTTTAGGCTGCTACTCCAAGGGGATTCTGAGATATGACCCTCCCAAAATCGGGGGGCTATGCCCCAAGCAAATACCAAACGTTAATTTTATAGGGATTTTAGAGGCCAATATCTTTGGAACAAATCATAGGTATGGGCTGAAAATAGCTATCCACGGGGATTTGGATGTAGGCTTTCCGAATATCCTGTCAAGATTTATGCATCTCTTTTCATTTTCAAGATATTGGCCTCTCGAATATGAACATTTTCATGGGTGGAAATAAAAAATTGATTTTTCAAGGGCCCCCTATGAGGCCAGGATCCCTGACAGAGGCGAAACTGAGCTGTATTCCTTCTATTTGTGGACGGGTCTGTCTGTACAAGGAAGATTTACCGCACCCAAGGCGTGAAAGTATAGTTAGGAGACCCTGAAAAGGGTCCTGGCTGAAAAACTCACTTTAGCCAATTTTGGATCGGCAAGTTCACCATGTGGGCAGTTACCCATGGTAATGAAACTCGTTCCACATAGATGTATACATCTTCACGTTATTTTTTCAAAATTACAACTTCTTTTCTCATCTTCATCGCTATTTAATCATGTTATCAAATAAAGGAGTTTTGGAGTAAAAAAACGCCCATTATTATCCCCTTCGTTCTGCAACTAGAAGTATTAAATAGACAGTGCCTACTCATAAACTCAAGTTACATCATTTCCTAAGATAATCTGACATGATGATGTGTTCCCTCCTTCGGATCCCCCAGGTATTGAATCATCTTCCATGGGTATTGCATCACCTCTGGTTAAAACAATAGGGTAGCTAATTAATGAATTAATTGAAGCTTCAGCAGGGCTTCTGACAGGTGCAAGATTGGGATTTCCTTGGATGAGGAATGCGACAAACAAACATACTGCAGAAAGACAGGATGAATTTCATTCGGTGACCTTAAACCAGCCAACAGACAACTTTTGACTTGGCGTTGCAATGTCATATTCAATGAAGATGACCAAATCAATTTCAATCACGAAAGATCGCATTTGTCACACTTTGAAAGTCTACAGCAGTCCTGTGCCGACCCACTTAACCATCATAAGAAGCACATCACAAGTAAGTTCATGACGGCATCACCCTCCACTCCTTTTCGCATAACAGGGAACGGATGTTATTAATTTACTATAAGGTTCATTTCTCTCACTGTGATGCACTTTATTTTCAGAATCCCTGAAAACTGTTGAAGAAATGACTATGAAGTTCAAATTAAAACCAGAGCAGAAACTGCCCTAATTCAAAAGAAGATTCCATCATTTGTATAATAAGCTCTTTTTTGTGATCGGTAATCTTGGTTGACAGTTCTTGGAGTCCAGCTCACTCACATTTGTGATCATTTATGGTCAGTTGTCGGCAGATGGCCATATACTAAGCATCTCACCTAACCAATAAGGTGAATCTTAAGATGGTTCTAAAACAATAGCATATAACTTATATTAGCTTCACCTTATGGCATTCTATAAAAACAAAAAGCCATAATTGGGGGGGGTATAACTGCCCACATGGTGAATTTGCCAATCCAAAATCTGAGGTGGTGACCCAGGGACCTCTAGTTGACTTTATGAAATCACCCAAGCTTGATGGTCTCGTTCCGTTCTCCGGGCCCCCGAAAAAATGGGCGTGGCCCACGTTAACCCTCTGGTCACAGTTTGTGACCATTTTCAAAGGGTTATAACCGATGAACTAATAAGGACACAAATTTCATTCTTTCAGGATATGTTTATTCTGTCTAATAGTCTGCAACAAACCTTTTAATATAGTGGTTAACCCTTTCAGGGCTTTGCAATTAACCCCTAAACATTGAAATTTGGTGCCAAACATGTCGATTTCTAATGAAATATTATGCAAGTATCCTTAGAATGTCCCCTTTGCCATTTACATTGTTGATAGTATACCCAATGGAGTTTCAAATGAAGGTAATAACATCTTTCTATCTTTATCCAACTTGGAGAAACATTAACCCCATTTCAGCTAATTACCGAAACGGCGCACTTTTTGACCCTCATTTTGACCATGTCGGCCGGTTTTGATTTTCAAAAAGTTGGCCTCAAATGAAAGCTTATACAAAGTACTACAAAATGCAACAAAATCAAACTTGGAACAAGTACTCCAACTTAGAAAAATAAGACCCCAATTTTGTGCTATTTGCACATCTCAAAGAGATATTAACTTGAACCCACCTGCGATTTGATTTGCTCATCACATGCAACAAAATATCACCAAATGAAGCAATTCTGAAACCATCAAGCTGGGAGCACCCCCCATTTTGCGTGATTTCATATGGAATGAGCTTTTCCAAGAGCTTTCAATAAACTCAGAATTGCTCTTCATGACTTTAAGATTAATGTGTTATGGACAAAGACACCAAATACTGTTGGCAATAATATATTTTGTAGTCACAGTGACACTGGTGACATTGAGGATGAGTATCATGTCCTTTGTGTTTGTACTAGCTATGCTAAATTAAGGCAGAATTATCTCCCTTGGATTACTACAGTCACTGCACGTTACAACTATGTATAATATACTCAGTTTGAATAATGTTAAGAATCACAGCTGTTGCCACATTTATGAAATTTGTAGTTAAGTCACATGTAAATGAAATCCACACAAAGAAGACAAAACAAGAAAAATGTTGACGCGTTCAATACTTATTTTCCCCGCTGTATATCCATGGGTCCCGACTTGTTCTTACTACACAATATCATCGATATTTAATTGGTGCAACGTTGCTATTGAAACTTCCATAGTTCACATGATATTGAAGCTTGAAGTTGGTTGCAGAACAAATCTTGAAGAAAATCCAGAATTTGGTTTAGGATTGTGACACCTACACTGGGCATACAGTTTATTTAATTGCAGTTTTTAGCTGTGCTCCGATACGTCTTTCAGCTCTGAGAACTTAATTAAGCCATCTCTAATACACATGAAATTATGAGGGCTCAAAAATACAAGATAAAAATGTCAAGTTTGAAAGCACAAAATTTCAACCCATCCCCATGTACTTTTCGAGACCTTAACTCAAACATATTCAAAGGATCAATGCAAAATTTGGCAAGGATTCATTAAATATACTGAATTAAACGAGAAAAATCAGCTGATTCCGAAGGGGTCAGATGGGAACTTCTTCAGAGTTGGTTATATGGAATGACTTATACAACTTATAGTTGTATTTTTCTGGTTTAACCGTCATATTTTGCAGTTCTACACAAAGTGTTGTTTAGTGTGTGGGACACTGTGTACCGTTTCAAATCAAATGTTTTCCAGGTTGTGTGATCTATAAACTAGGATTTGGCCTCGGAGGTCTGTTTAGGAGTAATTTTGAGTAAACAGAGGGCATCTGACACTTGCCTGGAATCCATTTATGTCAAGTGCTGGTCGCTCCCAATGGTCACTCACTGATATAGTCTGGCCCCAGTCATAGAGGCCAGCGTTTAGCCCTTACATCACTAATAAATTTCAAATATAAATATTCATGTTTTCTGCTCTTGGATGACCTTTTGGCGAGAACCACTAATCGCGCGGCGCCATTTGCAGAATGAATGCAGACCAGGTTATCCGTCGCATCTTGTTGTCAGAAGTGGTAGCCAAGTAGGTGAGCAATTAAATGTTGGGATATACAAGTATCCATCTTATATCTGCATGTTGCGTGTATATCACCTTTTACTTTGCTACATCAGGCATTTTACAGCACAGCTAACAGCTGCACTCAGCATTACGAATATGAGTTGGCTGGCCAGCTACAGCATTTGTGAATGTTATTTGACATGAGCTCAGCTAGGTTAAGCCGATGAAGCTGGTATGCAATACGACAGTTGCTAATTTATTCCTTGCCTGTCAACTTTCTTTGTAAAATAGAAGATGGATAGCTTGTCCCTATTTTTGTAACCTATTGCTGCACAACGTTTTGGCATTTTTAACGTGGATGGTCAGCGCTTATTTTGCCGCTTTTCCCCGCTTCTTTAATATCTGACATCAATCCAGTACAAGATCATAGCGATCAAATATATTCTTTTTCCCTTTAAAAACGATTGAACATCGATGGTAATAACAGTATCACTTAACATATAAACACAAGCATTATTTCAGTTTGAAAGTTTAGTTTCCTAGTTTAGTTTCCTAGTCTAGAAATTCCTAGTTTCCCGCAGTCCATACTGTATTTCTGTATTGCCAGATGTTGTGTGACGCTGCTGAGAGAGACAAAGGTCTCGAACAAAGTTAATTTTTTCCTGATCTGTTGATCTTAAAAATGCCATTGCAGCACCAGAAAATTTGGAAGATATGCGGCCTGTGAAAAATTAGTCCAGTATATAATTCTGTGTCAATGAGGCAAAATAATCAGTGATAATCTGTGCTCACATTCACTTCTCCCCGCTGGAATCAATTCATTCAGGACCCGCCGCAAGTCTGTCTAAAGGGGTGGAACACCCTCACGACTGTGAGCCAATCACAGTTCTCACATGGACTTCGAGCGAATATTTGAAAGTCAAACACTGGCCTACCGACTGAGGCCAGACATATCAATGAGTGACCGTTGGGAGCGACACTTGATATGTATGGATTCCAGGCAAATCTGATACTGAATGTTCACTTAAATCGGCAGTGAGGGCTGTGGTCAAATCGATCCTTTTTTCACAGATCAAGCGTCTTTTGCACAGTCCTGGTCTGACAGTATACACTGGGAAAAGCCTAATTTTCAAACCCTTACTTCATGTGGGTTAAAATGTAAACGGTCATCTCAGGTTTTGGTTTCCTCAAATTCCTGTGAGTATTATGTAATTCTTCATTGCGACTGTATATACTCAGCAACAAAAGTTTCTGTGACACCAATATTGTTAATTATTTTTCATAACGCAATTATGAAATTGTCATACATGGTGATATCAGACTGAAACAGTACACGTAAACACAACATTGAAATGGAAATCATGAAAATGCGAGAAAATGACTTTGCACGTGAAAATGTGCGTAAATCATGCTTGTGGATGGCAATAAAAGAGGAGAATTTTTGGAATGTTCACATTGTGCCTGATGAACGACGGAAGCATCACTTATCGAAAACACAGCCATTTCGGATCAGGAACTCTACCCTCTAAATGCCAAGACTGTCTGAAAATGATCGGTGGAGGGCCATTGGGATGATTGAATACGGAACCTCGCAGAGGGAAGTTGCTCATCGCCTGAATGTCCACCGAAACACCATTTGGAACTTATGGCAGCGTCATCAGCAGACAAGACATGTCAGAGACCGTCCTCGCAGCGGCCGTCCACGAGTAACCACTCCCAGACAGGACAACTGGATTCGAACAACCCATCTCCGAAATCGATTCCAACCTGCAACCATAACTGCAAGAACGATACCTGGTTTGAGGCGACTGTCTGCACAGACAATCCGTCGCCGTCTCCGTCATTTTGGCATTGTCCCACGTCGGCCAGCAAGACGTCCAATACTCACAGTACAACACCGACGACTGCGTCTACAGTGGGCACAACAACATCGACGGTGGATCCAACGTCAGTGGGATCTTGTACTCTTCACTGATGAATCAAGATTAATGCTTAACCGATGTGATGGTCGTTTACGTGTATACTGTCAACGTGGAGAACGTTATGCCAACAACTGTGTTCAGGAATTTGATAGTTTTGGAGGTGGTAGTGTCATGATTTGGGGAGGGATCACGGCTAGAAACAGAACAGATTTGCTTGTTATTGATGGAAATCTGACAGGTCAAAGATATCGCGATGAAGTGCTACGGCCATTGGTGGTACCGTTTTTGATGCAACATGGTCCCGGAATAACGCTGCAACATGATAACGCCAGACCACACGTTGCAAGGATTGTACAGCAGTATCTGATGCAACAACATGTCAATGTCCTGCCATGGCCAGCCAGATCCCCAGACATGTCCCCAATCGAGCATCTTTGGGACGAGATGGATCGACGTTTGCGGCGGTTGGATAACCCGCCAGCTACACTCCAGGAATTGCGACAACGTCTACGTCAGATTTGGAATGACATCCAACAGCAATTTCTGGCACATCTGATTCGGTCCATGCGCCGGAGATGCGTTGCTTGCATCATGGCACGAGGAAGTCACACCCGGTATTGAAGTGTGAAGGTCACAATTGGTTAGACGTCAGACAAGTGCTTCATGACGCATGAAAATGACATTTTTCGTTTTGAGTGACGTTGGCACTGAAAAGTCAGTGTTTCTCCTGTTAAATAAACATATTGATTGCATTGAGATCTTTGCGTGTCATTTATAACATACACATAAATGGTGTCACAGAAACTTTTGTTGCTGAGTATATTTGGTGCGTCAGATGATGTGGCACCATTATTTCAAATGTGAAAAAACTGACATAATAACAGCAAAAATAGAAAAAAAACTGCATTACCCCCCAAATATTCTTCATTGTTTACCGAGAACCCTGCTGCTAAATAATAATAAAACTAAAAAACAAGAGCATGGCCATTATTACTCAGAGCATAAATCACATTGTATTTACCAATTAACCTTCATTATGGCATAGACTACTCCTACCAAAACATGTGGCCGACAGCTCATTCTCACTCCTATTGAAAGCCAATTCATACATCCGGCTTTTTAATTTTTCCTCCTTAACCCCTTTGCGCAGAATTCCGATATTATTCTATAATTGAATTTCCAAATGTTTTGCTTCACTGGAATAATTTTCCAGAATCTCTGTGACACACAAATACTGAGTTATAAAGCCTAAATAGGCTTATGAATCATGGGAAAAAATTAGCATTATTTGTATTCTGTGCAAAGGGGTTAAAATATGTTGCTTTGCATCGCCAATAAAGTGATAATGGGTAGAATCATGTTTTGAGAGGAGAATCTATTTTTAATGCCCGATATAAGAGTCACTGCAAAACATAATTAAAAAAAACACCGTGATATAAATTTTAGGTCATATCGCCCACCCCTATGACATCATTATTCATTTTTTTTAACCTCATAACTATTCCTAAATTGACCCGTCCCAACTTTTTTAGAATTTGTTGCAGTCCTCAATTGTAAGAATGGATGTAAATTTACAAATAAAGTGAAGTTGATCAAACAAACCACTAAATATCTTATTCTGACACGATCAGCAATGAAATACAAGTCAAAGTAAATTTAGAAATCACTGCTTTTGGTTTTCATGTGCATTTTCCATACCATCCCAAATTTTTCCAAGTTGGGGTTAAAGAAGAAATTGGGAAGGGGGCAAATACTTTTTTGCAAATGACGCAGAGTGTTTTGCTGGCGGAGCGGTGGCTTGGGTTAGACTGTGAGCTGATGAAGCAAACTGGCCGTGGCAAGTCGACGTTTTCCTTTTCGTTTCACCATTTCAGGGCGGCGGTCTCATTACGTGCGAAATATTCTCCCCCCAGATGAAGGTGAACACAGCAGCAGTGAGGTGATTTTCACTTGGCTGTTGTGTTTCAGCACGCGAGACGCATTTCTGCAGGTGAGACTTTGTCAGTTTAGCACAGCCCCACACAACGAATACTGCTCTCGGTCAAGGGTTAAAATGCCTTCCCATAAATTCAGAATCAATCGTAAACTATTCCGTTCATCAGCATTCTGACCTGTCAAGTAAGCGTTGCCCAGTTCAGGCCAGATAACAAAATGCCATTTGCCAAGCTGTAGATGATTAACATCAAGTAAACTTTGCTTGATGACGATGCCATTTGGAGCAAGTTCCACACAGTGTGGACACCAGAACTGGAAAACATGCAAAGTCTGGCTTATGATTTTTCCACCCAAGTTTACCGGAAAAGTTCCTTCTCAAATAAATTTTCCCAATTACAAACAAGCGGGCAGAACACTGCTGGGTTATGGTTAAAGTAGTCATACACACTCAAGATTCTGGGTAGTAGCTTTCAAAATGTAAGTCACTTTTGCAGCCTGTTTGTCACCAGAATATTTGTTGATGCCCCAGTTTCAAGACAGTACTTATCCTAGGATATAGAGCGGTCCGTTGATTAGGATAGCTTAAAGCTCGAAATGTATGGAATCAGATTTGGCTCAAAATTATCAAACAAAACTTTTTTGAATATCAAACTAAAATTTCAAAATTGAGCGAGAATTTAACTCACAGAAGCAAAAAAAAAAAAATGACCTCAAAGGTAAAACTTATAACTTGAAAACAAATAATTTCTATGATGGAGTAAACAATTGGTCTTTTAGTTGTTTGATAAATTGTCCTTTTGTTCACAGGACACACACTGACTTCCTTCATCAGCCATTGTAATATTTCCGTTGGTCGCTGGTGTGATTCACTTGTGAGTGGAGTCCGAAGTGATACTCCTGGCTACATTCTATGGTTGGATTCAAAACTCCAGGCTCTGAGCTCCAAAATTCCATTAGCCAATGAGATCAGAACACACAAAAATTCCCACTCACATCAGAGGCCTGAGTCAGAATTGCGAACTAAAAAAAAATCAAGAAGCGTAAACGAGAGAGCCGGGAGTGTAACTGCAAATCTGATAATTGCGAAAGCAGCAGAGGGAACTGAACGAAAGGACAATTTATCAAACAACTAAAAGACCAATGGTTTACTCCATCATAGAAATAATTTGTTCACAAGTTTAACCTTTGACGTCACTTTTTTTGCTTCAGTGAGTTATAATCTCGCTCAATTTTGACATTTTTGTTTGATATCCAAAACATTTTGTTCGATAATTTTGACACAAATAATGTTCTTCTATGGTGAGAGATAACTCTAGCTGTTGTCTTTCATGATGGTAACAAAGAGTTGATTGTTCAACAACGCAATCCTTTCCTTTAAAAGCAGTAAAACATTGTATAAATATGTTATTAAACAAGTGAAGTAATATAATTTTTTTATTTTAAGAATCGATAATGCAATTCAGTTTGAAAATTTTTTTTATGCCCAATCAATAACAAATATCAAAATTTTTGAAAAAGCAAGATCTCCGTGCAGAGAAGACCATATGCATCACGTAATGGAGCATTTCAAGGACCCGTCATAACCGGTCCTCTCACCTCTCGTGCCCTCTCGCTGGTGTAGGACTCGCTGTCTCCCTCGGAGTCCGAGTCAGAGTTGTCTCCCGAGTTCTCAGGGGAGACACAGAAGCTCCTCTCTGGCTGAGCAGCTCCGACGAACTCAGGGAGCTGAACCTCCTCTCCCAGATCCCGCAGAAACGGACAGTCTCCAGGATTCGCATTGAGGTCGAGATGCTTCAGCCAGTGGAAGTCAGCGGTCTTCCCCAGAGCGGACTCCGCTTCTGGGTCCAGGGGGAGAGGTTCTGCCTGAGGAGGAGGTGGATCGGGCCAGAACCCCTTAGCCAGATGCTCAGCCACCTCCCTCTCCACACTGCTACGGCCCCCCCCCGGCTCGGGCACCAGGCTGGACAGGGTGGATTCCATGGGGTCAAATTCAACCGTACCCTCCATTGCACTACACTCGAAACCCCCCTCCCCTTCCAGGGCTACTGCGGCAGCCAAAGGACCCTCCGGACAACTGCCAGGGCTGACTGAGGAAGAGCCTGCAGGCTGACCGCAACTTGAATCCAAAGTTTGCAAAAAGCCAGTGCAGGTAGAACTTCCAGGCGTGCAGGTGAGACAGCCGGCCAATGAGGAGGCCACATTCTGAGGCAGGTCAATGGTTTCTTGAGGGATCTGGACACTCGAGTCACTTACTACATCATTGTTTTCATCGCTGGCGCATGGCAAGCAGGGTGAAGCACGTGACTCGGAGGTCATGGCCAGAGTGACAGGTGGCACCTTTGGGCCACAGTCCTCCAAACAGCACCGGTCCTTCCCACAAGCCATCTGGAACTTGCGGTACTTAGGACAAAGCAGAGAGGAGTCCGTTTGCTCGTGCTCATCTGAGCAGCCAGGGCCACAAGCCACAGGCAATTCCGATACAGGCGCAGGACTCAGAGATGGTGCAGAGTCGCTTTCATTATTAAGACCGGTACGCCACGGTTCAACGCCAGTCCGCTCTTCTTCCTGTTTATTCCCGTCAGAGGAAGTGGCGGAGTTCTCCTGAGAGGCCTTTCGCTGACAGCACTTGGCCTTGCCGCACGCCTTCCTCTGGGCTCCTGCAGTGCCTTTGCCATGGTCAAAGAACTTTGGGAGGAGGAAGTCAAAGCACGCCTTGTCCAAATTGTGGAAACCCAAAATTTCTGCACAGTTGTGGATCTCCACAATGTTCTCTTTGGTGAAGAGGAGTTTTGCAGTGTATGCAAACTGGAGCAGTGGTTCAAACCCTTCCACTGTCACCTGGAAACAGAAAATCAGCCATTACAAAAGCTGTGCTATAACAAGCAGAATCATACTTTGCTTATAGTTCAGAATTGTTTTGAACCATAGTAAAATAATGGGGTGTTGGTAGATTTTGTAACTTCAAGGCCAGTTGTATCACAGTGAATGGACCACCGTTGAGAAGTAGAGCATAATGTGAAGAGATCCATTTGAGAAATATTCTGAACCAAATATCAGTACATCAGCCTGACAACAGAAACTGGTGCAGCTCTCTCTTTTCTAAATGTCCATCATGGCAAACTGATAAAAAACAGAAGGAAACACCGTCAGCATGACTTTGCAAATGGCCAAACACTTCAACGTATCACAGCACTGTCTAAATAAACAATATTGCACTATTTAGGATACAACAAGTTCCCTCTCCTCGAGAAGGCATGACTCCTGAAGTACAGAGCCTGGTTATCTAAGAATCCACTCAGTGCAAAAATCCATTGGGACCAGTTCCAAACACTTCAATTCTAAAATACCATCAGGGAGTTCATTTAACATTCCAATCACAGTCATTCACACACACACACACACACACACACACACACTTTGACAGTGCAGTAGAAAAGCAGATGCCATGGCTACTTGGAACTTGAAGGAAGAATATCATGTGAAAACTAAGCGTTGAGTATGATCTACAACCCCACTCCAGATATAGTTGAGGAGAAGTGTAAATTGTGAATAAAATCAAAATGCAATGACTTTCAGACCAAGAGCCAATATGTTATCGTAGAACTTAGACAACATTTCTGATGTTGAAACTGAGATATTTTACATTTTTATTCACAAAATGAGCTCATTTCTAATTTTCTGGCTGCAATACGTCTCAAAAAAGTTGGGACACGGGTAAAAAAAAAAGGGGGGGGGGCCTAAAAAGCAAGTAATATATAAGAGAATCGGCTGAAATAACATTTAGCTGTTAATTAAGTTAACTGGCATCAGGTGTGTAACATGATTGGCTATAAAAGGGATGTCTTAGAGAGGCTGAGTCTCTCAGAAGTAAAGATGGCCAGAGGCTCTCCAACCTCTGAAGGCTTGCGTAAAAAAAAAAAAAATTGCAGAATACTTCAAAATGTTCCTCAATGTCAGATTGCAAAGGCTTTGAAGGTCTCATCATCGACAGTGTATAACATCATCAAAAGATTCAGAGAAACTGGAAAAATCTCTGTGCGTATGGGACAAGGCCAAAGACCTTTACTGGATGCCTGTGATCTTCGGGCCCTCAAACGCCACTGCATCACTCACCAGCATGATTCTGTCATTGACATTACTAAATGGGCCCAGGAATACTTCAAGAAGCCACTGTCTGTAAACAAAGTCCGCCATGCCATCCACAGATGCCACCTAAAACTCTATCATGCAAAAAGGAAGCCATTGTTGAGCATGATCCAGAAGCGCCGCTGTGTTCTGTGTGCCAAGGCTCATTTAAAATGGATTGTAGCAAATTGTCCTGTAGTCAGAAGAGTCCAAATTGGACATTCTTGCTGGAAATCATGGGCGTTGTGTCCTCCAGGCTAAAGAGAAGAAAGACCACCCCTCCTGTTATCAGTGTTCAGTTCAAATGCCAGCATCTCTGATGGTATGGGGATGCATTAGTGCATATGGTGTGGTACACTTGCATGTTTTAAAAAGCACCATAAATGCTGAAAGGTATACAAAGGTTTTAGAGCAACATATGCTCCCCCCCAGATGACATCTATTCCAGGGAAGGCCTTGTGTATTTCAGCAGGACAATGCAAAACCACATACTGCAGCTATTACAACATCATCGCTTCATAGTAGAAGAGTCCATGTGCTGAACTGGCCTGCCTGCAGTCCTGATCTTTCACTGATTGAGAACATTTGGCACATAATTAAATTAAAAGTCCATCAAAGGAGACCCAAAACTCTCCGGCAGCTGGAAGCCTGTATTAAACAAGAGTGGGATCAAACTCCAATGGTTAAACTCAAGAAACTTGTCTCCTCAATGCCCAGACACCTCCACTCCGTTAAAAAGAAGAGGGGGTGCTACACCATGGTAAACAGGCCCCTGTCCCAACTTTTTTGAGACCTGTAGCAGCCATCAAATTTGAAATGAGCTAATTTTGTGGATAAAATTGTAAAAATTCTAAGTTTCAACATTTGCTATGTTATCTGTTCTACTGTGACTAAAATACTGGCTGGTCTGATTTGAAAGTCATTGCGTTTTGCTTTTATTCAGAATGTAGACTTTGTCACAACTACTTCAGAATTGGAGTTGTGTGTAAAGTATGAGGTGCTTACAACTGGGGCCTAACAAACAATGAAATTCCACATTTTCCACCAAACAAGCGCTCCTTTACCTCCTCTGGTAGCGTTATTATGAGGCCCAGCCCGGCGTGTTTGCTCACTCTGCTGTGAAAATACTCGCTACATGCGGCCAGAACAGAGCGGTGGGCGCGGAAACTCCTGCTTTCCACTACTACGGTGACATCGCACAGAACCTCCTTCCGTCTCTGCTCGTCCAGACACCGGAGGACATGCGAGCAGTGCACCGAGGACTGGAACGTGAACACCGATGTCCGCGGGACCTCCAAATTCATGGCTCGGGGCTGTCAACTGCACAGAAGAAACAAGACAGTAAATCGGACGTTTGTTTTTCCCCTTTTTGGCGCTGGTGGGGGTGCAATTTTATTTAGGCTATGAAGTTGCGAGGACAAATCACATAGTCTTGCCAGCAAGATTTTTATTCAATGTTTGCGTTGATATTATACCACTTGGCCAGTCTGATTTGTGCCATTCCTCCCGTCTAAGACGCAGTAGGTGTGTTTTTTTATTCAACGCCAGCCACAGAATGACAGTTTGCTGACTTCCAAATATGTCTGCGGACACTCCGTGATTCAGCAGCAGTGAATGCGAGTCCAGAGCTCCAGAGCTCCAGAGCTAAAGCCAAACCCCTGACCTGCTGACTCACTGTTACTCAGGGCGGATGTCCGAGCGCTTCCCTTATTCTTCTACCCGTAAATCGCCAACACTAAGAATGACACTAAAGACTAACACCAAATTCCTCCAGATCTCATTACTATTTACTATATCAGAACGGTGTAAAACAGCGTAACTTAGCAGCTGTCAGTGCCGTACTGCCGCGTCTCTTTGTCTGTTTGTATCCAACGCTCAGTAACGTTACATTTTTGCGCATCAATATTAACTCGGGTTCAATGTTTCATTTTCACAATGTGACTGGCCACCCGCTTAAATCCTCATTATACGATCAAAATCATTTTAATGGCTCCAAAAAGGCAAATGTTGCAGCTGGTAGGAAACCGAGATGCAGTTGGGCTCCTGGCCTCTGCAGCCTAAACCCAGGCATGAGTTCAGCCAGGCTAACACAAGCGTATTTGTAGTAAAGCTGTCAACGCCTACCCAAGGCAGGCAGCAGTTTTACACGTAAACCCACGCTGGCAAACGTCGATACCAATGTTAATACAGAAAAGCGAGTTTTACAAAACTCCGAAAAAATTCTCCCGGACCAGTTCCGCAAATTCAAAGTTACAAGCCCAGCGAACTACTTATGCTACACACGCTGATAACAGCAGCTGCGTCTGTACACACAGCGAGCGGCGAGCCGAGCAGATCTGAGAGGATCAAGTTGGTTTTCATGCTTCAAAGCCACGGCGCGCCATGTGTCCCATCACGAACCTGTCATTTCACCTCAGAAAGCACAGGGTCCGATCACAGGCTGCCGAGTCTTGCGCTGTGGACGCAGGCACTGTAGTCTGTCAAACCGCAGCCCGTTGAGAGCAGTGGAGACGCGGCGCAAGCGCAGCCTCACTGGAGTCATGTGACATAAACTCGCCTCCAGCCCTTGTGATCGCTGACGTCACCGGTTATAGAACTAGCCTTAGCCGATTTATCATAATTATTATAACCCCCTGGGGGGTGCAAGGGTATTGTTTTTGGCTCGGTTTGTTCAAGAACATATTACTCTGTTCGTTTGTTTGCTCGCACTGTGGCGTCCATAGTTTCAGCTCAATTTAGCTCATATTTCATGATCAACACAGGACAGGCACTGGGCAGGCACTGCACAATTTCGGTGAATCTTGGTCAAAGGTCACACAAGGTCATAAACATATAAGAAGCTATATTTTCAGTTCTATTCGTCGTAGACACTTCAAACCAAGTGCACATTGTTGATAAATGAAAGGTTTATCTTACTTCACCTAGGAATCTAGGCTGAAGGTCAAGGTCAAGGCCACACAAAAGGTCAAAAGCACATAAGAAGCCATATCTTCGGTTCTAATCATAATAGAGACTTCAAACCAAGTGGATACTGTTGATAAACCAAAGGTCTTTCTTACTTGACCTAGGTACTGCACTATTTTGTGAATCTAGATCAAAGGTCAAGGTTAAGGGAACAGAAACAAGGTCAAAAACATATAAGAAGCCATATCTTCAGTTCTAATTGTCGAAGAGACTTCAAACCAAATACATTTTGTTCACAAACGAAAAGTCTATCTTAATTGACCTGGGAATCTAGGTCAAAGGTCAAGGTAACCAGAAAGGTCAAAAACACATTTTGGTTCGTAACTTCGCTATTGTTACAGGTAGAGACTTAACTCCATTCCGTTCATTCTGTTTCAAAGATTTGTACAAGATTCCGGCAAGTCTTCATTCTATGAATGACCTTTCACTTGTTTGTTTGTTGTTAACACTTTAGCAGCAAAACTAATAGCCAGATTCACCCCAAATTGGGTTTACGGATTGCCACTAACCCAGAATAGATGCCTGTTGAATTTAGGAAAAGCAGGTCAAAGTTCAAATTTTTAATGAATTTTTAAAATAATTATTTTCCCCATTCTCTTATGTTGGGCATGTTATGGCCCCAATTTGTTATGACACTTATGACAGCAAGGGATGACAGACAAAATTTTTAAACTCAAACAGATTTAATTAAACAAAGACCCCCCCAAAACTAACCTCCAATTTATACTACTGACCAAGATTGATAATATACAAGAAAAAAAATATTTACAGTCCCTTGAGATGGGGTTGCTTGGTGATGTTCCGGGTTAGGAAAATGCTCCAACACAGGCAAATATCCACAAGAAACTTCACAGGTCTTGAAAAGAGTGACAGGTCTGGTCAAATGTATCCTTCTCCTAGCAATTTCTCCTACTACTTTACTCTCTCAATTTTTCGCCTTATATACTCTTTTGCAGCCCCCTCCCACATTTAGACTTTTTTTTCCCTCTGGGTGCTTCCCCTCTCAGACATGCCCAGGACATGCCCAAACCTAGCTCCACACTGGGCTTAACAAAAAAAAAAGGTCAATACTGCCATCTAGTGGCTTCTTTCCACATTACAGTAATATTCAACTGTCTCTCTAGCCAGTCTTGCTTTTTGCATGGCTGGTTTTACCTCTGTCAGCTCTAACTGTCTTCATATTTTTGGCAGTTCTGTCTTTTTAAAAGACTTCAAAACCTCTACGGTTGGTGATGCCAAGAAATCATACATTGCTGTTGATCTGTCAATATATATATATATATATATATATATATATATATATATATATACACACACACACTATATATATATATATATATATATATATATATATATATACTCTTCCAAAAAAGAAACTATACATTGTTTTTAGCATCAATTTATTATACATCAAATGTTTTGACATTTCATGCCATTTGCCACGCATGTCTCCGTGTCTTCGGCTGCCTGGCAAGGCTGTGGCAAACTGTCGTGCAAGCATATCGTGTTTGGTATCATTTTACTGGACTAAGATTTCGAAATCACATGGGGCATATTTCAAAGGGGTTAAAATTGTAATAAACCCTCATTCAATAAGTATGAAAAGAAATATACCTCTACTTCTCCTCGTGGTAATGTTCCCTCCCAAATCCCCTCTGAGGAGGGGGTGCCTTCCTGATTACCCAAATTATTTATGATCCTGCTGTAGGAATCGCTTCTTGAGTTCGGGCATAAAAGGTGAGAAAACAACCTATTCGGGGAGGATCGCAACCGACCTCCCACACGTGCATCTCCATGCTGTGTGTAGCCAATAGTAGCTATGGAAGATCGTACACGACTTCCCACACATGCATCTGTAAGTGTGCAGCCGTTCTCACAATGGAAGATTGCATTCAACTTCCCCCACGCGCATCTCCATGCCGTTTGTAGCCTTAATCTAGTCATGGAAGATCTTAGGCGATTTACCACACATGCTCTTGCAGCCGTGTGCAGGCATGATATTGCTATGGAAGCTGGTATTCATTCTTCCCATATTGTACACTTTGTGTATATGTGTAGTTGTGAGTGCGCCTGGTATGATTTGACTTCTTCTTTATCTTTTCCATGTAACAATGTAATTGGTTCTTGTGATTTAAGCGTGTGCCTGCCTGGCAAAATAAATTGATAATTGCATTCTGTTGTGGGATTCTGATTCTGACTAATATATTTCCTTCCAGTCCGGAATCCTGGCTCCTAATTGAGTAACGTAGGACTGTAATCACATGCCTGATCAACACGCTTGGTCCGCATTATAAAGTGGATTGCCCACGCTGTGATGAGTGTTATTTTGATAGGCCTCAAGGAGATTCCATTATATTCAGTCATTACCATCTCAGTCACTGAATGGAGATCATAGAATTCTAACCCCCAAGTCACTGAACGGCATCCATTAAACTTTGGAGTTACTCGTTTTGGGCCCTGGTAATCCCTAGTCATAGCTGTTTTCTATGTCAAATTATCGCACTTAATAATACCGCCAGCCTCTGAGTTAATTCACCAGATTGGTATGTACAGATGTTTTGGTCCCGCAGAGTAAGGTATAGACCAGTAAGGGTCCGATGCACAACATAGCTCTAAATTCATAAATTGGATCAATATTTATGCAAACGCATAATTTAATCATAACCGCAAATGGTTACAACTACTGTTTATATCCTATATTTGATATGGAGTCAGATGTATTGTAACCGCTAAGATATGAGGGCTGCAGCATCCGTGAGTCACGCTTCAGGCTCACTAAAAAGCAGAACGTGAGTGACGTCATCACGTCGGGGCTGAGGCAGTGGTCTAGTGCTGACGCTGTAGTCAGACCCCATTATTATAATGGAGACCGGAAAGACTTTCTTTTCCCTGGCTGTTAAGGCAAACACGGTGAGACCTGCCACCTCAGCTAGGACCCTCCTTGGCCTAGTTGCACAGTGTTTACAACAGTGTCTGCCCAAACATCTCTAATATGATGGTGATCGCTTACCAGTTCTTCTGAGTATGTCTTTTTCACACCGTCTTAGTACACTGTTCTCTTCCTGACTCCCTAATCAATATGAAGTTTTTTTTCAAAATGCATTATATCAAAAAACCAAATTTAGATCCAACAGTTTTGGCCAATTATAGGCCGATCTCAAACCTTCCATTTCTATCCAAGATCCTTGAGAAATGTGTTGCCCAACAGCTCACTTGCTTCTTGCAAACGAATAAGGTAAATGATAGGTTTCAATCTGGCTTTAGAAAACATCATAGCACTGAAACAGCCCTCACTGTAGTAATGAATGATCTACTTCTCTCCATGGACTGTGGCCGCATCTCTGTCCTTGTCCTACTAGATCTAAGTGCTGCCTTCGACATGATAGACCACCATATTCTTCTTCACAGGCTAGAAAATCTGGTTGGTATTTCTGGACTCGCCCTTTCATGGTTTAAATCTTCTTTCTGATAAATGTCAGTTTGTTAGAGTAAATGGTAATTCCTCTGAGTATTCCAAGGTGAACTTTGGAATACCTCAAGGATCTGTTCTGGGCCCTCTGCTGTTTTCCTTATACATGCTTCCCCTTTGAAGCATCCTAAGTAGTTATGACGTGAAGTACCATTGTTATGCAGATGACACGCAGCTTTATATATCTTTTAAGCCAGGTGAAATCGATCCACTAACTAGATTAGAGATGTGTCTTAAAGCCGTTAAAGCATGGATGACACAGAATTTTCTCTCTTTAAATCCAGATAAAACTGAAATATTGGTAATTGGTCCCAAATCACTCAGAGACACATTCCTCAAGTATTCTCTCAACGTCGACAGTCTCCGGGTTTCTGCAGAAGCTGTTGTTAAAAACCTTGGTGTCACCCCTGATTCAGACTCTCTCTGCACTGTCACATTAACAACATCATCGACAGTCTCCGGGTTTCTGAAGAAGCTGTTGTTAAAAACCTTGGTGTCACCCTTGATTCAGACTCTCTCTGCACTGTCACATTAACAACATCATCGACAGTCTCCGGGTTTCTGCAGAAGCTGTTGTTAAAACCTTGGTGTCACCCTTGATTCAGACTCTCTCTGCACTGTCACATTAACAACATCATCGACAGTCTCCGGGTTTCTGCAGAAGCTGTTGTTAAAAACCTTGGTGTCACCCTTGATTCAGACTCTCTCTGCACTGTCACATTAACAACATCATCGACAGTCTCCGGGTTTCTGCAGAAGCTGTTGTTAAAAACCTTGGTGTCACCCTTGATTCAGACTCTCTCTGCACTGTCACATTAACAACATCATCGACAGTCTCCGGGTTTCTGCAGAAGCTGTTGTTAATAACCTTGGTGTCACCCTTGATTCAGACTCTCTCTGCACTGTCACATTAACAACATCATCGACAGTCTCCGGGATTCTGCAGAAGCTGTTGTTAAAAACCTTGGTGTCACCCTTGATTCAGATCTCTCTGCACTGTCACATTAACAACATCATCGACAGTCTCCGGGTTTCTGCAGAAGCTGTTGTTAAAAACCTTGGTGTCACCCTTGATTCAGACTCTCTCTGCACTGTCACATTAACAACATCATCGACAGTCTCCGGGTTTCTGCAGAAGCTGTTGTTAAAAACCTTGGTGTCACCCTTGATTCAGACTCTCTCTGCACTGTCACATTAACAACATCATCAACAGTCTCCGGGTTTCTGCAGAAGCTGTTGTTAAAAACCTTGGTGTCACCCTTGATTCAGACTCTCTCTGCACTGTCACATTAACAACATCATCGACAGTCTCCGGGTTTCTGCAGAAGCTGTTGTTAAAAACCTTGGTGTCACCCTTGATTCAGACTCTCTCTGCACTGTCACATTAACAACATCATCGACAGTCTCCGGGATTCTGCAGAAGCTGTTGTTAAAAACCTTGGTGTCACCCTTGATTCAGATCTCTCTGCACTGTCACATTAACAACATCATCGACAGTCTCCGGGTTTCTGCAGAAGCTGTTGTTAAAAACCTTGGTGTCACCCTTGATTCAGACTCTCTCTGCACTGTCACATTAACAACATCATCGACAGTCTCCGGGTTTCTGCAGAAGCTGTTGTTAAAAACCTTGGTGTCACCCTTGATTCAGACTCTCTCTGCACTGTCACATTAACAACATCATCGACAGTCTCCGGGTTTCTGCCAAAGCTGTTGTTAAAAACCTTGGTGTCACCCTTGATTCAGACTCTCTCTGCACTGTCACATTAACAACATCATCGACAGTCCCCGGGTTTCTGCAAAAGCTGTTGTTAAAAACCTTGGTGTCACCCTTGATTCAGACTCTCTCTGCACTGTCACATTAACAACATCATCGACAGTCTCCGGGTTTCTGCAGAAGCTGTTGTTAAAAACCTTGGTGTCACCCTTGATTCAGACTCTCTCTGCACTGTCACATTAACAACATCATCGACAGTCTCCGGGTTTCTGCAGAAGCTGTTGTTAAAAACCTTGGTGTCACCCTTGATTCAGACTCTCTCTGCACTGTCACATTAACAACATCATCGACAGTCTCCGGGTTTCTGCCAAAGCTGTTGTTAAAAACCTTGGTGTCACCCTTGATTCAGACTCTCTCTGCACTGTCACATTAACAACATCATCGACAGTCTCCGGGTTTCTGCCAAAGCTGTTGTTAAAAACCTTGGTGTCACCCTTGATTCAGACTCTCTCTGCACTGTCACATTAACAACATCATCGACAGTCCCCGGGTTTCTGCAAAAGCTGTTGTTAAAAACCTTGGTGTCACCCTTGATTCAGATCTCTCTCTGCACTGTCATATTAACAACATCATAAAAGTGGCTTTCTTTCATCTTAGAAATATATCTAAGCTGAGAAAAATGCTGTCTTTTCAGGACGCCGAAAAAATGGTTCATGCCTTTGTGTCCTCTCGGCTGGATTACTGCAACGTTTTACGGTCAGGCTGCACCAGTTCTATCCTGAATCGCCTTCAATTAGTGCAGAATGCTGCTGCTGGGGTTCTGACCAGGACGAAGAAATATGACCACATTAGCCCAGTACTCAAAAATCTTCACTGGCTGCCTGTCAAATTTAGAATTGAATATAAAATTCTACTGCTTACCTACAAAGCCTTAAATGATTTGGCCCCAGAATATCTTAGTGCACTTCTCATTCCTTACTCCCCTCCAAGATTACTTCGTTCACAAGGTGTGGATATTTGAAAATTCCAACTATATCTAGAGTTACATCTGGAGGCAGAGCATTCTCCTACAAAGCCCCAATCTTGTGGAACAATCTCCCAACGGACATTCGGGCCTCAGACACAGTCTCTGTGTTCAAGAGTAGGCTAAAAACTTACCTTTTTAGTCAAGCCTATGATTAGATCATGATTAGATCATCATGTATAAAACATTACTTGGCTCGGATGGGACTGACTAAAACCTAGTTGATGGGTTCATAAGATATTGGAAGCCTGAGTTAAGTAAATCCATGTGGAACCGGTGGCTTTGAGCATGCATTAACAGTGCCAGTAGGGCTTGTTACAGCCTTAGTCACCGGGGAGGTCCATATGGTACTGGTGTAGTGTTACGCAAATCCATGTGGAACCGGTGGCACTGAGATAGCACTTACACGGCACCGGTGGGGCTTGCTACGGCCTTAGTCACCGGGTAGGTCCACATGGTGTTGGTGGTATCTGATTGAAAAATTACGCAGCCTTGGTCGGATGGAATTCAGGGCCTCTGCGCTGCATTAAATGGATGAAGGTTACTGGCTTTTGGTCGTTAAAATTGCTTAAATCCATGTGGAACCGGTGGCACTGAGATTGCACTTACACGGCACCAGTGGGGCTTGCTATAGCCTTAGTCACCGGGGAGGTCCATATGGTACTATAGTTTAGAAAATGAAAAGTGATCTAACAGCCTGGAATAAGTGTTGGGCCTCTGTGCTGCAGGAAGTGGATGGAGGGGTGTTGACTGTTTCCTGACCAGTCTCCTTATAACTTCTCACTTGGCACATGACAGAGGACGGTACTTTTATTATCATGCAGTAGTTATCCAGTGCCTCACACCCCTTTCTTCTGTGTCTCTTTCCGAGGATCTTTCCCTCCACTTCCCTGAGTCCTGGACCGTATGAGCCCTGTCCCTCACCATGAGCGCTGGCTGCTGCTGTCCTGCTGTCCTGATCCGATCCGGTCCGGCCCTGGTCCAGTCCTGCACCATCGTCGACTTGCCACTTTCTGAAGCTACCGTTGCCACTTTAGATGGACTTAAATGGAACTCCTCTGTCGTTCACTCCATTTTACTTTTTGTTCTTAATTAGCTAGCCCGCGGAGGATGGGCTCCCCCACTACGGCCGGGTTCCTCCTGAGATTTCTTCCCACTGGGGAGTTTTTTCTCACCACTGTTGGAGGATTTTTCTCCCTACCGGGAGTTTTTTGCCTCATTTGCTGTAGTGGGGAATAGGCTGGGCACTGCCCTTTTATTTCTTTAAACTCTCACTGTAAAGCGTCTTTGTGACAGTCTCTGTGAAAAGCGCTATACAAAATAAATTGAATTGAATTGAATTATATCCATTTTATTCATCTTGAGTAGATCAGCTTTTTCTATGTTGGCGCCTATTCATTTTATGGAAAAATACAAACTTTAACCATGAAAAAAATACACCCTATAGTATGAAGTTCGAAAAACAGATTTTTTGCACCAAGTCTAAGAAGCGCAGCACTATACCCTTATGGCAATATCTCAATTTTTGTCACTTTGACACTTATTGCAGTTTGGAAACAAACTCTTTTTACCATCCTTGTTTCTGTTATGAAAAATAAGTCTGGTGACATTCTGGATAGTAATAACTATCGGCCAATGGCCTTAGCATCTATAATGTTCAAGATTCTGGAAACTGTGGTGTTAAACCGCTGTGATAAATTTATCGATTGTTAAGTGATGCTCGGTTTGGCTTTAAGAAAGGTCACGCTACTGAATTGTGTATTTATACTTTGAATTTGAAAGAATCATACATCATACATTTTTGTGCTTTATGGATTCAAAAAAAGGCCATCCATCCATTTTCTATACCCACTTATTCCTCACTATGGGCAATTTGGTGTCTCCAATTAGCCTGATATGCATGTCTTTGGACTGTGGGAGGAAACCGGAGTACCCGGAGAAAACCCATGCGAACACGGGTAGAACATGCAAACTCCATATAGAAAGGCTCCAGGCTGGATTCCAACCCACGACCTTCTTGCTGTGAGGCAGCAGTGCTAATCACTGTGCCACCGTGCTGCCCCAAAAAATATCACAAGCTTCTCAGTAGGGGTTTTGCGTGCACCAAAACTTATCATTAGGTTACTGTGTGCTTGGTATCTTGCCCAGAAAGCCCAATTCAGGTGGGTATCTAGTCTGTCTGTACCCTTTCAGAATTGGGGTCAGACAAGGTGGCTTTTTATCACCCTAACTGTTTAATATATATATTGACGACTTGAGTCACAGACTTCATAATTTATCTTCTGGTTGTATGATTGGGAATCAATCTGCAAATAATCTTGCTTATGCAGAAAACCTGGTTTTAATTGCCTACTCTGTCAAAGATTTAGGTACAGCGTTTTGTATTTCAGTGCCAAGCTAATGATGAGGAACATGACATTGTTTACAATTCATCCCTTGAGAATCAGCTGGCTCTATGCCCACTCATACCAGGACACTCTAAAATCAGTTAGGTTTATGTCACTTATGGGTCTATTCTCCCATGCGCTTAAGTCGAAAAAAGTGCGTACCTACGTGCTTTTCAGCCTACGCGTATTCTCCCCTCGACTTAAGTCTGTGCATTACGCGCCCCGAAGGCAGTTACGCACTTGGGGTGGAGCAAGGCCAAAATCGGGGCGTTTCCGGGCGTTTCTCAGGCAAATAACCCCTTCGCTTATTCTCCCCCTGGCTTACGCGCTTTTTCTGTTAAGCGCTTTTGAGGGCTGTATTAAGGTCAAGCGCCAACATAAGGCGAAATGGAATATTGCGTTTCATGTCGGTTATAGGCCGAATTTTAACATACATTTTATTTTATTTAACATGGTAAAGGTTGAGACATTCAATATTTGATTGTTCATCCTTATTTCTAAACCACATTTCTCATAACCATAATAAATTATCAAATGAAATCATCATATGATATTACGTAACAGCCTGTTCTCCAATTAGTTCAATTACAAATGCTTTACAAACAATTACAAACATACAGGTGGTCATCAAGGTCACAACTGCGCTGTCGGTCCTGGCATCTGGGTCGTTCCAGAGAGTGGCTAGTGATGTCATGCACATGTCACAGGCGTCTGTGTCAAGGTGTCTGACACACTTGGTTGACGCTATGCTGCACCACATCAGCCACTTAAAGTTCCCCAAAACACCAGCTGAAAGACGGAGAGTTAAGGGGGTGTTCTGCCGGGTCGCCAGGTTCCCCAGTGTTGTGGGAGCCATTGATTGTACTCACGTTGCAATCAGAACCCCTTCCACTAATAAGAATATGTACAGAGACCGTAGACGTCAGCACAGCATTAATGTTCAGGTGTGTGCGATCATGATACGCGCATATTAAGCATCTGCACCAAATTCCCTGGCTCAGCCCATGATGCCTCTGTACTGCGCAGCTGCTTGAAATGCCAAAAAATACAATAAATATTTGAAACCATATTAAGCTTGTTTCCAGTATCTATCACAGCTATACTTTGAGTATAGGCAAATAAATACGACCATTTTACGTAACCCTCCTTCATCCGTATCCACTCCAAGTTATTCTCCATGCACTTCCACTGCAGAAAGAGTGGATGCCACCTCCTCCTCAGCGCAGTGAAATGCACCGGGGATGATGGGTACTCACCACCTGTTGCGTGCACACTTCTCCGGTGGGCAGAGTGCCTGGTTTTTACAGTGTCCCGCAGATTTTTCCGTGTGCGGGGTGAGAATCCTTTGTTTGTTAAAGCGTTGCCTCGTCCTTTAGTTGCAAACCAGACATCGTAGTAGTTTGAGATTTCAAGCGCGCAATTTCTAAATGAGATCATATAAACTGTCATTGATTGTTATTTTTGTGTGACTAGAATGTTCTCTTTGTCTCCTTCCCTGTCTTCCACGAAACTAACAGGCTGGTGTAGGAGGGACACATTTTCAATGCTCTGATTGCGCTGGTTGAGATGCGCTAAATTCTGTATTATTTCATTATTGCGGCAATTAGTTTGCTTGCAAAGCTTTACTGCCATGGTGGCTAGAGTAAGAAATAAAAAAGAGATGTCTACATTACTTTTTGTAATAGGCACAAACATACGTACATAGGCCTACTATTACAGCCGCATATTGTGGGCCTGCTGATAAAACCTTGTATCTTCAAAATGATAAACCTCACAGGAAGATAAATAAATATAAAATAAAGAATATATTGTTATGGCCCCAATTCGTTATTAGATTTACAACGCAACAGCAACAGCAACAGATGACAGATACAGTTTTAAAACTCAAACACATTTAATTAAACAAAGACAATAACAACTAACTAACCTAAAGACCAAGATTTAACACAACAAAAAAGAGAAATATTTACAGTCCCTTTTTGTGGGGTTGGCTTGGTGATGTCCTGGGTAAGGGAAAATGCTCTAACACGAAAAAAAATCCACAAAAGAAATTTCACAGGTCTTGAACAGAAATGACAGGTCTGGTCACACGTATCCTTCTTCTTGCAATTTCTCCTACTACTTTACTGTCTCAATTCTTTTCCTTATATACTCTTTTGCAGACCCCACCCACATTTAGACCTCTTTTTTTTTTTTATTTTCTGAGACTTGCCCCAGACATGTCCAGGTCATGTCTAAACATGACTCCAGTCTGAGCTTAATAAAAAAAAGGTAAATACTGCCATCTAGTGGCCTATATTCACATTACAATATATAAATTGATAAATATAATTTTAAATATAAATAAAATAAAACGTGTTTAATTCTGCATGTAAGAATAGTGGACATACAAGTTTTTGTTTCTTATTAGTTTGGAGATACAAGGTTTTATCAGCACGCCCACGATATTCAAATTTAAAGTCTGGTTTGCATTTTCCATGGACCACAACAGCATTTTCATGGTTAATCAGAAAATCCTTGTTCCATGTTTTCCTGATAGCCATAATCAATGAGCTTTGTACAGAGTCAGCCTCTCTTTTGGATCAGTCACAACTCTTTCATAAGGCCGACTACATTCTGAAGTTAAGCGCTGTGGGCGTGATCGAAGCGAGTCGGGAGAATACGCGTAACTCAAAAGCGCTTAACTCGAATCGCGTAAAAAGGACTTAAGCGCTAATGGGAGAATAGACCCCTTAGTGCTTAGCTCCACCCAAAAGGCTACACCATATTAACACGTAGAAACATTTTGTTCTATATCCTGAGTGGGGCTCATTTCAAATCAGGCGGTTCTATGTCTAAGGAACCAATCAGGGTCTGTACCTGGATCATGTGATATTTGCTCAAAATGGCCAAGGAGCACACGTAAAGCACAAAATGAGAACTCCTTAGAAAAAACATTCGATTTTGATCCCTTCTGAAAGACTAATGGATTATTCGGATGGATAAGTTGTTCACCAACAATGTATACACACTGTAAATCTTAATTTTGTTGTGTGACTGGTGTGGAAAAGTCACTCTGATGGACATAGAACTTCCTGATTTCGATCATACGTAAAACCAGTAAAGGCACCAGGTCCTATGTTGGACATAGAACTTGTTGACCAAGGGCAACTTAAGTTCCTCGGAATCATAAGGTTCTATATCCATTTTTGACAGCTTATATCTCTAAGCCTCTGGAGATTTTGAACATGTTTGCAATATGTTTAGGGTACCTTCCACAGTCAACAATATTCCACACAAAAAGTGAAAGGAAAAGTGGACATAGAACCAGCTGATTCTCAAAGGACGAATTGTAAAAACTGTGTGTATGGCAGTGTTGGCTAGAAAGCTCAAATTGCAATGTAAATCTAGTGTCATGGTTCATGGGAAAAAATACAATTTGTTGACAAATAATCAACTGTTAATTATTTTGCGCTGTAACCGCGGCTTCTGTTTCTGGATGGTTCCATGGACTATGCAGGAAATGTGCCAGGTAAGTCAGCCAGATTCTGCAGAGGATTGTTTGGGAGTGGTGTGTTCTACTGTCAGCTTTTTTTTTACATTGACAAGAAGAACAATAGCAGAGCTGGCAAGAGCAGTGCTGCCCCCCCCCACCCAAGACACCCGCAGCGACTCCAGCACTGTAAAATCTCGATGACACACTGGCAGTATGCAGCTGTAGCCAATGCCTATTGAAATGTCAGATGAAGATGGGAACAACCTAATTAACCCTTTGAGCGCTAAATGCAGCTGTCCTCGCTCAATGATGTAAGATATCAAAATCAAAGCTGCTGAAAACCTGTCATGTGGCGACTTGGTTCAAAGAACTCCCGCAGGGGAGCTGGTTTTCAACAGCACAAGATAATAATTAAATTTCTAAATTTACAAAATTTATTTCAGCACTCTAAGGGTCAAGATCAGAAGTTGGTACAGAATCCTGATACGGATTTGCAGTTTTGTGCCTCTGGTTTGTCGCCACCTTAATCGACTCTCGGACTGAAATGCACCGACCAAAAATTATGGAAACATCTCAATAATAGATTTAATTGGAGATTCAACCCCTGTGTGCTGGCAACGTATGAAACGAGTGAATGAACGATTGAGGAGAGATCTACTGAGGAAAACGTGTTCAACTTGATGCTGATGACCAATAAGGGAAGTTGGGTTTCAGAGCAAAAATAGATGTTCTCTTTCCCTCCAATCAGCTGCATGTTAAGTCGCCGTGTCTCAGGAAATGAGAAATTTCCCAGTTTGGTTTTGGAAAGTTTCTCACTCAACTTCCCCATTGATAAGTTATTAATATTTAGTTTCAATATATGAATCGTTTCCATTTCCAATCTCAGGTAAACCGTTTCATCTATTTGGCAATGTTTATTCATTTATCCAGCATCGAGTTCAATGAATATTTTTTAATTCAGTGAAGGACAACCTGCCTGCAGAGTGTATACAGACATAGAGCTTTAATTTCATCACATCATATGACTGACCAATGCTTCCATGCCTTCAATTTGTACTATTTTCAGATAAAAGTTCCAATAATTTGAAAGTTATTGCATTCTGTCTCCATTTCCATTTTATACAGAGTCCCAACTTTTTTGGAAATGGGGTTGCACATTTCATTTTTGAAGTCTATGCCTTAAAGAATGTACGCAGTTCTAAAAGCCCGAGCAGGAGCAAGGAAGGACTAATTCAGCCTTTTTGATGATAATTCCATTATTTTTTTCAGCTACACAGAGTGATTCCATCATTTTCCCTCTACTTGATTATGAAAAAATACGCCATTACGTACAAACACTCCAATGAAGTTGGGACGGTGTGTAAAACCTGAATAAAAACAGAATACAATTATTTGCAATCCTTTTTGACCTATATTCAATTGAGTACACTACAAAGACAAGATATTTAATGTTCAAATGGGTAAACTTCAGTTTTTTTGGAAATATTCGCTCATTTGTAATTTTATGTCTGCAACACGTTCCAAGACAGCTGGGACAGGGACATGTTTACCACTGTGTTACAATAAGTGTTTGGGAACTGAGGACACTAATTGAAGAAGCTTTGTAGGTGGAATTCTTTCCCATTCTTGCTTGATGTATGACTTCAGCTGCTCAACAGTCCGGGGTCTCCGCGGTCGTATTTCACGCTTCATAATGCGCCAAACATTTTCAATGAGAGACAGGTCTGGACTGCAGGCAGACCAGTCTATTACCTGCACTCTTTTACTATAAAGCCACGCTGTTGTAACACGTGCAGAATGCGGCTTGGCAGTCTCTTACTGAAATAAGCAGGGACGTACCTGAAAAAGACGTTGCTTGGATAGCAGCATATGTTGCTCCAAAACCTTTATGTACCTTTCAGCATTAATGGTGCCCTCAAAGATGTGCAAGTCACCCATGCCATGGGCACTAATACACCCCCATACCATCACAGACGCTGGCTTTTGAACTTTGCGCTGATAACAATCTGGATGGTCCTTTGCCTATTAAGCCCAGAGGACACGACGTCCATGATTTCCAAAAACAATTTGAAATGTTGACTCGTCAGACCACAGCACACTTTTCCACTTTGCGTCAGTCCATCTCAGATGAGCTCAGGCCCAGAGAAGCCGGCAGAGTCTCTGGGTGTTGTTAATATATGGCTTTTGCTTAGCATGGTAAAGTTTTAACTTGCACTTGCAGATGTAGCGACAAACCTTGTTAATGGACTATGGTTTTCTGAAGTGTTGCTCCCCACATGGAAGTATCCTTTATAGAATGATGTCGTTTTTTAAGGCAGTACCGCCTGAGGGACGGACGGTCATGGGCATTCAATGTTGGTTTCCCCCCTTACCACTTATGTGTAGAGATTTCTCCGGATTCTCTGGATCTTTTGATGATATTATGGGCTGTAGATGATTGATCCCTGAATTCCTCGCAATCGCACGTTAAGAAATGTTGTTCTTAAACTGTTGGACTATTTGCTCACGCAGTTGCTCACAAAGAGGTGAACCTCGCCCCATCCTTGCTTGTGAACGACTGAGCCTTTCAGGGATGCTCCTTTTATACCTAATCATGACACTCACCTGTTTACAATTAACCTGTTCACCTGAGGAATGTTCCGAACACGTGCTTTTTAAGCATTCCTCAACTTTCTCGTCTATTATGCCCATGTCCCAGCTTTTTTCGAACGTGTTGCAGGCATCAAATTCAAAATGAGAGACTATTTCCAAACAACAGTACAGTTTATCAGTTTGAACATTAAATATCTTGTCTTTGTAGTGTACTCAAGTGAATATTCACATTTTACACAACCTCCCAACTTCATTGGAAATCTGGGTTTGTACAACAATTTAATGCAATTTGTCTCAGGTTTGTTTCACGAAGCCTAAAAGTCAAGCTAATGAAAAAAAATGGTTTTGTGTCATATCTGTATTTGTTTTATTTGCTATGAAGTAAAAAAGCGAGATGAACATTCGCTACGAGGTGATTCCATAATTTTTGCCTATGCCTCCATTTATGCAATATGATGAGACTTACTACGAAATCCCCTTATGATTTTAGGCAGACTATAGTATTGTGAAATGTTCCAGAGAGAGCATGTGAGATTGCATCAGTTAAGGTCAAAATTGCCTCATGGTCACCTGATGTGTCCGCATGCACATTACTTTAACATTCACTTTCACCATCATGAGAAAGTTCCTGTGAACACTAAACTTGTTGATGAAGTATGAAGGAAATCCATTTGTTTATTGTAAGAAATGTACAGTTTATTTAAGTGTCAAGATGAGACCCCAAATCATCATAAACTGCTTTCTGTTTCATGTCAAACAGGAAAAAAAAAGTCTTTGTGCTCAGGCTGCCTTCTACATTTCCGGTGCCGAATCTCTCCAGCAATTATGAAGGTACATTACTGCCAAGAACTGTGATCGAGAGGAGTGTGTATGTTTATAGAAAATGTTTGAATGAAGAATTACGCTGAAAACTTGATAGTCAATAAAATGAGGAAGAGTATACATGCATAATGTGAGCACTGACATGGGTATTCCATATCGCCGGAATTTTCATCAGAACAATAAAGAACCAACTGCTTTTCCCAAAAACAGAGCCAGAAAGATAGATGGCTAGAAATAAAGAAGGAAAGAAACCATCTCGCGAGCCCCAGGCATCGCAAAAGCTGCGGCGGACCCTCATAGGCTTTTGTTGTACTGAACAGCCATGTCCTCCTAAACGCCATCTAGTGGTCACAAACGATCATCGCATAGAGTACTAAATGCAGCAGTTACAGCGCACTTCTTACTTGAACATAGGATTTTTTTTCTCCCTTATGATTGATTTTTGCGAAGTACTTTTACAATTTTTTGCATTTTCCCACAGGGTAAGCGTGTACCACTGAAAAACACGCCGGAAGCCGCCATCTTGAATCCTTAATTCATGAAACACGGGTCCATTAAACTGGCCACCAATGCTGCAGGCACTTTATTTTGCCCTGACGAGGACAGAATCATGCATGCAGTCCATTCAACACGTCATGAACAGATAGACATGCAATTGTTTTGACTGAGCCTTTTAAAACGTACTGCTAAATACGCAGTATTTATTTATTCTGCCAGTATTCTGCCAAGTCCAGCCTCTGATGCAAATCCTATGTACTAACCCCCATCTTTAATGTTTGTGTTTCTTAAGAGATTAACAAGCAAATCAAAGTCCCTTAATTATTATTAACAGTATTTTGTACACTGCAGTAATTATGTCCTGACATTGACAGGGTGGTCCACTAGCACGCCAGGAGGGATCTGGCTAAATGCAGGTAAGGAAAATAAAAATGCGTTGAATCCCAATGTAAAAATGCTGGCTGATGTCATTTCCTGTGGTGCGTTAAATCATAATGGCTGAGCCAATGGGAGGACCCGGAGCTCCAAGGCAATGAGGCCACTGGGACAGAGACAGCTGGGAGGATGAGACATTAATTACACACATTATTCATGAGAACCAAAAAAACAAGGTGGAGTTCAGGGCCAGCGGAATCTCAAGAGACCGCAGGTTTACTCATGTTGGTGTTTCTTCAGAGTGGAATTTTTTTTTGGACCCATATTGTCATAGACTTGAAAACACACATTATACTGTGCAATTCACGTCTCCAAAATATTTCCTTTGCAAGGATGTTCACCTCGTTCTTTGGTTTACTCACCAGCATATGTTGGTAAATGGACGTGTTACTATAGCTCATCCCAGAGCCAGAGGTATATCAAAGCACAGATTGAAGCTTTTTTTTTTTTTTTTTTTACAACCCAAATTCTGAAATAGTTGGGACGAAGTGTAACTCCTGAATAAAATCAAAATGCAACGACTTTCAGATCACGTGAGCCAATGTGTTATACACAATAGAACATAGATAACATTTCAAAAGTTGAAACATACATTTTACATTTTTATCCACAAAATTAGCTTATTTCAAATTTTCTGGCTGCAACACGTCTCAAAAAAGTTGGGACACGGGCAAAAAAAAGAAAAAAAGGGCTGAAAAACCAATTAATATGTAAGAGAATCAGCTGAAAGAACATTTAACAAGTAATTAAGTTAACTGGCATCAGGTGTGTAACATGATTGGCTGTAAAAGGGATGTCTTAGAGAGGCTGAGCCTCTCAGAAGTAAAGATGGCCAGAGGCTCTCCAACCTGTGAAGGGTTGTGTAAAAAAATGGTAAAATATCTTAAAAACAATGTTCCTCAATGTCAAATGGCAAAGGTTTTGAAGGTCTCATCATCGACAGTGCATAACATCATCAAAAGATTCAGAGAAACTGGAAAAATCTCTGTGCGTAAGGGACAAGACCGAAGACCTTTACTGGATGCTCGTGATCTTCGGGCCCTCAGACGCCACTGCATCACTCACCGGCATGATTCTGTCATTGATATTACTAAATGGGTCCAGGAATACTTCAAGAAACCACTGTCTGTAAACACAGTCCGCCGTGCCATCCACAGATGCCACCTAAAACTCTATCATGCAAAAAGGAAGCCATTGTTGAGCATGATCCAGAAGCGCCGCCGTGTCCTGTGGGCCAAGGCTCATTTAAAATGGACAGTAGCAAAGTGGCAAAGTGTCCTGTGGTCAGGTGAGTCCAAATTTGACATTCTTATTGGAAATCGTGGGTGTTGTGTCCTCCGGGCTAAAGAGGAGAAAGACCACCCCTCCTGTTATCAGCGTTCAGTTCCAACGCCAGCATCTCTGATGGTATGGGGATGCATTAGTGCATATGGTCTGGGACACTTGCATGTTTTAAAAAGCACCATGAATGCTGAAAGGTATATAAAGGTTTTAGAGCAACATATGCGCCCCTCCAGACGACATCTATTCCAGGGAAGGCCTTGTGTATTTCAGCAGGACAATCCAAAACCACATACTGCAGCTATTACAACAGCATGGCTTCATTGTAGAAGAGTCCATGTGCTGAACTGGCCTGCCTGCTGTCCTGATCTTTCACTGATTGAGAACATTTGGCGCATAATTAAATTAAAAGTCCATCAAAGGAGACCCAAAACTCTCCGGCAGCTGGAAGCCTGTATTAAACAAGAGTGGGATCAAACTCCAATGGTTAAACTCAAGAAACTTGTCTCCTCAATGCCCAGACGCCTCCACTCTGTTAAAAAGAAGAGGGGATGCTACACCATGGTAAACAGGACCCTGTCCCAACTTTTGAGACCTGTAGCAGCTAAACAAATTCGAAATGAGCTCATTTTGTGGATAAAATTGTAAAATTTCTCAGTTTCAACATTTGCTATATTATCCGTTTTGTAGTGAATAAAATACTGGCTGGTGTGATTTGACAGTCATTTTGAATTTATTCACAATTTACCCTTTGTCCCAACTATTTCAGAATTGGGGTTGAACATCACTGCGAGAATATCTGTCCAAACTGAGCCACGTGTGAAACAGTTTGTATGTTTTGCCAAAAGTAGGCCATTACGAGACCAGTTTTATTGACTTAATCTTTGGTAAAAGCAATCGTGTGGATTGGGACTGTAAAACTTCATGCAATATCACGCTTGATCAGTTCAGTCCAGATTAATGCGGCTGTCCAGCCAGCAGATGGCGGTGTTGTCTTCCGAGTGAATTATGAACCGGCTTTTCTTCTCCACCGAATTCAGATCATCATGTTGAAAGCAGCTGAGGGACCGAAGGCCCCCCGAGAGAGGGAGGAGCGGGATGTAGACAAGTGATTTGGGACTGCTATACACCCCCGGAGCACACCCCCCTCGAGACAGACCAACTCCCTCCTGCAGTTTCCATGGTTATTTAACCTGTTCCCTCCCGAGATTTCCTGAGGGAAATTTTATTGTTGGAGACTAGCGAGCAGAACATTACATCTGGGTTCAGTTGCAAGTGGTCATAACTATATGTTTCAGATCCATGATGGTTAAGAACTCAAAATAAAGATCAGACTGTGGTAACATAATGTCCCAGTAAAACTGTAATATAGCCAGTTATTGACAGTGTGGATCCTGGCCAACAACTAACTCAGGGAATACAACCCTGAGCGAATCACTCATCCCCAAAAATCATGCCCACTTTTCAATTAAATCACGACTTATATTAAGTCCATAATTTTTTTAAAGCAGAAATTCTTTAATTCTGGCATCATGAAAGTTAAAGAAATAAATAGTTCATGTACAATTGAATTACATTTTTTCCCTCAAAAAATTAGACCATTATCAAAAAGTAAGTTCTATCCCTTTCAAGTCGTGGTTCTCAGAAACAGCGATTTATGCAGTAGTTGAACTTGATTCTGGCGATTCTCCGATCCGACCATTATTATATTCAGTCCTAGAAGTACAGTAAGCATTACTAGTTCTTTCTTGTTCACAATACTTTGTGAGACGTGTTTTTCCTTTCATTCTTATAATTATGGGGAAGCCCCTCTGCGCCAATGAATCACCATCACAACCCATAAACCTCACGACCCCTTCGGCTCAATCACAGAACAGCCTCATCTCAGTCAGGGTCTTGTTTCACCTGAAGCCCAGCTGCGGCACTAACTGCACTGATGCTACAGCAGGCCTCGCCCCTTCTCTCTCCCGGGATGCACGTCAGTCCCTCTGGAATTCTCCAGAAGCTTCAGGAGCCGTGCGCCCGCTGGAGCTCGTGGGAGTCAGATGCGCTAGGAGATTCTCTCGTAGAAGAGAAGGTAGGCCTGCGAGTTCAGCACTTTGGACTCGGGGACAGGCTGCACGCTGCTGTCACTCACGTAGAACCATGACCCCTTGGAGACTTCATTCTCATCTGAGGTCACAGAGGTAAAACATCACGAGCTCAGCGGTCCGCAGCTACACAAACCAAGAGCCGACTTACGCTGCACATTTCCTGGCTACTGTCCTGATACCATGTTGCCCAAATTCAGTTCAACCGCATGTACACTGGCTGGTGAAGGGCATTATAACTGGAAAAAATATCAAGTGCATATGATAAACAGTAAATTATTTTAGCAAGGCATCAATCTCAGACTCTCTTATAACCTACTGGTTGGGAATTACAGGCTTGGGGCAAATGTTAACTTGACAATTTAACTTTTTCGCTAATTTGCAACTGGATGCTTTTTCAAGGCATATGAGCCACGAAAGTAATTTTCAGCAGGCAGACACAAGGAACAGTGACGAGTGCCACCCAACATTAGATTTATTTAGTGAAGTTTCAGAATAACATGCGTGTGACCTGCCCTCACCTGGTGTTGTTGGTCCGTTGGCAGAGGCGATCAGAGGCTTGGAGGGCCGCGCTTTGACGTAGGCGACATAATGACCGGACCGCATTGTTCCACTGTGCTCTACAATCCCATAAAGACTGTACAGCACCTGTGTCTGTCTTTCCGGAACATTCTGGGAGGAAAAACAACCTTCAATCAAGTAAGCAGTCAAAATGGACCAGTCTGACTAGGTGGCACGTTCACCAAAACACAAACAGTTGGCTGCAGCGTTTAATTGGTTGGTGTAAAAGCTCCACGGCAACTCAGAAGCTGCGTTTCCATTGCAGTTTTGCGCAAAATGAAAGCGATATTTCTAAAAGTTCAAACAAAGCACGATAGCTGGTTTCTATTTGAGGGATGTTTTGTAAATAAACTTTATAATTCTTGTAAACTCTCCACTTGCGATACTCTCTTCAATGAAGAAGGAAGATCTAAGACTGGGTCAGACACTGTTGCATGTTGGGAGTGTGACGTGTCAGGACAGAAAAAAGGGTTTCCATTCCACTTTTGCGAAATATTGCAATATCGACACGTCTGAAAAAAATATCTCATGAGACTGTAAAAACTTTTTAGCGATATTTGAGAGGTTTTTCAAAATTCAGTGTTCATTACCAGTTTTTTATTTCACAATTTAGATTTTACGCATTTTTAAGGGTAATGGAAATGCACCTTGAGTTACTTCCAGCCCTCAGAGACCAGTAGAGCATATGGGTGCTGCAGATGGATTTTTGTTATGTTGACCCCATGGTTGATGGTTAAAGGGGGGCAAGTTGTGACGAGAGTTATACGGTACAATCACGAGACGCTCATCAGTGAATACGGCCGGGGCTTCTTAAGCCAACATTGTGGGATGGAAAATGTTTATTAGCTCTCTTGGGAGCAATGAAAAATGAATCAATATGTCCTCTTCACACTGCGCAGAGAACACAGCTGGAAGCTGATTCTGCACCATTTGAATGTCTGAGGTGGATGATTTCATTACCTTGCAGTTAGCTGCACAGAAAGGCGCAAGGTCCAGTATCTGAGGAAACTGCACGTGGCGGTTGACCTTACTGATGCTGTACGCCACCTGCAGGAGGAAGAGATGAGTGACAGCACCACTGTGTGAGCTGAAGATGTCTGCATCTCGTCTCAAATTCAGCCTCTCTCCTTTACAAAAGCAGAACATACAGCTATTCGGGTTTAGGAAATGCACCAAAGGACTGAAAGTCACCAAATTGGTCCAACTCGCCTCTTGATTGCAGTTCCAGCATCACCATCAAATCTTTCATTTGCTCATCAGCATAAATCACTTCAGACCATTTTTTTCTGGACTCCTCAGGGAGAAATACAGATTTGTGTCACAGCGATTAGCTCTGTGTAGCTCAGAATGATGGAATACCTGCTGAAATCTCTTCAGATGCAGCGTGAGCACCGGAGGGGGAGAGGAGATTAGCATCTGCTTCAGTGCGTCCGTGTACACCTTCGACTTGGAGCCTAGACACAATCCCAGTTAGTTTCAGATCCAAAGACAGTCTTTGCTGGTAACATTCGCCATCACAAAATGCAAAGGAAATCAACAACCCTAACTGGGGTTTGGAAAGAATGAAAAATTCACATTAAAAACAGAAAACACTGATCTCAGCATTTACTTTGACTTCGTTGCAGACAGGATAAAGATTTTTAATGTATTGTCCGATGAGCCACTTTATTTGTAAATATGCATCAATTTATGCCATTCAGGGCTGCAACACATTCCAAAAAAGTTGGGACACGGGCAATTTAGAACTACTAATGAGGTAAACAAGGTACAGGTCAATGCAAAGCTTTGATTGTTATGACTCCACCTGCCATAACTTCATAACCCCTCAGCGTTGAGCTTCAGACCCCACATACAACTGATCTTATGAGACTTTGATCTTTGACTAAATGACCTCCAGCCCCTAGTCAGTTCAGCTACCCTCTGTGAAGAATTACCATGCATGATTTAGTGAAAATCCACACCATCACTAGATTATGTGTGGCCAAGATAGAGAGGGACCATGTGGCGAATGAATGCACAGATGGACAACAGATTGCTTCCCGCCTGCTGTGTGCGGCAGCGGTGAAATAAATATTTCAATAATGATGCTATTTGAAACCGCTGATGTCAGAAAGTGATTGTAATCTTGATTTGGTGCAAAGGCAGCATCCAGGAAAGGCCCAGTCCCTCAGGAGCAAAGATGGGCAGAGGATCGCCAATTTGCCAAGAAATGCCTGGGAAAATCGTTGAAAGGTTTAAAAACAACTTTCCACAATGAAGCAAAGAAAGGGATTTGGATATTTTACTCTCCAATTTGCAAAACATAAAAACAATTCAAGGATTCTGGAAGAATTTCTTTGTGTAAAGAGCAAGGCCACAAGCCTAAGCTTGATCTCCGATCACTCAGACGGTACTGCATCAAGATCCGTCATTTATCTGCAAGTGATATAATTACATGGGTGACAGATCACGTTGGTAAACTTAAGTCAAGTACTATAATACACAGTTACACCAGCAAATGGCGGTGAAGACTTCACTGTGCAAAGAGGGAAGCCTTTTGCTAACCATGCTCAGAAACGCCATCTACTTCTCTGGGCTCAAAGGCTTCTGCAATGAACCATCACACAACAGAAACACATACTGTTGTCATACAAATCATTTTTTCAAGTCTTATTTTGAAGAAATATATGCTGTGTCCTCTGGACCAAAGAAAAGGACCATCCAGATGGTTACCAGTAATAAGTCCAAAAGCGAGGTCATAGCACAACCCCTGTCGAAAACATTGAATCCTCACATTTGAAAGATGTTTTTCCAGCTTATTTGTTTCATGGCAAATAAACAATTTGCAGGTATGCCGCAAAACCATTTTGTTAGCTTAACATTCAGGCTCCATGAAACACACCTCTAACAAATTAGTTTACATTTGTGGTGGCGGGTTGGGACTGTACTCAGCTGAAGGAGGGTGAGATCGGGGGAGTGGCTCAGGGAACTGTGCCAGGGAGAGTAATTAGCACAGGTAGCACAGGTGTAGCAGGTTGACTAATTACTCTCCCCTCTGTATCTGCAGTCGTGTGCTGGAGCCTGTGTGACACACACAGCCAACAACATGGGGTGGATGGTCAGGCGTGGTCTTGTGGGAGTATCGGGATGCGCGCTCACTGAAGCCAGGCCGTGACTGAAGCACCCCGTACATATGATAATGCGAAGTGCGTCACAATAAAAGGAGTGATTTTCTCCAAGGAGTTACGGTCTTGTGCAAGACTGTCTATGCTGAGTGAACCCCGAGTAACAATGGTTTTGACACAAAATTATTTCAATTAATGACCCATTTTTTTCATAATAGAGGAAAAAATTATGCAATTTCTCAATATAGAGGAAAATATAATAGAATCCTCAGCGAAACATTAAAATTAGTACTTTGTTGCTCCTGGTCGGGCTTTTATGACGACCTTAATTCGATGGGGCGTGGACTTCACTAAAGAAAAAAATGGGCCTCGCTGAAGCGGGCAATACCCCTCAGTCCTGAAGGTCACTGCTGCAAGGTCAAGGGTCAAACTGGGACGAAACCTCGAAAAGGCACACCTAGCCCCCATGGGGAGTCCACGTATGCAATATGAACTTCCTAACCCAAGTTGTTACAGAGAAATAGCCCGGACAAAATTGGCAGCCGCCCGCCCGCCGAAGGTATGACAATACCCCTCATCAGGGGTAAAAATCATATTCTCCATCAAGCTGGTTCCAACTTTCTCGCATAGAGGTTGACAGATCAGCTCTGCAGGATGGGGCCTCGTCATGGACCATTTTTTAAAATTTCCACCACAAATTTTCAATCAGATTGCGATCCGGATTGTTTGCTGACCTTGACACTGAGTTGATTTGCCTTTCATGAAAAAAAGCTTTCACTCCCTTTGCTCTGTGGACAGATGCATTTCTATTGAAGGAATCAGAAAATGGTCCAAAACATCAATGTAAACCTGCGCATTTATTGTTGAGGTAATGATTGCCTTCTCCCCAGGTGCTTCACCTGACATGCAACCCTAAATCCAAGATGAATGGGGAAATTTGCTTGTTTTCTTCCAGCAGTCATCTTCATGCTACATTAGAATGACACCAGACAAAAGTTCCAGCATCATCGTCTTGGCTAATGCCAAGATTTGTGATTCATCACAGAGTCTCACTTTCATCCAATCATCCACACTCCATGATTGCTTTTCTTTCGCCCCCTGTAACCTTGCCTTCTCTGTGTAGGAGTTAATGCCGGTTTCAGCAGATTTCTTAGTTCTGTCACAAACACTGACTCCTGTTTCCGCTCATTTGTTTTTCATTTGGTTTGTTGTGAATTTTCTATATTCAAGGCAAATTGCTGTGAGTTTTCTGGTCTGAAACTTTGTCGTCTTCTGTGGTCCATCGGTATGCTACGCTTTTATAACGTTCCCATTGTGTTCATACTTCCACCAATGTTAGACACAGCTGACTGGGAACAACCAACATTGGCTAATATTTTTATTATTGTTTTGCACCTGTCCGTCAGTCTGTTTGCCTGTCTGTCTGCAGCAGCAAAGAAACTTTAACCTTGGCCGTAACTGTTGACTGGTCAAAGATTGGCCTTTGATACTTTGCATGTGTATCCCTTGTCACGAGACCTTTCGGATGAGGTCATCATTTTTCACCTTGTGACCTTGACCTTGGCGTAGGACGCATTTTCCAAAAACTTTAACCTTGGTCATAACTATTGATTGGTCAGAGACAGGCCTTTGATACTTGACATGTGTATCCCTTGACACGAGACCTCTCGGATGAGGTCATCATTTTTCACCTTGTGACCTTCACCTCGGCATCATTTTGATTTCACAATAGTTTCCTGGAAAAGTGTCAAAAAATTTGATTTGTGTATTTATTTATTTATTTATTCGTGTAGCCAATTCAAATACCTCATTAAAATCTGAAAGCACTCTCTTTTAACTGCAGACAAATTATGCTTATCCAGCTTTGCGCTGGTATTGCTTTTATAAGTGCCAATTACAAGGCGATTCCATAAACTTGTCCTCAATTGATTCCATATTTTGTTTCCCCTAGTTGATCATGTAAAAATGCCATTCATTTAAATAATTTTATCTTACTAGTTTGAGGTGCGTCTCATGAAGCCTCAAGCTAACAAACATTGTTCTTTGTCATACCAGTGATTTATCTGCCATGATGCAAAAAAAGCTGGGTGAACATCCTTTGTGGTCCATAGTTTTTGCCAGCGGTTGTCGAAAGTTGTGTCAGTGCCCTTGGCAAACAGATCTTGTACTTTTGAGAAGGCACCTTTAATGCTGAAAAGTGTATTTGGATTTTGGAGCGCTGTATCCTGCCTTCAAAATGCCATCTTTTCCTGGATCGCTCATGCATATTTCAACAACACAATGCAAAACCGTATACTGCATCCATTGCAAAGGCATGGCTGTGTAGGAAGTGGGTGTGGGTGCTGGACTGGTCTGCCTGCAGTCGCACCTTATCCCCAATAGTGAGCGTGTGGAACATTTTGAAACACAAAACGCAACAATGAAGACCTGAACACCTTAAGAATTGTCTGCAGGAAGACTGGGATGAAATTACCCATGAAATATATAAAGGGATCATTGGTAAAAACAGTCATCTCCATTATGATTAAATTCCCTAAATCATGTTATTTTAATTGTGAACTCCAGATAATGCCAAACAAACTGATGTTGGGTTGTTTCAGTAAGATATCTCATTTTATTCCATTTACATAAATTGAGTTTCTTTTTATTGTGCTGTCAAAGTAATATCAATAAGACTGGTGTTGGTTTATTCATTTTAAGAATGGCTTCCGTCTGAATTTTTGCAAATCAACTCTTCATATTGTCACTTGGTCTCTTCAGTCCCTAATGTTTCTAAAGTGTTAAGAAAAGGACTGGCAACATAAAAAATGAGAACATACTTTACTGACTCAACTTTTTTTGAAATATGTCATAATGATCAAAATTGAAATTAGTGTTTATTCTTTAAAGTCAATAAAACTAATGTGGTAAAACGTAAAATATGCAGTTGTGCCGCATTCAACATCTTACGAATCAAAAATAATTTGCAAATTACTCCTTTCAGTTTTAATTTTAACATGCTGTCCCAACTTTTTCAGATTTTTTCTTTTTTTTGCCATTTATAGAGCAGGCCTAATGAAGCATGCAAGATGCTACACTTTTGCAAACATAGCATTTCTGCACTTATTGGACGATCCTGCAGCTATGAAATGTCTCCAGCAAATGCAGTATTAAGTGTTAATTAGATGATGTTTAACCATCACCACATCAGTTACACCATCGCCCTGAGAGATGGTACACGATTGATTCCTTTGCAGCTCCTATGTTAAAGGTTACCTAGTTTGAGATGGTAAAGCCTGTTCAATCATCAATCAAAGTAGGTAAGGAGGGCAGGTGTTGGAAGAACAGTACCGTCTGATGCTTTGTGGCGTGACTGGCGTTGCGAGCAGGTGACACACAGCAGACTGTTGTTCTTGGTCAGGCTCTCCACCTCGGTGAACTGGAACAGACACGAGCTCACTGAACACTCCTGCTTCTCTGGCGCCGCCCTGGTGGTCAGTGTGTGGAAGGCCAGTTCGGGGTCCTGGTTAACCACAGTATACTCCCTGGTGTCAGCAGGTGCGTCTTCCTTGTCCAGGTTCACCTGGACATCATCAGGGTCGATAAAGGCGTTGTTCAGAGAGATCTGGGCCATTCCTTCAGCAAGCTCTTCTTCCTCTTGAGTGGCTGAGGCATCATCTTCCTCCTCCAACTGGCCCTCTATCACATTTTCGCCCCCTTCCTCAGTACTCTGGTCCTCAGACAGGGCGCCGAAACGGTTGCTGGCTGCAGCGATTCCATCCTCATCACACTCGATCACCACCTCCTCCACCTCAGCATCATTCTCTTTAACTGTGATCTGACCATCCCCATTGGACCTCGGGTGGCCCGGTTCGGGGTTCCCTGCCCCCTTTGGCTCTACGCTTTCTCCAGACGCAGCTCCCGCTTCCGAATTGCCCCTTCCCCCACGAGAGCCAATCTCATCTCCCTCGGCAGCCTCAGCTGAATCTTGATTGGTTGTGGCATCCAGCGAGATTCTCCTCCCTTGCTTAAGCTGACGCCTTTGGTTCTGTAGATAAGTGAACAGGGACAGATCTGGGTACGTTTCCCACAAATAAACCCTTTTCAACGAAAGACTAGAGAGCGTTTTCACACGCAAAAAAAGTATGTCTGGCCCAAAACCCACCCACCACCTGTCCCCCAGGAGAACCCATACGGTAAGAATCACGACTACAGAAATTCCGAAGAAGCAAAAGGCACCAGTCTACCATGAGATCTACACAAATACCATATTTCATTAAAAAAAAGGCTCAATCTCATTTGCAAAGAAACATCCTGAGTAGGTAGCATTTCTAGGAAATTAGGAAATATGGCCGCTCATCACCATCTCATTTCAGTAGGAAGCACAGGACACACCCTACAGCTCGGTACATCGCTTCAGAAAAATTTCAAGGAAACACCAAGTGGTTCCTGCACAGCAAAGGAAATCCCAAAGTGCCTTGCGATAAGCCAGGGATTCATCATATAGATCAGATGTAGGACTGCGACAATCGGTATTTGATAAATTTTGCATATCACTTCATCATAAAATTCACTTCCGATAACTTTTCAGGCGAGAAATTGGCTGGGTAGATGACGAATATTGGCTCTTTTGAAAGAAACAATGTCGAATTAAACACTTGCACCGCCTTTTTGCAGCACTAAAGTGCCACAAACTAGACTGACAGAAAGCTAACGTGCATTTCCCATGGAAACCGTCAACACCGCGCTGCTACGAACGCCGAGCAAGTCACATGACGTGCTAGTCACATGATGCTTCCTAGTTCGAGTTTATTTCATGTTACTTTTTTACCAAATGGTTCCTAAAAACGATAGGGTCCTAACTAGGCAACAAGGTGACAGGAAGCCTCTTTGGAAATGAGACGAAGCCGCAGGTTGGTTCTTGGAAATAATGGAGACGCAGAGATCGATAGGAAACAAACCAAGGAGGAGACATAGTAACGAAGGAAGACAAAAGCAGACATATCGGGGCTTTGTGAAGGCGAACGGCGATTGCGTTTTCCCCACCTTCGCCAGTTTCTTCGCCTGTTTCTTCGCTTTCTTCTGCTGGTACTTGCTGCCTGCACCAGTGGGGATGTCCTCAGGAACAGGACTGTCTCTGCCGATGTCCTTCACCTCACTGCTCTTCTGCATTTTCTTCTGATTCTTTTTTCTGTACGCCTGTCGAGCAGCGAATGAGAGACTGACGATCATAAGAGTACATCTTAAAAATGTATAGTCATACTTGAGGTACCCAACACAAAAAAACATTTTCTGATTCCTCATCTTTATTACAGAGGGGAAAAAATATCGATTAATCGTAGCCCAAACAAAGCCAAGGCATTCTTACCTGTGGTCTGCAATGTGGGCACAAGCTGGGACACTCAGTCCTTTGTTTCTGTTGATTTTATGAACCTTTCTCTTCCAGTCTTTAGATCCTTGCAGATTATCAAATCAGTGGCATGCTTGGTAGTCGGCCCAGGGCTCGACATTAACACTGGGCTGACGGCATGGCCGCGTTTCGTTTACTCGTTCTGGGGCATTACGGGCCACCGCGCTTCGTATTTTACTGGTCCAGTCGGGCCATTAAGAAATAAATTTACTTTCAACAAATTTTTTTTATCTTACCGCGGTTAAAATACGCAAAATGCTTCTCTAACTTAAAATTGACCTAATGTTGATTCCACTAGATTTTCAAATCTACTGGTGCCTTTTCTCCTTAATGTCAAGCACTGTGGCCATTTCGGTTTAAATTTAACATTGTACTTTCCATTCATCTGACTACTTCTGTCTATACTAGGACTTTTTTGAGAAGAGCTCCATCACACCTGGATAAAGAGATCATTACCTCATCGGACACAGGAAGCGAGAGGTCGAGAAACGTCTCCGTCACTGAAGACACCTGTGAGTGATGGATGCATTTCAGCTGTCAGGCTTTACCAAAACAATTGAACATCCGTGCGAATGACTACTTTTGATAGATGTAATGTCACTTACAGTCTTGCATTCGTTACACATAACCGTGCTCGTGAGCTCTCCACCAAACACCCTGTCAACAAAGTTCTTGGGCGCGCCATTTTTTTCATACGCTGGGAGGACACAGAAATGAACTGTGTCAGACAGGGAACCATGAAGTGTGCAGATCATTTTTAAACTCTGCTAAGGCAGCTTAGCAAAATAACATTTCTGCTGTAACAGGATGCAATATCTAAACATTTAAAAAGTCAATGCTGATCGGTTTTTACTCAACACAGATTCCTTACTTTTAACCAACTTCTTTATTTCTTCAGTGTCAGTTATTTTTCCAGACTTCTTTGTTGCTTCAACAATCCCCGAGCATATTCTCTGACCAAATGGAGCCAAGATGTAGAGAGCGAACAGAAGTGAGAGACCAACATCAGCAACAGATTAGCGGAACAAACAGAAAACAGGCCTCACGCAAGCGAGTGAAACACTACATTTAAACCCAATTTAATCCCTCTGCTCCATGGAAAAAAAAAAAAAATCTGTGAGAACTCCCAGTTTGAGTCCATTGTTTGGAGAGCGAAGTAAATCAGACGGATTTGATCGATATGCTCAGGGCATTGAAATGAAGCCAAACCTTCGTCTCCTCCGCCCTCATCCCGTCCAGAAGATACCGCAGGAGCTCCTGACTGTCCTGCTGCTGGAATCCCTTGAATCTGGCTGCCCTGTGGGCAAACGCAATCAGAGGCCTGAGTGAAATATCTGTCTGAAATACATCATCTCTCTCATTTTTAGTTCATACTCTCAACGCCTTTAGATCTGTGAGAAAATTTGAGGAAACTTTTACACCCAACAGTAGAGGGATAGAATTGAATTCTACTCCACACATTGATCATTAGTGGTTCCTTTTGAAGTTCATAAGCTGTGGGATGTTTAATCCTATCAAAAGGATAAATCTAATAAGATTTTAACAGAAGACTGATCAGAAGACTTGGGAAACATTTACTATACACAAACACACATTTTGCAAGAACTTTTTCCAATGTTGAAAGTATCCAGAAAAAAAATCTATTACAAACTGCCCCCAGCTCCATCGCCATCAAAATAACTTCCACACCTTTAGCCTTGAATGCATCTTACACGCAGGAGATATCGCAAAATTGCACCTTCAGAACTGTGGCGAGGGCACTCACTTCTTGCAGACTTGTGTGAAGAGCTCTCTGGGCGTGACCACGCCCTTCTTAGTTTCTTGGATTTCGTTCAGCAGCTGGCACATCGCCAGGGTGAGCGAGCCAGGACGCTCAATGGGGATCGAAATGGGTTCCTGCGGGGAGATTTTGGGGTATAAATGGGGTCAGTCAAGAACCCTGTACATTACAGACCAAGCAATGTGATGACTGCATTACTAGTACGGAAATAAAAACAGGCAGGGCTTACCAGCTCCGTAGACATGTCTGGGGTAATGGTAAGACTGGTCCTCTCAGCTGTTGCCTCCCTGAGAATCTGCCTAAGTTGCTGAGTCTGGGAAAGGTTCTGTTGACAAAAAAAATAGTAAGTTCACAGAACTGGACTTTTCAGATGTGTGTATAATATCATTCATAGCAAAACCCGCTTTTGCGGCATCATTTCCGAACCTGTATGACAGCATTGAAGAAACACGTGTTCCCAAGATTGCTGAGTCCTCGGACAGACAAAGCGGGCCCAACTGTATCTGCTCCTGACCTCTGACCTTTGAGGTCACCAGCATTCTTCTTGTTCTCCGTTGACAGCAGGACCCCATTTTCCCTCTCTGGCACTTTCTCCACAGGCGTATCGACCCGGCTGCATTCCTCTGTCACCGCCGAGTCTGAGTGAGAAAACACGTTTTTCTGTTACAACAAATGACTACATTTAGGGGGAAAATACGTATGTATAATTGTTTGACAGAAGATTAAATTTAGTGAGCTAATTCAGTATCATTCACACAGCCTTTTACATATATGACCATCATTCCAAAACTCTATATCGACATTTTGGGCAAAAACCCCCACGATCAAGTCATAGACACTTCAAATGGGCCTGAGAGGCTTGAAAACATTGAGATGCCCGCAGAATTTAAAAAAGGTGAATTCTACAGCTCATCACAATGCCGAAGGGAGGAGAAAAGCGGACGTACTCTTCTGTGGCGTCCTCTTCGGCAACTCAGGCAGAGCCTGCTTTCTGATGGCCTTCACCAGCTGCGCCAGCTGACCTGTGCTGGAATACTGAACATCATCGTCACAGATGTAGCACCTGCAGCGAAACGGAGACACAGCGCACCGCCACACCAGTGAACTGTCAGACACAGCACAGATCCTGCGGAAGTGGTGGGGTCACAAGCAAAAATAAGGACCTTTGACACTAACCATACGCTCCAGTTATCCACGCTGAGAACCAGGCAATGCGCGTCCGAGTGGGGCTTCTCGTAGTGCTTGAGAGCGTGCTGGTTTTCGGAGCGCCTCCCACAGCCCTTTAAGGACACAGCGAGTGAGAAAAGCTGATTGGCTGGCACGGGCTGGATGGCAGGCAGACACAGTGCCATAACGTAAACAGTTGGTGGAGGGACTCACCCGGTAGCCACACTTAAGGCAGACCCAAATCATGGGGGAATCCCCATCCTGCCCCTCCGACGGCACGGAGGAATTCTCCACCTTACAGTCCTGGCAGGTGCTCCAGTTCACGTCAGCAGGAGTCTTCTTCAGCAGACCCTGATCTATCCCCTTGCGTATGTGCACACAGGAGGGGCCTGGGGAGAGAGGAATGTGCCACACCAATGGATTCTATCTACCACTGAAATGGTGTAGTAGAGATTAAGGCAATTCCCAGACGCTGAAAAAAGTTATTTCAATGGCATTGGGAAACAATTTTATTACATTTTCCAGCATTCAAACAATAAATTCATTCGTTAAAGCATGCTTCTGTCTTTTTCAAAGTATCAACGCTCTGCATCCAAATAAATGTAAAAGGCTGATGAAGTAACGCGGGCTTCTCTAGATCATTATGAACGGCGCAGTGTAGTTTCCGGATAGTGAAATCATTGTTAGCCGACAGAGGATACATGCGACAGCCTTAGTGGGAATTTCCGCTGAAACGCAACACTGCAAAACCCCGTCAGTCCAATTTTAAATCCATACCTGCAAGGTCATGGGTGTCGTCGTCCTTAAAGTTCTTATCCTTTCCCTTCTTCTTACCCATCCTAACCCGATAGGGGACAACTGACTGCATGAAAAGAGACAGGATCAGAATGGTATGATGTTTCCTGATATTCTGAGCTGGACTGGTAGCCAAATGAAGTTTAAACTTCAATACAGGCGCCGCCCAAAATCTGTCCGAAAGACGCGATGACATCGCATCCTTCTTCCACTGATTTATCATCACACGCTCAGCCTGAACGCGCCGTCGGGCGTTTTCGGCGGTGACCATCCAGGCAACTTCAAGAAACTTTATTAACAAAATAACCACGTGCAAAGCCGTAAGAATCGAAAGAACGAACGTGCAAAATTAACACAATAGAATAGTAATGTAATGATATATGTCGCAAAAGAGTATTTTGTGCGTCTCATTTTATGAACGCGCTCCTACCTGCGTGAACGCGGCTCTTCTATCCGACCAGCTTGCTGTCGAGGCGAAAGTCAGTGCCGCCGAACATCCTGATCTAGTTGGTACGAATAAAAAAGGTTCACTTTCTCTGTGCCACCTGACAGTTTCCTTGACGCTTTTTTTATTTTCTCGAAATTTTAATCTACTTTACCTCCATACACAAAAAAATATTCCACAAAAAGACAATCGGGATCTCAATATGACTATGGACGTACAAATACACTTTATTACAGCTGATAAAATTGAATCCGTCACTCTACTGCTCCTGCCTTGACTTGAACCACCGCATGAGCTAGGTTAGCTAGCTATGATTAAAAAAAAATTATTTCCGGTAAGGACTAGAGTAACATATTTCACAATAAAAGTTAGCGCTTACTTTGCGTAACCCCTTGACCACGGGCTCCTAGTGGTCGGGAGCACAAAATTCCTGAACAATTGCGTTTCTTTTTTTTTTTTTCCAGTATGTACATGAGGCAACTACGAGGGCAGATTTTTTGTATCTCGTCCGCGGCATGGGTCAAAACTAAGGGAGAGTAGGTAGCAAAAATAAATAAAATCCTGTCAACATGGGCCCCAATTATTCTACCAGCTCAATGACCAAATATGACATTTCTGTACATATTTTTTGAAAAATGGTATGTATTAACACAATACAGACCTAACACCCAAAATAAAATAAAGTACCCTAACTTTTTTTAACACATATTCAATGCGTCATAGATGACACAAGTTATTTATAAATGAAATATTTTTGAAAACAAATATAAAACACAGCTGTGTGCGCTTCAACATGGCTGATTGGCTGCATAGAAATATCTAAGTAAGTGGAAAAACTGAGTTGCCACTTATAGTGTTTCAGAGTGAAAGTTATGATCAAGCATGCTAAGCACTGAGTTATATCACTGTTGGTAAGGGCTGATATGGCATGACCACCTGCCCACCAATGATGATCTTCTTGCAGTGGTGTTTCAAAAATTTTGAATGTGGCATTTATTTTGTTTTGCGATGAAAGTCTTCATATGTTTTTCAAGGAAGAGCAGGCAGTCCACTCTTATGTCATACAGGGGAAAAATATAAATTGTCAGTATTTAAGGGGTTATTGTACAACTGTATTTAATGAAATCTATTGTATTTAGCTTTTTAATTATGATGTTTTTTTTTACATATTGCCAATCGTTTGCCACTCCAACCTATGGTTGTTTTTGGCAAAAGTGTGGGGTTAAGTCCTGCACTGTGCCAACATAAATGATTAGGACAGACTTGCAAGAATAGGATTGATTCATCCATAGAGAATCCATTAGGTCCATCTAAATTTAAGGAGTCTTTGGTTACCTCAATGGCAATTGGGAATGACATGACTGATCCTGCAATGTACATTACGTAGATTAATAGATTGAAAAAGACCTCATTTTATACCATTTAATTTAGTAAATTTGCATATATACAATTTTATTTGGAATATCTGCATTATGCTGTTAATCAAACAGCTGCAAAAACCTATGATATGTGAAGTTTCAAATATATGTTTAGAAGTTTTTTGTGTATGTGTAACCTGAATAGTTGTTACATATATCTCATACATCACTTCATTTCTTTTCTATCTTATATTTGTGCATTGTTCACATCCTTGGTGAAAAATTCATAGTTGGTCCAACAGGGAAGCTACAGTAACTTATCCAGTTGCTACAGCAGCAATGGATTATGTTCAATAACCTATTATTCTTCTCTTCCAGGGTGGTCCTGTGTGTGTGGTTTTTTTTTTTTTTTTTGCAGGAAAGAAGGAACAAATGAGTCAGTTGCCTTCTCTCCTTCATGATATAGACAAATCAGATGCTCCTTGCCGAGACTGCTGGCCAAACTACTTGTGGTTAATTTATGTTCTGAAGAAAGGTTCTTTGCTTCTTGGAGAGTTCGGACACACCAATTCACTCCCCAATTGGCACCACCGCCAGCGCAATTTTTACCATGCAGGTGCAGCTGTCTCAAGCATTAATATTTTTTCATAAATATACCAACGTGACCCAATTGGCATACATCACGTTTACCACATTAAATTATAGATAGGAGTATACACATACACGGAATGGGTAAGTATCAGAACGTCACCAGAAATGTCTTTAACTTTGAAGTTTCTGACCCGCGAAAACGAAAGCATCCTTCTATGGCAGTGCATGATCGCTAGCTGGCTTCCTCTTGCAACGGTCATTTGGGGCCAAGCTGTCGTGTGAAAGACCAAAAGAAAAAAAATCAAGGTAAGGTAAGAGTAGGATATTATTGGGCTTAGATAGTTTTCGCTTGTATGGTGTAAATCATTCGTGGTCTTTTGACAGTGTGGACATACGCGGTACGAACCGTGCAGGCGGTGCCCCGGAAGCAGTATTGTGTCTCTCTTGCTCTGCTGTCCAAAGCTGATGGCGTGGACGGTGGAGTTGAGTTTCCAGTAGGAATGTTCTTGAGCAGCTCCAGCGAAATTATCAATGAAGTAGGTAGGTTGGGCGATTTTACAATTTTTTGGTGGTAGGAAGGTATGCTGCTCTGAAAGAAATGAAGTGATATTCATGTGGAAATTATTGGTAATTGACGTGCCTACAGGTTTTTATCGTCCTTGTATAAGTGGACATTAGCTGACGTTGTCTAACTAAATTTGTTTTCTCAATTGCCTTTGAGAACGATGTTTTCCAAAAGTTGTAAGTGGCGGTTAAAACTCGTTAACCGAACGTGGTTGATTCACGGCGGTAATTCGCAGCTCGTTATAAGTCAGCTGAAATGTGTAGTTTGCAGCTGTTAATGTCAAAGTTCTAAGCTCAGTCCGATAAGGGATGCAGTTCATGATGGGGAACTTTGGAGTTACTTACATATTTACGAATTCATCAAACTTGTCGTGCATTTAAATTTGAAGCTCCCTCCGACTGGAACAACCTACCCCTCTCAATAGGTTCCATTACCTCTGTTCATCCGTTTTTGGCAGCCCTATTCCATCATCTTCAAACTACTTGCTCCTGTTTCTGAGTATAATTTGTGTCTGCAACAATTTGCCTGCTCTCTTTTATGTATGTATTTTATTTGCAGATGCTTGGCCACTGATCACCATGACTGTACACTCACGGATTGTGTTCAATTATTTCTTTTCTATTTCACATTATTAGGGAATTAGACTGTTGGGGATATGATAGGGCTAGGCGAGCTGTCTACATGTGTTTGATTTGATTATATTATATTGTATTGTCAAGGTTTATTTGTCATCATTGTATGTTTAGTTTGTGTATTTCTGGTTTGTTTGTAATAAGGACCCCCTTGAAAATGAGATGTTGCATCTCAAGGGATTATCCTTTCAATATATTTGAATTTTTAAATTTCATATCAGTGTTTCTTTCAGTGAAATGAGCCAGGCAATGGCCTGCATCGAAGAGGCTGAAGCCCAGCTGTCTGAGATTGAGCTGCTGACCAGCATGTTCCCGAGCCTGGACGAGTTTAATATGAAAGACCAGTTGTCGCTGGCGGAATTGAGGGAGTACGCGGAGGGCAGAACGGTTTCCCCTCCTTCCTCTAGGCCTGAATTTGCAATAAGCCAGAAAATTGACACTGAGGATCTGAAAGGGGTAAATTTAGACGTCTCTGCATGCGTACGCACAATTTTGAAAATGGAGAATCATTGTGTTTTGAATGAACTTTGCGATTCCCGTGAGTGATATGATTTCTTATTTTATCTTTAAGGTCAAAGTTGAAATTTCCTGCACATACGTGGCTGACTACCCTAAAGTTCTGCCAGATATCTCAGTAAGGTATGTATCGCGCAAATTCTGCCCAATAGATTTTTCCAGAATTGGGAACACTGTCTTGCTGTTTAAATTGAAAATTCCCTGGCTTGTTCGTTGTCTAAATGGAATTAATCATTTTTGAACCGTTCTGACCAAGCGTTGTACTTCCTCTCAGATGTCTGGAACTAAGTCGAGCCCAACAAGCCCAGCTTCATGCTGACATGAACAGGTACCTGAAAGAGAGCTGCTGTGGAGAGGTGTGCGTGCTGCCTGCTGTCGAGTGGGTAAAAGACCATCTGCATCTTTATATCACCAATAATCTTTCCACCAGCAGCCTAAAGAAAGTAGCCTGTGAGGCGCAGCCTGTGGCGACGTTTACCAGACTCTGGATATACAGCCACCACATATACAACAAGGTGAAGCGCAAGAATATTTTGGAGTGGTCCGCCGACTTGGGATTGTCAGGTTTCTGCATGCCAGGGAAACCGGGCATAGTGTGTGTGGAAGGACCCCAGGCCTCCTGTGAGGAATTCTGGGCCAGGTATGTTTTATGATGTTGTTCACAGCTTTATGACACTGTTTGTCAAGCATGTTCCATTACCAGTTCAATGTACTCACACATCACCTCGCCTCTCTGAAGCAGGTCCTTTACGTCCCTATGAACCCCTATGTTGGGTCACACACAGACAGACATATCCGATCACACAGACATAAGTCCAGTCATGTCACAGTATGGATGCTTACAGCTGGTTCATCGTCACGTCTCTCGAATCACAGACATTAGTCCAGTCATGTCACACTGTGGATACTTGCAGCCGGTTTCATCACATCTCTCGGATCACAGACATTTGCTGGTCGAGTCTCGTCACAATGTGGACACTTCTCTGGTACATCAGCTGGAAGAAATTCTTAACTTACATAGGAATGGCAGCGCAACAGGGAGAAAGTGCTTCGAACTTCACAAGCACTGATAGCAGGTCAGCAGCAAAATGCTACAACATTCTCACGCTCACTTTCTAGTGATACAACACACAAACGATGCACATGCTCAAATAAATTTTATTTTTTTTTATATATATATGTTGGTAATATTTTATGCAACTTGTGTATTTCATGTCTTTCTGTCTTATGGTACCATGTTTGTTTAGGACATTATCATTTTTTTATTTTACCGACAGAGTGAAGGTTCTAACCTGGAAGAGGATCATGATTCGACACAGGGAAGACGTTCCTCTGGACAGCCAATCAGGAACGGAGGAGGAGATGCTGACATCACTGCGGCGGTTCACTGGCTTCGAAGAGGCCATGTTTGATCCCCACGGTAACCGAGGGAACCACATGGACCTTGGACAACTCTACCATTTTCTCGATGAGAGAGGCTGTGGGGACGTTTTTCAGCTGTACTTTGGAATTGAGGGCAGATAGTGGAGAAGGCAGCAGAACAGACATGCAGGAGAGAGGCTGGATCACAATTAGATGGATTCCATGAAGGAATATGTGTCTGAACGGTGTTGCTACGGCAGTGCTGCTGCTCACTCAGCCTTAATCCCCCCCCCATATTTTGAACTTTCCAATCGCTGAAAGCTGGAAATAAACAAGTAAAATTTTTCTGTGTTGCTTATGATGTTCAAACAATTTGCCAGCAGGTGTCAGAGGTTCCTTATTTCAATATTTAATGTTTTGATTAAAAGCTGTTTTGAATTTGAAAAGAAGCGCAGTTTGAAAGTGTGTGTTTGTAATAACTTGATAGATATTTCAAAGAAAAATTGTGAATGAATGTCTTGTTACATATTGCAAGCTAACTTTGTGATTACTGCTTTATAACAAATGCAATACTATTTTTTTAGAAGAATCTGTTGGACTGTACATATATACTTATAGCATCATAATTAGGTAAAATTTTCTCTGAAGATTGCTCAGTTGGGTCAGCTCGGCAGTTTGGGTGGCAGTCCTAATTTTTATGATGGATTTATCCAATCTTTGGATCAGACTACTGGATGCTACTGATTTATGGATACTTTGTCAGGAATTCTTAAGTGACTGACTTGGGTTAACGCTTTCATCGGTGGATTAGTAGGGAAGTTTTCAAAATTTAGGAGTAGGAAAGTAGTGAATGGTGATTTAAAGGATCATGGATGGGGTTCAGCAAGTCTTCCCTAGGAATTGGCAAGTGACTTAAACCTGTTAAATTATTATGGCCACAATGTTGTAGAGATTTAATTGCTTTTTTTAATATAGAATCTGTAATTATTATTATCCGAATAATGGCCAATTGCTGTAGATGATTAAGCATGTTTAATTTGGTACGGTTTCGTTGTAGTGTTTTTGTTATTTTGGCATCTTCTATAATTGTTGACAAGAGAATCCAGCTGGTATTACTCAGTGTTATACAATAATTTTAAAATGTTTTATTGTAATAATGAAATGTTCCTCAAGGTGGCAGTATTTGGCTGGCGTGAGTATTAAATGCCAAACAGCTGGCTTGGTTTTATGGCTAAAAATTAAAAATCGTATTTTTTTTAGCACTACCTTTTTGTATATGCTCACAATTTGTCCTCTCGTTGGAAGATGCCATGTTCGGATCGCCTGAACAAACTGTACCTGCTCTACCTTTAATGGGTCAGCCAAGTGATCTTGGCATTTCATTTGTAGTATTTGAAAGCACATGGGATCCTGGCCTTGTTATTGACTTGGTGTCTCAGTCTGGGCCACAGGATTTTACAGTGACTCCTCTGATGCACTCCCAGTGTTTTCTGGGGGAGTTCAAACTTTGTTGGACTGCAAAACCACCCTGTAGAGATGGTAATACTGTAGTGCTGGACTGCAGCACCAGCTTGCAGGCATATGCCCTAAGAGCTGCCCTGTATGATTTGTCTGGACATGCACCGAGATGGTTACTCTTGCTCTGTGGTTTTATTATGAACTGCGCACCATGATTCCTCTCACTTAATGTTTGCATTGGGGTTGGCTATGTATCCAGAAAGGCAATTTAATCATGACATTCTTCAAATCATTCCTCACACATTCTAGATACAGCAGACTCCAGAATTATTAGTACCTCTGACAGGAAATGCATTAGATATAAATAATAGCAATCCAGAGAGAAACTAGAAATGCCAACATATGATTGATACTGTACTTTATCCTGCCGGGACACACAGTGGGGTGGGGGGGGCTGTCATTCTGGCCGTCCGTCTGTATCCCTTCTGATGAATGGGGACAAATTACCCCAGCAAATACTTCACCAAGATGACTGAAATTGTGTGTGTGTGTGTGTGAGTGTGACTATGTGTGTGTTTGTGTGCGTGCGTGTGTTTGTGTGTCTATGTGTGTGTTTGTGTGCGTGCGTGTGTGTTTGTGTGTGTGTGTGTGTGCGCGCGTGTTTGGGTGTCTATGTGTGTGTGTGTGTCTGTATGTGTGTTTGTGTGTGTGTGTGTGTTTGTGTGTGTGTGTGTGTGCACGCTACCAACCGAAATCAGTTTCCTCTAAATTCTCACAGTCAACTGCTCTCAAGGATTATTGTTAAAAATCACTACATTTAAGCCAGGCTTGAAATTCGACTTATTTTAGTTCTAAGTTATAAGGCGCTATATTGCCATTACATCACTTCCTGTTTCACTCAGGTGTAAACATGAGATAGCAGGCATGTAGAATCCCTTATTCAGGAACTACAGTATGTTGCCTTTCGAATGAGGTCTTATACATCCTTATTCATGTGGCATGCCAGTGTGCTCTTTTTGGTAATGAGAGCACTGCTGCTGAAACAATATTGTTTTGTCATAATTGTTGTATTTTACAAAACCCAAAACCAGTGAAGTTGGCACGTTATGTAAATCGTAGATAAAAACAGAATACAATGATTTGCAAATCCTTTTCAACTTAATATTCAATTGAATACACTGCAAAGACAAGATGTTTAATGTTCAAACTGAGAAACTTCATTTTTTTTAATGCAAATAATCAGTAACTTAGAATTTAAAGGCAGCAACACATTGCAAAAAAGTTGGCACAGGGGCCTTTTTACCTCTGTGTTACATCGCCTTTCCTTTTGACGACACTCAGTAAACGTTTGAGAACTGAGGAGACCAATTTTTGAAGCTTTTCAGGTAGAACTCTTTCCCATTCTTGCTTGATGTACAGCTTAAGTTGGTCAACAGTCCGGGGTCTACGTTGTCATATTTTACGCCACACATTTTCATTGGGAGAAAGGTCTGGACTATAGGCAGGCCAGTCTAGTACCCGCACTGTTTTACTACGGAGCCATGCTGTTGTAACACATGCAGAATGTGGCTTGGCATTGTCTTGCTGAAATAAGCAGGGGCGTCCATGAAAAAGACGTTGCTTGGATGGCAACATATGTTGCTCCAAAACCTGTGCGTACCTTTCAGCATTAATGGTGCCTTCACATATGTGTAAGTTGCCCATGCCTTGGGCACTAATACACCCCCATACCATCACAGATGCTGGCTTTTGAACTTTGCGCCTATAACAGTCCGGATGGTTCTTTTTCCTCTTTGGTCCGGAGGACACGACGTCCACAGTTTCCAAAAAGAATTTGAAATGTGGACTCGTCAGACCACAGAACTCTTTTCCACTTTGCATCAGTCCATCTTAGATGATCTTGGGCTCAGCGAAGCCGGCGGCGTTTCTGAATGCTGTTGATAAATGGCTTTTGTTTTGCATTGTAGAATTTTAACTTGCACTTACAGATGTAGCGACGAACTGTAGTTACTGACAGTGGTTTTCTGAAGTGTTCCTGAGCCCATGTGGTGATGTCCTTCACACACTGATATTGGTTTTTGATGCAGTACCGCCTGAGGGATCGAAGGTCACGGGCATTCAATGTTGGTTTTCGGCCTTGTCGTTTACGTGCAGTGATTTCTCCAGATTCTCTGAACCTTTTGACGATATTACAGACCATAGATGATGAATTCCCTAAATTTCTTGCGATAGCTTGTTGAGGAATGTTGTTTTTAAACTGTTCGACAATCAGCTCACGCAGTTGTTCACAAAGTGGTGACCCTCACCCCATCCTTGTTTGTGAATGACTGAGCATTTCAGGGAAGCTGCTTTTATACCCAATCATGGCACCCGCCTGTTCCCAATTAGCCCGTTCACCTGTGGGATGTTCCAAATAAGTGTTTGATGAGCATTCCTCAACTCTCTCAGTCTTTTTTGCCACTTGTGCCAGCTTTTTTGAAACATGTTGCAGGCATCAAATTCCAAATGAGCTAATATTTGCAAAAAATTACAAAGTTTACCTGTTCGAACATTAAGTAACTTGTCTTTGCAGCGTATTCAATTGAATATCGGTTGAAAAGGATTTGCAAATCATTGTATTCTGTCTTTATTTATGATTTACACAACGTGCCAACTTCACTGGTTTTGGGTTTTGTATTTACTGTTCGACAAAATATTTTCACTGTGCTCTTATGGGAAAATGCTGAATTCACTGTTTCCCTGAATGCATCGGGTAAAATGGGACAAAAAGTGAAAATGAAATTGGACACTTTTCTGAAGTGAAACCTGTGTGTGTCTGGGCTGCCAGGGGCCATAAAATCGTGAGTCACTATGCCATTGTGTGCCACTGTCATGTCACATTTTTTATATTTTTGTTGCATAACAATATTAAAGATGATGCTCTGAGTCCATGTCGGCCACAATAGCCACGAATTAGTCACTATGGCTACAAACGTGCAGGCACACGCATGTATGTATGTGTCTGTGCACATCACACTTACATGCGCACAGAACACGAGTGTTAGTCCTTCTGTGGCCTCTTGCACGTCTCTCTCTCTCTCGCTCACGCTCAGTCAGTTGGAGGAGGGAGATGTTGTTTGAAAGGGAATGTTAAAATATCCAATTTTACCTTACAAGCTGCCCCATTTTATATCGACATGTCATCGGAGTGTGGAACGGGTTCTTGATGCGTTTGATGGTCCAAAGTTTTCAAATGATTTTCCTTGGCAACCTATTTTCTGTATGGAAATACAGCGGCAATAATAAGTTCTAAAAATAACATTTAAGGTAGTCTTTCGAATTTTAGGTAGTTTTCTTGGCAATCTACTGAAAAGTGTCCGAAACGACCTGACTTCATCCTGTTTAGATTCAACAGGTTATTATGCCCAGGTTTGTCTCGTAAATTTGCGCCTAATTATCAATTCAAATTGTTTTATTGATTGATTAAGTAATTAAGGGGACAATTTCTTTTTCACTTAGGGGCCAGCCTTTTTCCTTCAATAAATGGAATTTTCATTTGGAAAAATGCTTTTTGTGTTTACTTGAGTTATCGTTGTCAAACATTAATGTTAGTTTGATGCACTAAAACATTTAATTGTGACAAATATGCTAAAAGAAGACAAAGAGAGGGGGGCAAATACTTTTTCACAGCAGTGCAGATTAAAAGACATCAGCCTTCCCTGAACAGCCATAACATTATGACCACAGAGAGGTGACGTGAATGACATTGATAATCTGCTTACAGTAGCACCTGTCAGTCAGTTGGATACATTGGACAACAAGCGAATATTTCGTCTGCGAAGTTGATATCAGACCAGGAAAAGGGCGCCAGCGTATGGATATGATCACCTGATGAGGGCCTAATTGTTATGGCTTAAGGACTGGGTTCTCGTGGGGTGTTCTTGGTCTGCAGTGGTCAGTACCGACCAAAAGTGGCCCAAGGGAAAGAAAACCGGTGAATCGATGACAGGTTCATGGGCGGCCAAGGCTCAGCGATGAGTGTGGGGAGCGAAGGGCTGCTGTAGCACAAATAGCTGAAAAAGTTAATTCTGCCCATGACTGCAAGGTGTCAGAACGCACAGTGCATCAGAGTATGTTGCGTAATTAGGCTGCGTAGCCTAAGAATGGCCAGGGAGCCCATGATGACCCCTGTCCGCCCCGAAAGCCCCTACAGTGGGCAAATGAGCATCAGAACTGGACCACAGAGCAATGGAAGAAGGTGGCCTGGTCCGATGAACCATGTTTTCTTTTACATCATGTGGTTGGCCGAGAGCGCGTGCGTCACTTAAAACATGGCACTGGGAGTAGGCAAGCCAGCAGAGGCAGTGTGATGCTTTGGGGAAAGTTCTGCTGGGAAATCTGGAATCCCGCAAATTCATGTGAATATTACTTTGACACCACGATCCCAAACATTATAGACCCCTAAGTACACTCATAATGGCAGTGACCTCTTTCAGCAGAATAATGCACTGCTGCACAGGAAACCTGGGTCAGGAATAGTTTGAGGAACTCAACAGCGAGTTGACGGTGTTGACTTGGCCTCCAAAATGCCCTGATATCAATGTAATGGAGCATCTGTGGGATGTCTAAGACAAACAAGTCTAATCCACTGAGGGCCCACCTCACAGCTTACAGGACTTAAAGGATCTGCTACAAACGTCTGGCGTCAGATACCAGAGTGCACCTTCTGAGGCCAAGTGGAGTCCATGTCTCAACAGGTCAGGGCTGTTTTGTAAGGAAAGGTGGACCAACACAGTATTAGGCTGGTAGTCAAAGTCTTATGGCAGATTGGTGTATATTTTCATGTCTAGACGATGGACGGTACCTTTAGAATGCGGTGTCTTTATATGCGCAAGCCCCGGCCTTTTGCAATGCAAGGTGATTCATAAAGTTCATTACACGAATGATAGATTAGCCAAAATATTTCCAAATCAGAATGATGCCTATAATCGTTGTAAGCAGACTCCCGCTGACCACATACACGTTTTAGACATGCCCAAGACTGACAGACCCTTCTGGTCCAATATATTTAAAACACTTCGATATGCCCTCAGCTTAAATTTAGAACCCAATCCTCTGGCTACTATTTTTGGTCATTTATCAACCTGCGCGTAGAAAGTATTCTAAATTCTTTCGTAGGAATGAAACTTACAATGTGTGTATGTACAAAAAAATCTGTATTTATCAAACATGCGGACACAGGTCGTGCGCCCACCAGTAAGAAATATGTGATGATTAATCCCTCCTGTTCCAAACTACCAAGATCATGCATGGTTAGGCTCATTTGTATTCAGAAACGCCTCCAATTGACCATATATGGTAGCAGCAATCCCTTTAAGACTGCGTTTATTTCCCTCATCGAAATCATGGAAGAGGGCGAAGAAGAGGAATTTCTCCGGCTCAGAGATTGAGGTGCTTGTAGGAGAAGTTGAAACAAACCAAAAAATACTGTTAGGACACTCAGTGCAGGTGTGATCAACAAAAGAAAAATTGCTGCGTGGGAGAAGGTAACGACTGCTGTTAATTCTGTTGGCTCAGCGGAAAGAGCATCTCAGTCATTAGCCGCGGCTTCAGTGGATATCCCTCATCACCTATAGAAGTGTTATAATAAACCATACGGAGCCCAGAAAATAATTTTTAAATGTTCTAACACTCGCCCATAAGCCAGCCATCCTCAACAGCTCCTGCTTGGAGGCGCAGGCCCACAGAGCTGTTCTGCAGAATGAATGAGTCCTGCATCCCTCCAGGCCACTGGGCAACAAAGTTAAACAGACATATTTGTATCGCAGATTATTTGTTCATTGATTGAATGAAATCCTTTTCTGTTCACGTAACTGAATTAATTGTGTGATGGTGCTTTTATTGCGATGTGGGTGCAATCTATGGCTCCAATTATGTTTGGGAATCCGGCGATGGCGTGAAATCCTCTTAATTTCGGTTTGTTGATGATGTCTGTATGGGAACTGGATGTAAGTTGGGGCCAGAGAAATTATTGCATCCAACGCTGCCGGCATGATTCTGCTCAGTGTCGGCTGCGAAATTCCGCACATGTCGCCAATCTCTCGCTGAAATGTCCCGATGGCCAAAAATCCCAGGGTGGACAGGAGCTGGATGTGCTTTGGCGCGTTTTGGCTCTCGCTCCAACATGGGTCGTAAATCACGGCATAAATCCTCCAGTATGTTTTTGAGGAAGCGGCTCCTGCTGAGAAGCCACTCAGTGCTCTCTCTGAACAGATCTGCACGCTCTTTGAAAACGCGTTCCCTGCGGAGCGCACGGTTCTCCAAATTCTCCAATAGTGCAAGATAACTTGAAATGCAAGTGCCATGGTTTTTCTTCTCAGGTTGTCCTGTCACAGCTGTCTTTTATAAATAGTTACACAAATTATTCAAATTGTCTGCTAACTACTAATTGAGAATTTTTATTAATAAAAGGGGAAGTTTGAGATGCTAAACACTGTGACTCTCTTTGTGCGTTCTATTTGTAGTTTCACTGTTCTACCGGTGGGTTTTGTGTGTACGGATGGGGAGAGTTGTGCTAAAATTTACACGTTCCTACGCACAAGTTGATAAATCCCATACTTTACATGGGAATGTTCTTTACGCATACATCTGTGCGTACGCAAGGTTGATAAATGAGGCCCCTGGAGTCCCCTGTTAACCTAAATTGCTAATAATCTCACTATTGCTCCAGAAACCGATGATACTTCCAAAGCAGAGTCTGCGGGAGAGAAAACCCCTCTTTGCTCTTTCTTCCTTAGTCTCTCTCCTTGTCTCCAATTTTGTTTTGGTGAGTAGATATTTAATTTAGTTAATTAATTTATTTAATTATTTATTTTATCTATGTATTTGTTTATTCGGTTGTTAATTTAGATATTTGAGTCCATATACCTTTCTGATTAATGTTGATGTTGACTGTGACCGCTGGGGATTGGGGGTTTTGGAGGGATGAAGTCGTGCTCGGCACTACAGACATCATACCAAAGCCTGTATTTGATATGCCGCGCTATTCTGTCTGCAAAAATTCAATCAACAGATTTGGAAAAAAAGAATGTAGTGTCTTGATACACTAAAACAGGCCCTTTATTGAAGAATTAAACAGACTACCCCCATATGTCCAAAAAAAAGTTATAATCTTTCATTTTCATGTAGAGTGTGTCCAGAAAGGGCTATAAATAGATCTGTCTGTGCATTGAGACCTGTGTTATTACCTTCAGATGATTTTATGTATTTATTGTTATTTATGTCAACTCTTGTATTTCGCCTTTGTAGTCTCACATCCCTTTCAGCTTCTCAGGAGCTTTGATTTGTCCTCTAACTCCTGCAGTCGCTCCCTCCCTCTCCCAGTGTGTTAATTGCCTTTATTCCCTTGTTTATAGCCCCTCCCTCTGTCACACTCCCAGCTCCCTGCACACCTGTATTCACTTCCTGGTTCCCTGTTCTTTTCCTAACATAAAACCCCTCGATTTCTTTCTGAGTCGGTCTGTTTCTTTTCCATTCTTTGCTCTTCCCGTGTGTTTTGCTAACACTTTTTATGAGCCTTCCATATATGGCAGGAGCATACAGAGTTACTGTTGTCCATCCGTATGTCTGTTCCTATGAACAACACTATAGGGGATGTAGTATTTTTGCTTCTCCTCAAAAACTCCTGGACAGAATTCAACAAGCTTTGGGAAATGCTTTCTGCAGGGGTCTAAGGTGTGCATCTCATATTGTTATCAAACTTTGATAACAACTGTTTATCAGGAACACTGGTCGCATGACATTACAGACAAAATGATGGGGCATTAACTCCATGTTGAGGAGTTTCTTACAAGGACCATTTAACCTAAAGATTTTAACCCCTTCAAACTTATTGATTCAGTCATTTGGAAAAGAACCACCTAATGCGAAGCGCCACAATTTCAGAGCGTGTGACTTCCTGCGATGAGTGCGCGGGCAAATTAAAATAGCGTCTTCTCAATACAACGTCCACAGACTGCTGCTGGGGAAATCTCACATCCTCCAACTTTTTCTGATTTATTCTTTGTGGAAGAATTAAAATTGGCTTGTTTCTAAGCTCCTAAAAAGCTTTGAAAATAACTTATTTTCATCCGAGATGAAAATTACTGTGATCATTCCTTCCTTTCCAGGATTCAAAACATCTGCTTAAATTAATGCTTTTATGTAATCCAGAATTGTCATGTGTTCTGGCGGACTTCATGAGATCTGCCAATGCTACAGAGTGTCTGCGTGACGCCATTTTATCTCTGCGTCCGGTACAATTTCTGTCATGTCGCTGAGTGTACGCCCACTAGGCCTAGCATCTCTACAATTTCCTCACACCTGTCCGCATGTAATTCACCCTCTCGGCACCAGTGCCAGGAAGCAGTTCTTATTCCCAATAATCAGGGGACAATGTCACTATGTTCAGGCCCACTTCCCTGAGTTCCTGATAGCCAATGGCCATTCAGCCCTGATGTGCTGCAATGACTATAATCACTGAGGAATAAGAGAGTGCAATTTCTCCAAGGCCAGAAATGCCATTATCATCACGTGTATGTTTGTCATCATTCAGTCTTGACCACCCCCCCCCCCCCAAACCCCCATCTGAAGCCCTACAGGCGAAGTAAAATACATAGAGGAGAGCATCCATGCGTGTAACCGGTTAATAATGCATGCATGAGTGGCCAAAGACTTAAGCAAAAAAACAGCGTGTCACCAAAGGCCTGTTTAACACGGTTACGTCCTCCCACTAAGATCCCTCCTCATTCCCCAGCTTTATACGAGTGTCAGTGTTCTGTGGAATTCAGCCAGACACCTTCCAGCAGCTGAACATGTTCTAAGTGTTTCCTCTGTTTCAAAGGCTTTGATATGCCACCTCAATAAAGACTCTGTCTGTATTAAGTAGAAGCTTCTCTTTCTTTGCACTCCAAATGCATCCACGTAAACCACACATCCTTCACTGCTCTGTAACTGTAGCAAGGCATGTCTAGTGGAAAAACAGATCGAATGCATAACGCTGTGTTTGTATTTTACCGTAGCCATGGCCTTAGCCTATTAGAAAAATAATCCCAGCACTTTACTCACGTGTCTGTCAATGCGCCAAAAACTGTTTGAGTTTCAGAATGTTTTAATGAACTGATAGCTTGATTTAAACTCAAAAGTAATGCGCGTGGAATGCAGCCCTCTTAACGGAGAATGTATGGATCGAACGGCCTCTATCCTCCAAACAAAAGGCAAATATCCAGTGTCTTTGTGCGAAATGTGCATGTCAATTCATAGCAGCTTCTAAGAAAAGATGTGCAGATAATTCAGTGCTATAAAGTCTCACTTCTGGGATGCGAAGGAGGTTTTCTTAAAGAAGCAGCACCAGACAATATCTGTAGGTGCACTGCTGACCTTTCGGTGTTATTCAAGTATATGACTGCGCAAACGGCCAAACAGCTTTGGGGGCGTGCTGGTTCTGAGATGATGTCTTATTCTGTCATTATAAGGTCAGAGCGGCTGGGTGTCAAGACTGAGTGATGACAGATGAAAAGATGCGGACGAGTCCATGAAAATACCTCTTTACATTCACTGGCCAGAATGAAAATAGAGCTTCAATAGTTCTTGGCTCTGTACTGCGAGTCTGCAGTCTCTGTGCTTAAAGCACTGTCAAAGATCCATTCAAAAAAAAGTAAATAAACTAAAGTTGTTTAAGATGAGGGCTCCTGCCCAGAAGCCAAACAATGCTTCTGTTATGTGGACTTCAGCAAGAATTCAAGGATATTGACCTGTGTTTTCTATTACTGTACAAGAAGGGATGGAGATGAAACACTTCTTTGAAATAAAATTTGGATTGAAGTCCCGTCTCCCGCTGAGAGAGAATGAAGAAGTGGGGGAGAGAAAGAGAGTTATTGAATTTTTTTTATTTATTTGTGAGCATCTCTGTATAGTGGCTCATTCTTTAACATATCATCCGATGTGTTTATCAATGCTCAGCTCATCAAGCCAGTTGATAAAACAAGTTTTCCATAAAGTTGGCTTTTGTGCCCCGCCCCCTCCCCCAGAATTAGCATTCGGACATACCGCTCACACAATTGTACGGTTGAATTTTCTAAACCTTTGTGCAACATACAGAGACATTGCTTACAGCATATAACACGAGCAAAGAAAGGAAGTGGGAGGGGCTGTTATCAGCAAGACTAGCTGGCCTTATGGGGGTCTGTATTTTCATCTGGTTTTAATCACTTAATTGCAAGCTGTTACACGGAGCAAAAGTCAACTCGCCCGCATGGCGTAATCGGGAGCTAATTGAAAGGTGCAAATAAAAGCAGCGGGGAGCCAGACAGAGAAGGTGCGAACTGCCTACCTGATTCCGCATTCTCTCTTCATTCTGAGAAGAAAAACAGTAATTAAAAAGGCATCAGGGCCAGTCCAGGTGCACTGAGTAATGGTGGGTAACGTGCTTCGGAAACATGCCCAATTAAGCGCAGAATGGACCTCCGAGCCGCGAAGACCCAAGAAGAATCATGCGTGGGGATGGCGAGGATGGCTTGTTCAGAAAAAGCTCGGATTGCATCCATGGACGAGGCTCAGGGACTGAAATTTTGCTCGACTGTATCTTAGCAATGCTGCTAGTAATTTACAACTATCGTGAATGAATGTGACTTTAAAGGAGCGGTGTCGCGATAACTGCACATGCTCCGAACGTACATTCCTAGAAAGTGAATTTGCTTGTCAGCGAGTCATAATCTGATTCCATCGCTTCCAATCCGTCATCGTTTTGCATTGTATTTATATATTTTAATTACTCCAGCATTATGTTTTTCATATTAAGGAGTTTTCAATTGAAATTTGAGGATTCAAAGAGCTATTTTGAGCTTTATCCGACTAATGACGAATGTAAGCTGGTTTGTCATTGTCAAAAATCATAGAAGAATAAAAACCTTCTACTAGATTTTGACTTCCACTCGAGCAGAATTACTTTTTTCATATTTGTGAGCATATGCAGTAATTGTGACACAGGCAAAATTTGGCTGAAATGTAGAAATTTCAATGTTTTTGTTTTGGAATTTGCTCACATATGACAGCCAGAATTAGCTCCTGACATATTCAGCATATGAATAGCCTTTGCTAAATCTCAAATCAGCTATGGGCTGCAAGTCACTAGATCCCATCAACAAAGAGGTCAGCTCTGTGACATCTCTGTTTTATGGCTGCTTCAGAGTCAACTTCTGAGTTTAAATTTAGGATTTTTCAATATTGAATTTGAAGTGCTCTCTCTCTCTCTCTCTCTCTCTCTCTCTCTCTCTCCCATTGTCACTTTCAACTCAAAAAACGTTTTGCGATTGCCGCCAGAACATACACAGGGGGTGGTAAAATAATCAGAAACATAACTACAAGCTCACAGAACCACATGATGTATTTTTATGTTGAAAGTAGTTCAGACATGGATTAACTGAATCCAGTTGTGTTTTTCTTTGAAGCTCTTGGTCTGCAGTTCTTTGCAACTATCCCGCCATGAGACCATTTTGTCCCTGTTGGACAGCTCTGACGTGTAGGCATACAGCTGTATGTCTTATTTTCTCTGGCTTGTTTTTGGATTGTATGGTTATAATTTATGGCACAGTGCCCTTGGCCACATTAATAATTTTTCAGTTTTTGTCACTGTCGCCCCTGCAATTCCGGCACCAACTATTTGGCCCCATTGGATAGATTCCCATTTTGCTTTGTAGAGTCGCCAAACAGATTGCCGCCAGTTAGACCTCAATTAATTAGACATATGCTGCTAATAAGCTTTCAGATGAATGGGAATCACCTGTGAAGATGCTTCTGCGATTGTGATATAGACACTTCAAAGTTAACCCTGTCGACTTTGACTTTTTCGTCTTAAGTTTTCCCTTAATCTGATTCAACATGTAAAGATTTTTTTATATTGCAGGACAATTTCACGCACATATTCTGTATCTTCTGGTTGCAGAACTTCACTTAAGGCACATCACATTTATATTGAGAGAAACAGACAAACCCAGGATTCCAAATTTTTATGGCCATATCATAACATCAAATCATAGCCTTATCGCATAGTTGCCCAAGTTGAAGTTTGCCAAATTGATATATCGTCTGCCCGTTCTTTTGTGTTGGCTTAAGAAGTATTTTGTAGCATATCAACAAAGTCATATTCTTGCCAAATTGAGATATCGGCTGCCTGTTATTTTGGCTAAAAATATGTTTTTACCCTTATTCTCAAAACCTTAAGAAATGAGAAAGGCAATCATGCTATGAGGCTAACGACATGCAAAATACCTAGATATTGTATCTAATTTCATATCCATTTCACAGTAATTCAGCAGGACACATTTGGAATAAATAGAATCCTTGGGATCTCCACTTGAATTTAAAATAGGACTGAAATTCAGCTGGTATGAATACAGCAGCTGGATTCTATGAACCAACATATGGTAATGGCTGGAATAGACCACCACAGATGGTCATGTGGTCGTTTAATGGTGGTCAGACCTCTCTCCAAGCTTTGAGGCTGAAGGGCTTAAGGTAGTTTTGCAGTCAATGTGAACATACTGGACCTACCCTGATGAATCTGAGTACCAGGTGTTGGATTATTTCTCTTTCTTTATCAGTGCCTGATATCAGTCTGGTCACAGAGCTGTCTGGAGTACGGCCCCAGACCTTGGGCAAAACTACTGGCTGGTATCACGCAGATTTATGGAGTGAGCTTCTCAGACAGCAGTGAAGCTCATTGGGAACAGAGCCCAGGGGACTGCTCTCCCTACATCTCACGGAAAGCAGGCTTTAACCCAACAGGATGTGTTTCACAAGGGTTGGACGGGTCATTTGTCATTTTAAATAGGTTTCCCTGAGTGCACCTTTTGTTGTGGCCAGCTCTTGAAATGGTGGCTAATGCCCCAATATTGTCAGAACCCTCACACAGCAGGACAGGGGGTCATCAGTTCGATGCTGTGATTATGAAACATCACTGGAGCAAATAGTGAGCAGGTCTGAATTCCTGATGGTGGTAACCTTTGGAGATTTGATCATGCTCAAAGGGATATTGGTGTTGACACAGTATTTTATATTAGAAATATTTTTCCTCCAAAATGAACATGAATGAATCACTTTGAGGTGCATTTTCTACTCCATAGAGAAAGGCTGTCTCTCTCGCACAGCTGCTCAGCTGCTCGCATCTTGGATGGAAGTTCAGGTAAAGTTACATCAATAGCACAGAGATCTGAGGTTTTAGTCATTGACAGCAGTTCCAAAAATTTGTTCTCTGCAACAAAGCCACTCGCTGCGGTGCTAATCAAGCCATCAAATACATTATTTTCCCTTTAATTCAGTCCCTGCTGATTTGCTGGAAAGGATGGCAGGCCGCGCAGTATAAACAGATGGAGCGCATTTATAGAGGCACCCCGTCACAGGCACTTTGTTCTGCTCAAAGACCACAGAAGACATGATTTCCTCTCAAAGGTCTCCCATGGGCTTGTCTAACAGCTGATTTCCATGGGAAGTTCACTCGCACCGACACCTGACTCTTCTCTTTTCAGGGGTTTCAGAAACCAGAAAAAGCCCCCTTCCAACCAACACACACACACACACACAAACACACACACACACACATATGCTCGATCACAAAAAGAAGGAAAAACCCCACACACTTGTCTGTATAATGAGCAGAGAGATGGGAAGGCTAAATTAGATACAAAAGGATGTGCAGTGTGTCTATTGCACAGAGAGCTTGAGCTTCTGACACCGCAAACGGAAAGACGGAACGCTCAGTGTGCTGGGAACTCTCGAATAGAGGACTGTCCACCGATTGTAGAGCAGGATATCGATGCACATGCTCCCCAAATTGCTGCTTTAGATCATTTAACTCTTGCTAAATGGTACAGGTCCCTTAACAGCAGGTTTACTGAGATTTGTTTTTAATATCCTTGGATTAAGCTGAATGTGTGAAACGTTTCTCAAGATGTGATTGTAGCGCCATGTACATGTCCATATGTTCATATACACACGCATACCTAGACATACACACATGCATACATATACACATACATATATACCCGTTGACAAGTGAAATTTAAACACTGCAGTGTTATGGCCCCAATTTGTTATTACATTTACAACACAACAGGAACAGCAAGGGATGACAGACACAGTTTTAAAACTTAAACACATTTAATTAACAAACAAAGACTTTTAACTAAACTACTGACCAAGATTGAATACAACAAAAAACAGAAATATTTACAGTCCCTTTTTGGTGGGGTCCCTTGGTGATGTCCTGGGTGAGAAAAATGCTCTAACACAGGCAAAAATCCACAAAAGAAACTTCACAGGTCTTGAACAGAAATGACAGGTCTGGTCACATGTATCCTTCTTCTTGCAATTTCTCCTACTACTCCACTGTCAATTCTCCCTCTTTATATACTCTTTTGCTGACCCCACCCACATTTAGACCTCTTTTTTTTATTTTCTGGGACTTGCCCCAGACATGCCCAGAACATGTCCAAACATATCTCCAGTCTGGGCTTAACAAAAAAAAGGTAAATACTGCCATCTAGTGGCCTATATTCACATCACAGCAGAAACAGTGGACATACAGAACTCCAGGCTCCTCCGCCTTGTCTTCCAAAAAGAAGTGCAACATTTTGACACACTTTTGAAGTGAAGCCTCCTTCGGTTGTTTACTGTTGCATCCAGCCGGTTCAGGACATGAGTTTTGGTTTGCTAGATCGCCCAAGCCTGAAATGACCTGCGTAATTCTTCTGTAGGTCACTGTTTGCTGCGGTACAATGTGAAGTAAAGAGTTGCGCTCTCGCCTGTGTGACCTGCCTGAAACTTGTGCTCAGAAGGCCTTAAATTTGTCAAATATAGTCGCCTCCATAGCAGAGGAAAGTAAACAAACATTCGGCATATTTAAATGAACAAAACTGCCGGAATAAATAAACCTAATTAGCAGTCAGATGTCCTAACAGGTGTATTTTTTAGCGTTACAAAACTTCTGTCATTGTTAGCCCCATCCCAACTTTTTTGAAGCCTGTTGCTGGCCTCAAATGCAAAATGAATGGTAAATGGACTGCATTTATATCATGCCGTCTGGCTCAAGGACATTTCAACATGTTCCCTGGAGAAGCCGGGGATCGAACCATCGAACCTTCTGATTCCTAGCTTTGCTGCTCTACCTCCTGGGCAATGCCGCACATATATTTAAAAATACAATACAATTTCTCAGCTTCAGAGTTTGATATTGTGCATTTGTACTATTTTCAACTACTGTAATAATATTGTGTAAATGATTTACAAAACATTGCATTCTGTAATTATTTACACTTTACGGCTTTTTTGGAAGCTGGGTTGTGCTTTTCCCCATAGGCTGCAAAAATACGATCATTCTAATGTATTATTCTCATCAATTCATTTTTTCCCTGCGAAGTGAGTAGTTTTAAATTTGTTAATTACTGAGCTTGGATAAATTATGAAGACCAACCACTCATTTAATTTTTTAAACAAGAAAAAAAGAGCTTAAACAGTGGATTTGATAAACAAAGGAACACATTTCCTGTGGAGCTTCCAGTAAACTTAGTCGGCTGTTTTGTGCTAATCTTTGGCAGATTTAAAATGTCTACATCAGTACGCAAAGATAAAAAGAAGCTTAATTTCTTGCATCAGTGAGTCCATTATCGCTAAAAAACATTTTAAGCTCTGTAAATCTATAACAAGGGGAGCTATCAAACATGTTTGTAAATTGTCATATGAATATTGTTCTGAAATGAGTGGTAAGAAAAGTTTTCTTGAAGCTCTGGTCGGTGCTCAGATATAAACTCACTAAAAGAGACTCAATCCCTCAGTTTTGGATGGAGAATTTTCTGCTCTAGTCAGTTAAAGGCGGCAGCATTTTGCATTCCCATCTGACCATCTGTTGCAAACATCAGCTGCACAAGACCACGTCCTCCCTTCCATTCTCCTGCTGGGTTTATGGTCAGGATTGCAGAAAGGCTGGAGTCCGTCCCAACATATTAACTGCATGGAAGAGGCTGAAGTACAAACAACTCGAACGGGTCACCACTGCTCCTCAGGGCACAGTGACATCATTCATTCAAATAGATCTTCTGTGAGATGGCAGCTGTATTCACTGCATCACCAGTCTGGATATACGGCACACATAAAGAATGCATTTATTTAAACCTTCTGACACTTGTCAATCACAGTGTTGCAGTTTTTAAGCATTATAAAACAGAGGCGTGGAACATCAAGGGTGTAATGGCACAAAAATCTCGACACACATTTCATTGAGAATATCGTGGCTCTGGAACCATTCCCAAGGCTAATCTCGAACACTTCCTCAAATCTCTGATCGTGAGCTGATCTTGTGCGCTAGAATTAACCTTTTTATTCATCTTCACTCTTGTACACTGAATGTTCCAGCGTCTTTGACTAACATAATCCTTAAATATGTGATATAACCTCCATCAAATCCCTATTGGGTCTTCATTGCTGAGACTAAATAGATTGAGGGACGGTTACTGAGGTGAGAGGCTCTGCCCAATCGAGTGCACTGATCCATAAATGACATACAAATAGACTTGTTCTCTGGCGAACCTTTTACCTGTGTTGCAGAGCTGTGTCAGATATACAGGCCTTTCACAAGGTCAGTCAATGGCATAATAATAATAATCATAATAATAATAATATAGCACTGCTGTCACAGTGAAAAATTGCTGAAACCGTATTTGCGATGAAACCGTATTTGCGATGTAAACTTAATTCACGTTTTTTTTTTTTAGCTATCTTCCATAGCTATGTAAGGGATAATTAACGAGAAGGCGTGCATTCCACGGTTTTAACGCACGACGCGGAGGCAAATAACCACCCGACGCGGTTGCCTCCGCGAAGTGCATTAAAACCGTGGAATGCTCACCTTCGAGTTGATTATCCCGCTTATGCCATGGTCATTTGCCAGCAATATCAAATCGCAGCATTCAGAAATTTTGGTGAAAGTTTTGCACTAAAAAAAAAAAAAAAAAAAAAAAACAGCTGGTAATCATTTAAGAGGCGCCACGCCTTCTCATACCCAATAGCCTACTATAGGCCAAGTTAAATTGAACCAGCTATTTTAGTTCATCTTACGTTCATGGAGAAAGATTTTTTTCCCACACGCTTACATCCGTTTACCTGCTGATTTGATAACGGATTCCATCTGAAATGGAGGTTATGCATAGCGCAACACTATGTGCGATTATGCAGACTGCAGCTAACTTGCTACCCACAATTACAATGAACTTATGACGGTTTCCGCAGCCAGCGAGCTGAAGTCAGTCTGCTGGCATAGCACGTAGCTAGCGAACTGTCAGCAGTTGCTGACGCATGAAGTGGACACGTTAGCTAACCGAACTCAATTCCAATCGTTTAATGGATAAAGCCTGATTACTTCGCTGCTATAATATTTCCGGTCATTATCGCTCGAGTACCTGTTAACCGCCCCGCAGGACGCAACTTATATGACGCCGCTAAATTTACTGGAGATAAATGAGCCGCTTGGTTTCCGTTGTACCCAGCCGAATACCACGTTTAACGTTGCTTGGGTTACAAGTTGGCTAGTGGATGAATTTCGAATGGTGAAACTACCGTAGCCGAACTACCTGTTCGGTTCCACGGTTTTAATGCATACCTGCCAGCCAATCAGAAAAAAGTATTCACCCAGACCGTGGTATAACAGGACATAATAAATGGCTTAAGTGTTAAGTAATGCCGTAAGATGATGCAGGTTTTTAAAATTTGGTAATTTATGGAAGTTTGAATTTGATCCCATTTGAGCTTAGACATGAAATTGCTTCCAAAGTACAAAAGCGAGGATTTGAGGATTTCCCACCATTCTGAAATATGAATTATTAAAATTATGTGCCTTCCTTCTGAGGAGAGAGAGAGAGAGAGAGAGAGAGAGAGAGCGGGTATGTTTTGTAATGCTTGGCATTCTGTCACAGTTATAGTTTTCCTCAGCTTGGAATACTTTTTCACCCAGTTTTTAAAAAAGTTTAAAGAGTGAGGCTTGAAGCCGCTGAGTTTCCTTAACTCTCCTTATCCACCCGTGAGGTGATGCCCATTTCAGCTTTTCATTCAACCATAAATCTTTGCCCACATCTGTGGCTTTACTCTCAGAGCATCCAGAGAGATTATGTCTCCAGCACTGAGCCTTTTTTTTCGCGCTTACTTTTGACTGTTTCCTGTTTTGATTTTGTAAAACCACAGATACGTCTTAAAAAGGAAAATTACAGTGCCCTCCAGTATTATTGGCACCCGTGGTTAAGATGTGTTAAAAGCCTTAAAATAAATTCAGTTTTCATTGCAGAGGCATACTCTCACACATACTCTAGAAAAATGTAACCTTCAACTCAAGTGAAGTTTAAGGAGGAAAAAATCCCTGACTAAGAAGTAATTATTTTTCATAAAGTCACCTGTTCCACAATTATTGGCACCCCTAACAATTCCTAGGAAATAAATGTAATTGAAGTATTTCTGTCATTTCTACAGTAGTTTACAAAGTTGATCAGAGTATCTAGGAACATTTACTTAGTAATTCATTACTTTCTGTTTCCCTGGGGTATAAATACAATGTGACACGGAGGCCATTTCTCTTATTCACTGTTCAACGTGGGAAAGACAAAGGAACACACCATTCAAGAAAAGCAGAAGTGAGTCGACCTTCACTAGTCAGGCAATGACTACAAGAAAATAGCCACTCGCCTGCACCTGCCCATATCTACCGTCAGAGGAATCATTAAGAAGTTTAAAACAACTGGAACAGTGGTAAACAAGCCTGGACGAGGACACAAGGTTATTTTGCCCCAACGCACAGCGAGGAGGATGGTAAGAGAAATAAAAAGTTCTCCCAAACTTACTGTTAAAGAATTGCAACAAATGGTAGCATCTTGGGGTCACAAAGTCTCCAAAATAACCATCAGGCGCTACCTACATGCCAACAAGCTGTTTGGGAGGCGTTCACGGAAAAAACTTTTTCTCAATCACAATCATAAACGCAAATGTCTGGAGTTCGGTAAGCGGTACTGGGACTTCAACTGGGACCATGTGCTTTGGTCAGATGAGACCAAGATAGAGCTTTTTGGCAACAAACACTCTAAGTGGGTCTGGCGGAACACAAAAGATGAGTATGCAGAAAGGCACCTCATGCCCACTGTGAACTATGGGGGAGGATCGGTGATGCTGTGGGCCTGTTTCTCTCACAGAGGCCCTGGGAACCTCGTTAGGGTGCATGGCATCATGAACGTTTTGAAATACCAGGACATTTTAAATCAAAATCTGGTGGCCTCTGCCTGAAAGCTGAAGATGGGTCGTCACTGGGTCTTTCAACACGATAATGACCCTAAACATGTGGCCAAATCTGCACAGAAATGGTTCACCAGACACAGAATCAAGCTCCTCCCATGGCCATCTCAGTCCCCAGACCTCAACCCCATTGAAAACCTGTGGAGTGAGCTGAAGAGGAGAGTGCAGAGGAGAGGACCCAGGTCGCTGAATGATTTAGAGAGATTGTGCAAGGAGGAATGGTCAAAGATCCATCTTTCTGTATTCTCCCATCTTGTGGAACATTATAGGAGAAGATTAGGTGCTGTTTTTTGGCAAAAGGGGGTTGTACAAAGTATTAACATCAGGGGTGCTAATAATTGTGGCACACAGGATTTGATGTAAAAGAATTCTTAATGTTGGATTTTTTCCCTGCTGAATAAATGCACTTGAATTAATGGTAGGATTTTCCTCTTTTTTCATTGTGGTCCTATATTATTTAGAAAAAAAACTGAATTTATTAGAGGCTAAAGAACACATCTTAGCCAGGGGTGCCAATAATTATTGATGGTAGTGTATGCTTTTTTAGATGTACTTTAATGGATTAAAAGCAGACAATGCCTGATAAACCCAGTAGGCTATAGTACTTATATTGTACCGTCAGACATGCTTCAGTCATCACAGAATCGTCTCAATTCAACATAAATTAATCAATTACTGCCTCCTTGAAGCCCACAAAACCATGTGAAACCCATGTAGCTGTTTTTCCTTTAATTACAAAAAAAAAAACTGAAAATCATTTTCTTTTTTTATGCTGACATATCTCCTTAAGACTTATGTTTCACGCGCAGATCAATTAAGGCTTACGAGTCTCCTTTCAGCGAAGAGCTGAGAGCTATCGTTTTCAATCTCCCTCAGAGAAAGGGTCCTGTGGAAATTGGTTACTTAGTCATTAATCAGACCGTATCAGTGAAACATGGAAAGTTTGCCGAAACTAAATACAGGCCATCCATCAAGCTGCTCAAATTTTTATATCAAAGGATACACACATTTTTCATCCGCTTAGCTTGTCAAGGGATTGCATCACTTCATGTAGTTAGCTCTCATTCCTAATGATGAGAAGGCTGAGTGGTGGGTACATCGCGAAACGTTCCCGCTAAAGATACCATCACACTTTGACAGATGCTTCCTCCCACCATTGGAATCTCGACTTTGCGCTTTAAAATGACCTCTGTGTTGATATAACCGAATGGCCTTGAAATTTAAGCCCGACAGTGATCAATACCTGCACATATTGTACATAAATTCTTCTCCACAAGAGATATTCAGTCATTTCCCCTCTCTCGAATCCTCTTGAGGAAAACAACGTGTATTTTTCTCCCCATTTTATGCATTTGATCATATGTGGAGGTTCATCCCAGTGCTTATAAAGTCAGCCTTTATTTGAATGTGAATAGAATAGTCAGGCCAGACTGCAAAGGGACACTCGTGTAGCGCAGTTCCTCAGCTGAGCTGTATGGCTGTGCTGCTGTTAACTCCCCATACTGACCCGCTCAGTGAGCGACTCTTAAGCCGCTTTCACACTGGGCGCGAAATTAATTTTCCGCTCGACGGATTACATTCAAAGTGCATTTGCGCGCATTCGCGTCGTTGCATTGACTTTGGTGTCTGTTAGCGCGAAAAATTTGTTTCGCGTCCAGTGTGGAAGCAGCTTAGTGTTCTAATTTGCGCTTCAGTCAAAATTGTGAAAACATTAGAGGTCAGTAACATCGTGGCTTGTTTTGATTGCGGTATTTCGCATCATGGCTTAATTTATCATTGTCAGTATTGCCCTGTACACTGTTGATGTTTTTAGTGCAATCCTAAATGAATCAAACTAATCTCTGAGATCTACGGTGAAACTAAGAACTGTGTGAAGGAGCCTAAATTGTATTAAGTGGTTTGAAGCTTTGAGATGTTATTACTTTCAGTTTGTTCACCACAATGCATTTCAACCACCGTAAAAGCTGAATTTACGTTCATTGTGACATGTATATGTGTTCATATTTGTGTTTGTATAAACCTGTGCCTCGCACCACCATTATGAACTCCGGCAATGGAGAGAGAGAGAGAGAGAGAGAGAGAGAGAGAGAGGTCAAAGCCAATTATTTTTCCCATTTCTCCATTCAGAATAAATCCTGGACTCCATTAGTCAAGGTCAAAGTTATTGCAGAACATTAGCATGAGCATAATGTATTATACTGTACGGCATAATGTCACATATACTTCTCCGTCTGAACTTAGATGTTGGTTGTTTTGAGATGCTAACAAAAGCAAATGACTCAGAAATTCCTGCTGAAAAACACCAGGCAAATTCGAACACCACCACTCATTCATCTTCAAATGACAGCCAAAGCAGTCATTAGAAAATGATGTTGCTGTACACAGCAACAGATGTATAGTGTGTCTTAATGCTGCACATATGTTCTGCAGCAGTCCTATAGGGGGCTTATTTTAGTGTGGAAATGTGTATCCTGCGCTTGTTCGGCGGGGTCTGGGGAGCCTTTTCTCATTCCGACGCGTCATATATTGACGCTACCTGACCAAGCATCAGTATATGAGGCGAAAGGTCAGTTTTAGCGTCCTTTGTCGAGCCAGTGTAAAACGAACCCTACTCCCTGACCCTTAATCCCTTCCCCCTAACCCTTAACCCAAACCCTAACCCTCAAATAATGACGCCAAAAATAATGCCTCGTATATCGACGTTTGGGCTGGTAGCATGAAGATATGACGAGTTCGGGGTGAGACTGTGTTGGTCTGGGTGGGTGAAACACTGTCCAGGGGGTTACTTTTTGGATTTCAAACGCAGATCATGCTCCACTACAGTCTCTGTTCTGGTGATTCTATGGTTTCATTTCAAACAGCTGTGATTTTTGGCCCCGGAAACAAGGTGCGACATCCCCATAGCCAGTCAAAAATTTATAGCAATATTTTCACGACTTTGAATAAAGGGACTTATGTGCAGTTACCAATTTGTACAATACACCATGCAATTGACAAACCAAGATTCCACGCCAATGTGATGATGACGAGGCGTTTGAAATGTACTTCCCCAATCTCTTGCTTTGAAAAAGGGACAGACTCACATAAATACAAACAATACATTTCAAATCCAAAAGTTTCCACGATACTATGGTATTTATACACTCAATGATAAAAGGGTCTGTGTCTGGTAGTCATTTCCATGCTTAGTTTATGTGCAATTATCATTTTTAAAGCACTATGAACACAAGTAGATCCGGTTTCTCAAACAGGAAGTCCTTTCACCTCTGTCGTGATCTCAGTGTGCCACTAGACAGTCTCCCATTGATCTGAGCGCCTAGTCGGAGCGGATCTTTTCTAGAGTAAACAAACTCAGCGGGTCTGGGATGAGATCTTGTAGCCCGCCGTTTGTAAGTACAACCAAAGACTGTGATGTTGACAAGACTACTCACTGCAACATGCCTCAATTGTAAGAAATTGGGCGCACTTCTTGTGGACACAGTAGCCTTGTATGGAAGTGTTGGTGCGTCAGTGATTGAAATCAGATTGGGTTGTTTGTCGCACAATGTTACTGGAAAAGCTAAAATGGGTTTAAAAGTAAAGCTTGTTGATATGTACGAGCTATCCATCTTATATCTGCATATAAGTTGTTTTTCTCCTGATTTGTCAGACTTAAAAATTTCATTTCAACATCAGAATGTTCAGAGGAAATGCGAAAAGTAAGTCCAATATTTACTTTGGTGACTATGGGGCAAAACAATTGGTTAGAATTTGTGCTCCCATTAACTGTTCTTATGGGAGTTATTACTTTTGTAGAGGTCTAAAGGGGCGGGGCAGTCACGTGACTGACACAGGAAATTACTCCTCAGTGAGCGTCATGTTCTGTTTCGTGTTTGGCACAACTTTGAGCAGATAGATATGATAGATAGATAAATATATACACGGCCAAACTGACGGAGCATTTTCTGGCAAAAATGTAACAGAGCATTTAAAGGACAAAAAAAATCTAATAACCAACACCTAGTATTGGACGGGTTCTTTCAGTGTGCAAGTATTCTGTGATATTTATAAGAGCAATGCAAGCGAATATGGAGGTGAATTTCAAACACTCTTGGCAAGTCCACTGCGAAAAATATTTTGCACATTGACCAACTGCACATAAAGCCCTTTACTCAAAGTTGTGAAAATATTACTTGAAAATCACAGCTTGAATTTTTACCCCGTACCTAACCAAAGGAGTGGGGCGAGGGTATTGTAAGCGCCCTGGTATGCAAGGTTATTTATTTGTTTGTTTGTTAAGCAGGCGTCACACTGTCCTGAAATTGACACCAGATAGCCATACCAATGTTTAATTTCGTGCGATGGCCCTGAACTTGGTCAAAAGCCAATCTACAGCCGAAGCGAGTACAATGCCTACAGAAGGTCACACAATGGCACCCGAACCACACACAAAGGAAACAAAAAGATGTGAATTTTTATTAACTAGTTTACCCACAGGACACACGAAGGCCACGCAATGGCTTGCATATTTACTACAGAGTAATACAGTAAAATTACAACAGATTACTGTAAGTTTCTATAGTAAACTATTGTTTTGTTATGACCAAGAAATGTTAAGATAAAAAAGTATGACATTAAAAGCAACCAGTTCATTATCAGTTTTCATTTTCATGAATACGTTGTGCCTTATTTATATATATTTAGAACATGGCACTCTTAAATACTTGATTCTGATACGTCAATCACCAGAGTGATTTCCAGAGTTATGACCGTTGCGCTGCTGTCCGTTGCTAGTAATATTAATATTTCAATGTTTTAAATGTTTTAGCCATATTATAAGCGGGATAATATATAGTGAGCTACGCGTCGGGGTTCCATTCCCCCGTTAGGAGTTATTTTTCAACATCACCAGCTCACTGTACATTATCCCTGACATATATGATATACGCTGTGCTGCTCTGTAGAGCTGCTCAGGACAGACTGAGGAAGACGCTCTCAGGCTGGGCTTTCATACGACCACGTTACCTTGACATATGAGAAACGCGCAAGCTACTCAAATTCGGCTGTTTTGCCAACACCGTGGTCCCATCTCGATGCCATCGTACAAATAATACGCTGGCTACATGACGGCATTGTGAGGGCTTCACGTAGTCGTGTTGCCTTCCAATGACAATCGGACAGCTTCTTGTTTCCTTCGGATTGTCTTTTTGAGGCGAAAAATGCCCGATGGCATCGATGATCACATGAAGTAAAGACGAAGATGACACGATTTGACAATGCCCTCAGGATGGCCTTACGAAGGGAAAAATGGACATACAAATTCAACACAAAAATTAACCTTTGCAAGGTCTTCTGGCAATTTCTTGCCATGCCAAAGATTTTGCCACCGCTCACGAAGTTGCTGCCGGAGCCAGCTCAACCGGCGGTCATATGATAGCTTAAGATGCCCTCACGAATGGCCTGATGTTTTTAAGATCAGATCTGAATTCGAACATTTCCTTTATCGTGTGTCCATCTGGTGTCAATTTCAGGACAGTGTGACACCTGCTTTAGCAAGATTCAGAGAAAATCACTGCCTTATATACAACAAATTTGACCAAAAGTTGGGCCATGACCTAGGATAGATCCAATTAAATCTTGGAATGAATTGGGTTAAGGTCACTTAAAAGGTCTTTTTTTTGCTGATAAGTCTTTCTTATTCGCTGATAAGTCTGTAAAAAATGTTTCGATTTTCATCAAATCAATGCCAAAACTGTCCTCCTCCAAGATATGAAATATAATCCCATCAATTGCTGTCGTGAATAGTGCACAGTTTTAAAGATGGGTCGAGTCAAAGTTCAGGTCTTTGATGTGAATTGCCTAATGTACATTATATATCAAAACCAACTATAGGTAGCCACTTGGTTATTATAAAACACATGTAAAAACATACAGTACTTGGAGATTAAATGACCTCGACCTTGACCTGTGACCTGGGGTAATCTTTGAAGATCAAACCAAAGGTGATGAGATTTCAGAAGGCAATATCTCAAAAAGTGCAGCACATAGCAACTTAGTTACTATTAATGACACATGGGAACTCATATGTGGCAGGCAAAATTACATCACGACCTTGGACGTTGACAGATTTTGAGGGGTCAAACCTAAGGGCACATGGACCCAACACCTAGATCAACTAATTCAACAGCTAAAATATGGGTGAGGGGCGGGGTTTGTGGGGCCTGACCCTGCACTATGTTGTTTAGTTTAAGAACCCTGTTTTATAGAAATGCCCAAAGGAGAAGCCTGCTGCAGTTACGCCAGACTCCAGCAGCCTTTCCTGTTTACAGTTTAGTTTGGCAGCCAAACCTGTACAAAGCGCTTCGTGTGCAGCTGGATAAAAGTGGCCGCAGGACCCAATTTGACCAGAGGGGTCACCCTGCCTCGTTGGCCCTAGAAAACAGTCATTAGAAATTGTTCCCCACAGTTTCCGCCGGAATGTTGTGGATTAAATACCAGAGCGTGGGGTGCCTTACTATAGCGAGAATCAGGGAAACCCAAACGCAGCTCTCCTTCTCAACATGCTCAATCATCGCTGCCAATTCAATATCGGTGATTTGGCCACAAGCAACATTCCTTTCACCGCTGCCTCCTTTTAACTTATGGTATGTTGCCAGTTCGGAATCTCCTCTCCGAATCCTAATCAGCGCCTTTCAGGAAATTACAGCTCATAGACTCTGACCTTTTTTCCTTATGACATCTTTTGAAAATCCATATAGAGAAGTTCCAGATGGAGTGACAGTAATTACTCATATTTACATGATGCAAGTGATGCTGCCTTTGATGGGACAATCACTCAGTCTTATTTTGTCTGGGTTCAGACCCATAACATCCTCTTTTACTTCTGTCAGTAACTCTTAGCTGCTACTTGAGTCAACATGTTGAGGTATTAAGCTCATTTTATACTTTTCAAGGTTATGTGGCTCACGGCAATTTGAAATGCTTCATGGATAAGCAGGGAATAAGAATAAGGTGAATTCTTGTGCACAGGACATAACATATCAGTGTGTACCACCTGGCGTAACCATATGTTTGATGATAATTGACACCAAATTATATCATTTAGAGAAATTCTTAGGCAGAGATATCAGGGTGCATCAGCTGGTGTCATAATGTTTTTTAAATTGAATCCTTTGCTGGGAAATGACTCCACTTGATTGAGCATGTGCACAATATCTGTAAGTGCAATTACTATGGCCGAAGGGGTGCACATTAGACTTATATGGGTAGAACGGTCCTCATCTGCCTGAGGCTATTATGAGCAATGAAAGCACTTCATGCCTTTGATCTGGAACGAAACAAATAGTATATTTTGAGAGTTGCTGCACTATATTTGCTATTTTGAAGGTCATATTTGGAAGCGCTCTACCTTGACTACCGGTTTTGACTGTTTTTTTGAGATTAATTATGAATTATACAAAGTTTCATTTACTGTCACAACAATGGTTCAATTTGGTGAGAGAAGAACTAAACAAAACGTATCAATTAACCTTTTTATGATCCTATTTCAGCCTACAGCCATAGAATTCGGGCATGAAGGAAGCTTAAATCAGAATTGTGTGATTTCTGTCGTAGCTCATGGGACAGGCAACCAGAGATTACTGCTCTCCTGAGAGGTACTACTCTGTGGCGATTAGGAAAACCCTAAAGCTCTTACTGGCTGCCCTCAAATGACTGTTATTTCTTAAACAAAATTTAATTTATAGTAAAAAATCAGGCATAGTATCTGTTCAGTTTTTCTTTACAAGAAACTCCATCCATCCATTATCTAAACTGTCTCTTTCTCAGCAGGGTTGCGTGGGAGCTGGAGGCTGAAAGGGCGAGACACACCCTGCACAGCTCGCCAATCCATCGCAGGGCGCACACACCATTCACTCTCACACTCATACCTATGGGAAATTTAGAGTCTCCACCTAACCCAGCATGCATGTTTTTGGGCTGTGAGAGGGTTCGGAGCTCCCGGAGGAGGCCCACGGAAACACGTGGAGAACATGCAGATGCAGCACAGAAAGGCCCCAGGCTGGATTCAAACCCATGACCTCCTCACACTGAGGCAACAGCACTACCTCCTATATCACCATGTGGCCCATTATATTTCACCGTCATATAATAATAATAGTAGTAGTAGTATTAGTCGTAACAAGACGACAGTGTCATCGCTATCCTGGCCGCGATCAAGGGTCATAACTCGTAAAAAAATATGCTTCAACATCCAATTTCAAACCCAACATAGATCACGACTAGCTTATAAAGCATACAAGATTTCACACATATAGGTACAATAGTTTCAAAAAAATCTTGTTCCCATTGTGGCCCGGACAGACAGACTTCGGGGATAAAAATAAATGGTAACTAGGCCTACACTGTCAGTGGCCGACAGCAAGGGGTATATCCCCAAAATTTCCCAATCCTCGAAGCCCCCTTTATTAGATTTCCCTTTACTAGACCTACAATATGAGGCAAATTTGAGCTCTGTGTAAGTAATTGTTCCAGAGATACGGTTAAAAAACTGATTTTTTCAATATATAACGTCAAACCTAGGAGTGCATACTTGCTCAAATTCTAATCAGTTCATCCTCTTTACCATATCTACCCATATATTAGTATTATAAGTATTTTGTGAGTTATTGTGCAAACGGCTAAAATCTGCAGACATGGCGGCGGACATGGCGGCAGCGGCAGGTGGGGCGAAACCACAATATCCCCCAAACTTGTATTTCGGGGATATAAATATTAAGACTTTCATTGCAAAATGCAATAAATGCCACTTCCGAAATTTCTCAGCCACCACTGCAAGAATATCATCATTGTCAGGACAATAGTCATTTCCAGCTGAGCCCTTAGCAGCACTCTGTATATCCCAGTGTTTAGCAGGTTGGAACATCAGCTTTCATCCCAAAGTGCAATAAACACCAAGCCAGTTTTTCCCCTAAGTGCAATATATCCACGTAGCCAATCTGCGATGGAGAATCCCGCACTGCCAACAGGCTCCAATTGTTCCCGACTCTTGTTTGGGGCAAAGCAAAAATATGAGAGTCATTTTTATGCCACTGAAGGGCTTTCCCTTGGGGCACCAGGCCCGTTTTGCAAATAGTGCTTCATTTGGTGGAGAACTGCAGCTGACTGAATTATTTTATGAATCAGTGCCAAAGCCTGACCTGTAGGTGATTTATGATGTGCTTTAGGAAATATTGAGGAGTCCTGAGGAGAATCAATACAGGATGATCCCGAGGATCTTTAACTGCCAAAACAATGCAATAAACAAACACAAACACCAGATGTGCCAGTGTCAAAACTCCATGTGCCTTGTTGACGCCTGTGAAGCATTTTCTCTTGTGCTGCAAACTCCACCAAAAAGAAAGATAATAGTTGATTCTTTTAAAGCAAATCCATCCACACTCACAGGCATACAGACATACATGTGTGCACTTGCATACGCACACACACACACACACACACACACACAAACGCACACACACACACAGTAGCGGCTCTAGACCCGGGAATGGCGGGGCGCAGACACGTCCCTTTATGACAATTAGTCCTGGGTAGTTCGCAATCATTTTCCTTTACTGACGCGTTTTCCAATTATCGTACTTGGCAACTTAAGACACGGTCTCTCCAAATGTGATCGAACAGCGATGAAATCATGGGCGAAATTCAGTACAGAAAAAAAATTTACTTATTAATAGGCCAGTGCTTCGCGTTGATTGATCAGGTCCGTGTTCCAGTTAAATATCGCCTTTCACTCTCGGTATTGTGTGGGTTGATAAAAAAGTGGCACTTGGCAGTTAAATAGGCAGCGTGCTGCTCAAGCTGTTTGCGTGAGAGTCGTCAGGTATGCAAGTTTGACTAACGTTGATTTAAATACAGCAAATAAGCGTCCAGATGAACGATTGTCTTCTTACGTAATCGGGGAGAACAAGCAGCAGCTGTTAACTGTGGAGTGCTCTCGGAGCGAACCTTCGGTTACTCATGAAAATGACGGAGAACAGGTCAGGACTAACGACTGTTTTAAACGGATGTTTTGTCACAATTCTCAGTTCAGGTTCCGCCACTGAGCTGAATTTCGCCCATGATTTCATCGCTGTTCGATCACATTTGGAGAGACCGTGTCTTAAGTTGCCAAGTACGATAATTGGAAAATGCGTCAGTAAATGATTGCGAACTACCCAGGACTAATTGTCATAAAGGGACGTGAGTGCGCCCCGCCATTCCCGGGTCTCGAGCCGCTACTGCACACACACTCTCTCTCTCTCTCTCTCTCTCTCTCTCTCTCTCACACACACACACACACACACAAACATGCGCGCGCACACATACAGACACACACACAGTGTTCATGAAATAATATTCTTTATTTATGCTTTATTTCAATAAGGACTTCATCTCTGAAAGGGAGGGGATGCTTTGTGTAAATCCCTCAGTAGTATTGTACTGATGTTCATGTGGAGCTGTGGACAGTGAGCCAAGGAACATTAACAATAGTTTATTAGGAGAATCTGAGAAGTCGGGACTGGTAATTGGCTGAAACCTTTGAAATTGTTGCCAGGGGCAGGGTATCAAAGACGGAGTAATTACTGTAGCATGTCCTCAGAGGTATAAGTAATTAAGGTCCTTTTCTCTCTGACTATAAAAGTCCATTGAAGTGGTATTTCTGCAGAACTCTCCATCACTGCCATGAGACAGAATCTGCTCCTCGTTTGCCAGCGTCTCATGTTCAGTTACAGGTCTGTAGGGGCTGCGATCGCTTTCACACACTGCGTACAACGTATATTATCTGTTGCTGAGAGACGGAGATTATTTATAGGCAGGTTTGGGGAAGATTTACTTTTTGTCTGAAGGAAAATGCCAGTATTTCAGTTTGAGTTATTCACTTCGATTTCAGCCCACGGGACCACAATATTGCAACAGAAAGCCTCAGGTTTTTTTTTAATTGCTTTCAATCAAACTCTCAAGAATGATGGGTCAATTATTCTGTGAGGCAATATTGCGTTTCTTGCATAAATTTAAAAAGAAAAACATTTCATGGTTTTCATGAACTGAATAATAATTTTCGGCTCTCAAACTGGACGAGTGACAATAGGTACAGATATGGCTCTGCAGATGATAAATAAAAAAATATCCTGTTCTGTAAGTGTCAACAGGCAAATTTTTAAACTCTGCAGGTGCCGATGTAAACTGAAAAAAATTCTTCTTCTGCAGGTGCAGCATATTAGATCTAAAAAGCTTGTCCATCAAAGCTGTTGTGGGGTTTTTCCTCTCTGCGAATTATACCGCAAATATTGTGTATGAAACGGCGAGTGCCCCAAAATGGACTAAAACCTGTCAAGGATACGTTCCTACCTATAATAGATGAGCGTCCATATATTCCTTGAATAAATGTATAAGCTGATGCGGGGAGGGATGTTTGATTATAGCAAAGTCTATGGGATTTAGAGATGCCCAATGCTCCAGTAAAAACAAAAGCCAGGACCTGACCAGAGCAATATTAATGCAAGATAAATCAAATACATTTCTCCTTGTTCCAGAGAAGACGTTTTATGTTTTAATTCATTGTCATTTGAGCACAACTGAATACCAAGCTTTTAGGTCAAGTACATTGCAATGTCTAGCTTAAAAAAAGAAGAAAAAAATTGAGTCTTTGGAATGACAACATAGTCATGAGCACGCTGTGCAAATTTTTTTGAACCCGAAAACTTTGTTCAGAAATGCACAGATGAAGTCTTGCACACAGATATTACTCAGTGAAAGGTTGACTAGAACAAGCATGACATTCATCAGATGAGTTCAAGAGAGGAAATGAGTCATAAACACCACCATTAGACACAGCTGTCTGCTTCCCCAGTACAACGCAGTAAAATAATGGAGCACTGAGGGCCAATAGGTCTGTGGGCCTATATATTCATTTTAAGATAATGCGCATCAAAAGATGCTTTTTTGCTCTCAATAATATTTGTTGGCTTGCTAATAGCAGAGCCCTGTAGAGAAGTTTCACATCTTGGATCCATGTATCGCTGTGGGAATCTGCATCTGAGAAGTAATTATTGGCCTTTCATGTTATGCAGTAAGTGTGAGGAGTGCATTACATTACATTATTGTCATTTGGCAGGCGCTCTTATCCAGAGTGACATAAAGCAAAGAGCTTAGACCAGACAAGGAGTTCAGAGAATCCCAGAGGGAAGTACTTTTTAAATACCAGAAGTAACTGTACGGAGACAGAACATCAGTCAGGAAAATACCTGGAGCAAAATCAATCCATAAACAATTCATTAAGTCAAACACCATACTGTCAGTATCTAAATCTAACAGAGCATGAGGTTAAAGGGGAGAAGTAGAGTCTGAACAGATGAGTTCTCAGACTGCACTTGACGGCGGTCGGTGTCTCTGCCGTTCTGACCTCTGTCAGAAGCTCGTTCCACTTCCTGTGGCCCAGAACAGACCGGAGCTGAGACCGGGCAGCACCAGGACGGAGTGAAGGAGGCGCCAATCGATCAGCAGCGGCCGAACAGAGAGGAGCAGTTTTTCCATCTTTGACTCACAAGATGGAAAATCTGCAGATCTGTGGTCACATGATGCTTGAGCACCTGCTAACTAATGCAATATATCTTTACACCCAATCTTATCACTCGGTACTCTCAATGAGATTCTTAATTCTATCATTACACGCAGAGATTAAGTTTTCCATAAATTAGCTCTGCATGAAGTTCAACTTTCTCTTATTCATTGACACAAGTGAGCTGCACTCATTTTGTCTCATTTTTAGTATATTTTTTCATTTTTCATTAATTGCAGGGAGCAATGGAGCTGAGAATCAGCCTCAGTAGGGCCAGTAATATGATATTAGATAATATTCCCTTATTTCATGTAAGAAGGAAAAGTTCTGTCTTTTCCATTGCACTGTAATTTTGCAGCCCAGTAACTTACAATTGTAATTAATCCTATTTAACCTGAATGCTCCTGCTTTGAGAAATTACATTTTTTGAAATCCGTCATTTCCGTAAATTCCGTAGTAAGTGTAAAAATATTGGTGAAATTGTGATGCTTTTGATAATGTTAGCACTCTCATGATCTGGCTGCCAATTACACACCAAAAACATTAACTCTTAATCGCATTAAAGCCAAAAACTGCCTCAAGTGAGTGTATAGCTTTTTATGTGACTTAGAGTAAGTTTATTTGCATTTTGCAAATAATCCAATGCAAATTTTCAAAATGCGCATGACAATAGCGAGATGGAAACTCGACTAATGCGACAGGTTCACCAACGACCAATCATCATGGAACTCAGTGGGTATGTTGACCTCCTGATTCAGAAGTAGATTGCAGATCATTATCAAAAATTCAAAAAGTCATTGAACGTGTGTCTTAACTGCTTCAAAATTCATAACTGCAGTAACATGCTTGGACCCCGTTAATTAGATTGTAAAGAGAAAAGTTTGCAGTTTTTTTAATTATTATTACTATTATTACCTCGAACTATTATTATTAATTTAAGATAAATGTTGAAAGTTGAAATACTACAGTAAAACAGAGTCGACAAACCATGGGGTGATTTTTAGGAGATGGATTGTGCATTCAACTCTTTGTCATTTGGTGACTAAAGCAAATTTCAATCATTATTAAGTTGCAAGGATTAACTCTATTTTCAAAAGCTGATACTGAGATGTAAATGTGTGCTTTTCTTACTAGAGAGTTGAGGGGTCTGTTTGTGTCATACAAAAAAGTTAATTTTAATTGGTGATAAAGGCCCAAAATTCAGCTCCAAGATTATTCACAAGGACTAGACAGACATGCTGCGTACGCCAAAATATCTGATATCTACATTGGCTGACTGACAATTTTACAATTTACTTTGGGGTCATTTTATTGGCTCGTAAAGCAAAGATGCGATTAGTTCCAAAACTGAGCCCATTTTTAATATGCTGCTTCGCTACCAGCCACAATATTGTCTTGGATCATTCCATTCCAATTTGCCTGGCGTTCCACACGTTAATCGCAGGAAGATTGGAAAGGCATCATTTCGTTTTTATGCCTGTAAAATATGGAACACCCTGCTGTTATATATTAAGCAGGTGCCAAGAATCTATTTTAAAAGCATGCAATGTCACAGTCCAGCCCAGCACAGCCACCACATAATCCACATTTCCCTTGTTTATCGTGCATGCCTCATTCTGATCTGAGCTCCTGGCTGGATCCAGGCCAGGTTTTACCTCTGCCTTGTCGCCTGGCTGACTGACAAAGCACGTCACCAATCAAAATCGGCGGTGGCTGTTTCCGCGCACCTGCTACCAAACTCCCCATCAGTCACTGCTTGCAAGCCATACCTGGATCAGCAACCTTTGTCAGATTTATTTATGTTTGGACCTAAGTCTGTGTTTTGGATATAGCCTCTTGTCTAGCACTCTTGGAAACCACTGCCTGAATTTTCCCACTTTTTCACAGAACTAAGCCTGTTTTTGACTCGTGAGTCTCGCCGAGCCCCTGATGCTCTTCGTCTGTGTTTTTCTGCTTTTTCTGCCTTCACCTCTCCGCAGTTTTTTTGACCGCTGCTTTTGCCTGAGCCCGATCTGTACCGCTGCTGAAGATCTTGTGTTTTTCTCTGATCTTAATATTATGGCTGAGTTAACATAGCTGTGAGTATTGGTACAGCAAAGGTAACCGGACTATGCAGAAAGTGGAAAAAGTTAAAAGCGTGATCGGAGTGTGATGGGTGTGGAGTTTCAGACGCCAAAAGCAGCGGCCAGAATTAAAAGGCAAAACCAGCAGAGAAAGGAGAGACTCAAACAGAATAAAAATGCGAGACTCGTGCTACCAACGGACCTAGAAGTCGTCCGAGGTAGAAAGCAAGGGAACTCGAGGGGACAAAAAAAAAAGAGGGAAAAAATAAAACAAAGATTCCCTTCCTCACTACCACTAAACCTCAAATACGCAGCTAAAGTCCCTAACAATTCTCTTTCTAGTGACCTTACCGACTAAAGCGCAAATGAAACACTGAAACTCTAGCAACGGGAGCGAGGCGGAACGAGAGCTTAAATAGAGTCCAGGTCACGCCCTCAACTAATGCCAGCTGGCAGGAATCCGATTGGGAGCCAAATCATATCGTCCCGGACGAGAGCAACAAAAAGAGCTCTCAACGTTTCCAAACCATGACACGGAGGAGAATTTTAGTCGCAGAGCTTGACAACTTGATATTCTATATTGCTAACTGATAAATGATGAGGTGACATTATATTTGGGGGGGATCATGAAGTGAGTGGAGGCAGTCATAAAGGTCAAAAAAATGCTCCTTGAATTTACTGACATGGTTGGTGAGTTCATATGTAGGTCTTACGCTACAATGTGACCTGTTAAAGGGATGGCTACTATTTAATTTATGAATTCTAATCTGGAATGTTGCTCCATTTTAACATTGTTAGCCATTCACATTTATTTTCCTGCCAGTTTCAGAATTAATGCACAGTTTGCCTGCAATTGCATGAACCTTGTAGCTAGTAGCCTGTCTGGGTAAGGGAGACTCATCTTGGGTCAGCAAGATAACAATTTATTTATCGTTCTATGAGGCTAGAGGCAAAAAGTTGCATGTGTGGTTAGGGGAAAATGTTAGTTGCACAGATTGTAAGCTATTTCACTAAAATTATATTCCAACTGGCTACAGAAAAGGATTAGATAATGTTATTTTGCAGAGCATGAAGCGAGTGACAGGAGTCATACAGGACAGAAAATTTCTATGGTTTGGTGCTGTAATATAACATTCACCCCCTCAGGATTTCTTCATTTTTGCATATTTGTCACACTAAGAATATTTTAGATCATTCAACTAATTTCAATATTAGACAAAAATAACCAGAGTCAACACAAAATTCAGGTTTTTTAATGGCTTCATTTATTGCTGGAAAAAAGTTCTCCAAACCTACCAGGGTCTATGTGGAAAAAGATTTCGCCCCTTAGTTGCTCTTGATTAAGCAAATTTAATTAATAATTGGGATCAATGTGTGGAGACACACCCATGGATGATTACAGCCAACCCAGTTGAATCTAAACATCACTTTATTAGAACCTGTCCAGCAATGTGAAGAAGGCAAATTAGCACATGATGCCACAATCTAAAGAAATTCAAGAACAGATGAGAAACAAATCTGTTGACGTCTTTCAGGCTAGTAAGGCTCACAAAGCCATTTCTAAGGTTTTGGAAATCCAACAAACCATTTTGAGAGCCATTTTCTACAAGAGGGGAAAACTTATAACATTGATGAACCTTCCCTAGATTCAGCAACCAACTGAATTTGCGCAAAAAGCGCATCGACAACCTATCCAGGAGGCCCCCAGAGAACCTAGACTAACATTTAAAGAACTGCAGGCGTCTCTTGCCCCGGGGAAGGTTAGTGTTTTGGATTCCACAGTAAGAATGAGGTCAAGCAAAAACAGCTTCCGTGCATTTTTCAGTTGTTCTGGTGGTGCAAGAACCACAGCTGGAAAAACTCTACAGTCCTGAAAAATGGCACAAATATTTTGTCAAGCTAAATGAATGAATGCAGCATTTACAGTACATTATGTGTTTGAGCCCTGAGCGGATGTGGGCTGCTGCTGGTTCTTACGTGGAGTAGTGGTCATGGTGACCTGACACATGACACTGTTTGTCCAGAAGCTTCAGACACTGTCAATATTCTATCAGAGACAACAATTTATGAGCTCAGTCTTGGGGGAATAGGGGTCCAGCTTAAACCAGGGGTCACCGCTCTCTTTTCCTTTTTTTTATTTCAGCATATTCAATTGGTCAGTTGGCTGCTCGAGACAGGAAGTACTTCAGTTGGCTGCCTGAGACAGGAAGTGCTTCAGTTGGCGGCCAGAGACAGGAAGTGCTTCAGTTGGCAGGCCAGAGACAGGAAGTGCTTCAGTTGGCGGCCAGAGACAGGAAGTACTTCAGTTGGATGCCTGAGACAGGAAGTGCTTCAGTTGGATGCCTGAGACAGGAAGTGCTTCAGTTGGATGCCTGAGACAGGAAGTGCTTCAGTTGGATGCCTGAGACAGGAAGTGCTTCAGTTGGCTGCCTGAGACAGGAAGTGCTTCAGTTGGCTGCCAGAGACAGGAAGTGCTTCAGTTGGCTGCCAGAGACAGGAAGTGCTTCAGTTGGCTGCCTGAGACAGGAAGTGCTTCAGTTGCATGCCAGAGACAGGAAGTGCTTCAGTTGGCTGCCAGAGACAGGAAGTGCTTCAGTTGGCTGCCTGAGACAGGAAGTGCTTCAGTTGGCTGCCTGAGACAGGAAGTGCTTCAGTTGGCTGCCAGAGACAGGAAGTGCTTCAGTTGGCTGCCAGAGACAGGAAGTGCTTCAGTTGGCTGCCTGAGACAGGAAGTGCTTCAGTTGCATGCCAGAGACAGGAAGTGCTTCAGTTGCATGCCAGAGACAGGAAGTGCTTCAGTTGGCTGCCTGAGACAGGAAGTGCTTCAGTTGGCTGCCAGAGAGAGGAAGTGCTTCAGTTCGATGCCAGAGACAGGAAGTGCTTCAGTTGGCTGCCAGAGACAGGAAGTGCTTCAGTTGGCTGCCTGAGACAGGAAGTGCTTCAGTTGGATGCCTGAGACAGGAAGTGCTTCAGTTGGATGCCAGAGACAGGAAGTGCTTCAGTTGGCTGCCAGAGACAGGAAGTGCTTCAGTTGGCTGCCAGGGACAGGAAGTGCTTCAGTTGGCTGCCAGAGACAGGAAGTGCTTCAGTTGGATGCCTGAGACAGGAAGTGCTTCAGTTGGATGCCTGAGACAGGAAGTGCTTCAGTTGGCTGCCAGAGACAGGAAGTGCTTCAGTTTGCTGCCAGAGACAGGAAGTGCTTCAGTTTGCTGCCAGAGACAGGAAGTGCTTCAGTTGGATGCCTGAGACAGGAAGTACTTCAGTTGGATGCCTGAGACAGGAAGTGCTTCAGTTGGATGCCTGAGACAGGAAGTGCTTCAGTTTGCTGCCAGAGACAGGAAGTGCTTCAGTTGGATGCCTGAGACAGGAAGTGCTTCAGTTGGCTGCCTGAGACAGGAAGTGCTTCAGTTGGATGCCTGAGACAGGAAGTGCTTCAGTTGGCAGGCCAGAGACAGGAAGTGCTTCAGTTGGCGGCCAGAGACAGGAAGTGCTTCAGTTTGCTGCCAGAGACAGGAAGTGCTTCAGTTGGCTGCCAGAGACAGGAAGTGCTTCAGTTGGATGCCTGAGACAGGAAGTACTTCACTTGGATGCCTGAGACAGGAATTGCTTCAGTTGGATGCCTGAGACAGAAAGTGCTTCAGTTGGATGCCTGAGACAGGAAGTGCTTCAGTTGGCTGCCTGAGACAGGAAGTGCTTCAGTTGGCTGCCAGAGACAGGAAGTGCTTCAGTTGGCTGCCAGAGACAGGAAGTGCTTCAGTTGGCTGCCTGAGACAGGAAGTGCTTCAGTTGCATGCCAGAGACAGGAAGTGCTTCAGTTGGCTGCCAGAGACAGGAAGTGCTTCAGTTGGCTGCCTGAGACAGGAAGTGCTTCAGTTGGCTGCCTGAGACAGGAAGTGCTTCAGTTGGCTGCCTGAGACAGGAAGTGCTTCAGTTGGCTGCCTGAGACAGGAAGTGCTTCAGTTGGCTGCCAGAGACAGGAAGTGCTTCAGTTGGATGCCTGAGATAGGAAGTGCTTCAGTTGGATGCCAGAGACAGGAAGTGCTTCAGTTGGCTGCCAGAGACTGGAAGTGCTTCAGTTGGCTGCCAGAGACAGGAAGTGCTTCAGTTGGCTGCCAGAGACAGGAAGTGCTTCAGTTGGATGCCTGAGACAGGAAGTGCTTCAGTTGGATGCCTGAGACAGGAAGTGCTTCAGTTGGCTGCCAGAGACAGGAAGTGCTTCAGTTGGCTGCCAGAGACAGGAAGTGCTTCAGTTGGCTGCCAGAGACAGGAAGTGCTTCAGTTGGATGCCTGAGACAGGAAGTGCTTCAGTTGGATGCCTGAGACAGGAAGTGCTTCAGTTGGCTGCCAGAGACAGGAAGTGCTTCAGTTGGCTGCCAGAGACAGGAAGTGCTTCAGTTGGCTGCCTGAGACAGGAAGTGCTTCAGTTGGCTGCCAGAGACAGGAAGTGCTTCAGTTGGATGCCAGAGACAGGAAGTGCTTCAGTTGGCTGCCAGAGACAGGAAGTGCTTCAGTTGGCTGCCTGAGACAGGAAGTGCTTCAGTTGGCTGCCTGAGACAGGAAGTGCTTCAGTTGGCTGCCAGAGACAGGAAGTGCTTCAGTTGGATGCCAGAGACAGGAAGTGCTTCAGTTGACTGCCAGAGACAGGAAGTGCTTCAGTTGGCTGCCTGAGACAGGAAGTGCTTCAGTTGGCTGCCTGAGACAGGAAGTGCTTCAGTTGGCTGCCTGAGACAGGAAGTGCTTCAGTTGGCTGCCTGAGACAGGAAGTGCTTCAGTTGGCTGCCTGAGACAGGAAGTGCTTCAGTTGGCTGCCAGAGACAGGAAGTGCTTCAGTTGGCTGCCTGAGACAGGAAGTGCTTCAGTTGGCTGCCTGAGACAGGAAGTGCTTCAGTTGGCTGCCTGAGACAGGAAGTGCTTCAGTTGGCTGCCAGAGACAGGAAGTGCTTCAGTTGGCTGCCTGAGACAGGAAGTGCTTCAGTTGGCTGCCTGAGACAGGAAGTGCTTCAGTTGGATGCCAGAAACAGGAAGTGCTTCAGTTGGCTGCCTGAGACAGGAAGTGCTTCAGTTGGCTGCCTGAGACAGGAAGTGCTTCAGTTGGATGCCAGAGACAGGAAGTGCTTCAGTTGGCTGCCTGAGACAGGAAGTGCTTCAGTTGGATGCCAGAGACAGGAAGTGCTTCAGTTGGCTGCCTGAGACAGGAAGTGCTTCAGTTGGATGCCAGAGACAGGAAGTGCTTCAGTTGGCTGCCAGAGACAGGAAGTGCTTCAGTTGGCTGCCTGAGACAGGAAGTGCTTCAGTTGGCTGCCTGAGACAGGAAGTGCTTCAGTTGGCTGCCAGAGACAGGAAGTGCTTCAGTTGGATGCCTGAGACAGGAAGTGCTTCAGTTGGATGCCAGAGACAGGAAGTGCTTCAGTTGGCTGTCAGAGACAAGAAAAGGTTCAGTTATTTGCGTGTCGTATTTTATGGTTTAATCATGAGCTCCTCCATCCGTGTGTCTCGGCGAGCTGCACCAGCCTTTACAACAGCTGTGAATAAATTGCCGAACAGTTCGGCAGGAGCTCACATTTGACTGCCTTCTCCAGCATTGCAAATGGTGCTTAGAACTGACTGAGCGCCATGCAACCAGATATGGATATTTTTCTCCAGCGTCCAACATTTGACCCCTCTGGTTCACTGTGGCACCTGAGTGTGGTATTACTAACATATACATTGTAAATGCACTGTAATGAAATAATGGAAAAAAATATTGAATTCAGTTAATTTGCTATTGTTAGACAATGATCCAACCATATTTTTGCCTCTTTGTGCACAGAAAATATTGTTACTTTAACTGTATTCAGAGTTCGTGCAGCACAAGTATTGCAAAGTCTGCTTTTTCGCAAAAATATCGAGTAATGATGGCTCAGTTACATAAGCTGCCATTATAACAAAGGGAATAATAGTCTTGTAATACCAACAAATGGCTGTTTTGGCCCATGGGTTGCGTTTTGAAATGAAGCTGCCTTACTCTCGCTCATTAGCATCGGCTTTATAGGAACTTTGGTTCTTTTAACGCACAAAGTTTAAGGGACTTAAATCCCACACACTCCATCTTTTCATTGGAGTCGAAACAACAAACAATCGCTTGAAAATTGTACGTTTTTATTTTTGCCTTGCAGGCAATGTGAATGAATGAATGAATTAAATAAATCCATATTTATTTTATTAACTTATTTATTTATTTATTTATTTATTTAATAATTCACAATTTTTTCCCCCAAATATTAATACATATTTGTTGATTTTTTCTTGAGGTGCTTTTTCCATCACTCTGAACATGGTGATATTCAATAACATCATTGTGTTCTGATCAGAAAAATCAGAGATAATGTATCGCTGATCTGACCACAATGACCCGAACTCAGCAATAAAGACTTTCTGTCCAAGCGAAGCCTTGGTGCTGACGAGAACCGCCTCTCCAATGACATGACGAGTTACTGGTAAACATGGCAGTTGAACAAACTCATTAATTTTGCGTTGGCACTTACAATGGAGTCCGTGCCTGATTTGAGTAATGAAACATTTTCATTATTCTGGAACAACAACAATTTTCCCCCTTTTATGGAGATTTTTTCTTTTTTGCCAGCCAATAGATTGTAAACTTTTAAATGAATGTAGTAAGTCTGCAATTAACCAACATTTGCTCTATACAATTTTTTTTAAAGTAATTACAAACTCTAAATAAACTTTATTGTGCTCACTGATTATTAATTGTGTTTTACCCAGAGAGCACTGGCCCGTATAGAGCACAGGATCTTAATATGCGCTGATAAAACACTTCCTTTTGTACTTGTAATGCTGCAGATTTAATCCAGCACAATCGAGCAGGAGCGCAGCAAACACAAGACTGCACATTAATGTGAATAAAGGAGCAATGAGCAGCAGGGAATGTGTTGAGCTCAGCAGCTTGTGTTTTACTGGGAAAAACACTAAGAACTGAAATAAATAACCTGCCGCAACAGTCTTTCAACACTCCCTGAGATAACAGTGAAATCAGAGGGTAACTATGCTTTTCCTCAGAAAAACTCCACAGACCTTTTTTTTTTTTGCCATGTGCAAACCTGATAAATATTGTGCGCATGGATATTCTGATTTGGTGTTCGTATTCTTGCTGTTAATAATGGTGCCAGCCTTCATACAGTAACTTGCGCGTGTAACACAAGTAATGTCTCCTTTGACCGGTTTGAGCCTTGTGTGCTCCCGCAAGCCCGGCTGTGCCTTGTTTTATAGTCACCCCATCTCGTGTTTGTGTGACGTATTTACCGTATCCTCCCTCTTTTGAGTAGCAATTTGCTGAATTGTAATTTGCTATTCGTGCTTAGAACTAGTTGGTATTTATATGTGAAATGGTGTCTTTTGAAAGTACATGTAATCTTTACAGATGGTAATTCACAGAAGCTTCCTTCCTTATTCACTGTGTACTTAAGGAGAACGAATTCCCAAGCCTCTCTCACAGTCTCCAGGATTAGGATCACTTGTTTGTTAATTCTATCCCAGTACGTTCTTCTATCCAGTTTATTACAGTCATCAGGATTGGAACAGCGTTACCCCTTAGCTACTTCATCCTGCCTTCGGACGGTTCGGCTCTGATAAAATGTGCACTCCGCCAGTGTCATTCTGGGGCGCGTTTCCCCAAAGTGTAGAGGCTAACTATGTGAGCAACATGCATAGTTCGTCCATTCACGGTCAATGGGTCAAACTATGTAAGTTAGTATTCGTGCTTTCGGGAAATGCGCTCCTGGTAAGCCACTGGCCGGATATGGGCAAATAACTGCGTCACCCGCACATCTGAGCTGAACTATGCTAGTATGAACAGCACTCCATCCCACTCTTGCTGTATTCGCAATAGACCCCACCGTTAGACTGCACCTGCACTAGATAACTGGTCTGGATCATAACCGGTGTTTTGTAAAACAAACAGGATTATACACTATCTCATTGTCACTTCTGGCAAGTTACACCCACATGCGCACACATACATGCACACAAATAATACTTTAGATCACAGACCTTCAAGGCTCAGATGTCATTTCATCAGTTTAACCGTAACTGTAGTTGCCCAGTGACGTAAAATATCAAAATCAGATGCTGTTGAAAACCTATCATGTGGCAACTTGTTTAAAAGAGCTCCCTTGCGGGAGTTGCCTCATGTTAGATTTTCAACAGGTCAGGATAATTACATTTCTAATTCCTTGAAAATGTATTCATTCAGCACCCTAAGGGTTAAAAGGTGTTATCAGTTTATTCGTTTATCAATTTCACCCACAGTCCATTATTATCTGTTGTGCAGTTTTCCTTGGGAAAAAAAAACTTTCCACAACAATTGTATGTTTTTTACTGCATTGAAAGAAGCAGGTTCAATGCCCATTCATCAGACGGCCTTTTAATGAACTTCTGTGCACAGAAGAATGCAGTAATAATATATCAGAATAAAAAAGGAAGAAATTCAACATGACAGAATTCAGAATTTGAAATGAGGCAGACAGCAGGCTCCCAGGGTGGATCTTGGCATATTTGTTTGCGCAAGAACAGGGATAGAAGAGGACAAAGACATTCTTCATTAAGGCCATTAGGCAAACATTCTGAAGGCACAGTGCATATTTGGTTTGTAGAAAACTTTACCCACCACCCTCCTGCAAACTCACTGTGTTTTCTGTCTCTTTTGTGTGGCGCCAGCACAAGAGATGATTAAAGCTACTGCATAAACATTAGCGCAGAAACCTCCCTCAACAGACCCATGGAGCGTGAAAGAAAAATTTACACTGTAGCTCATAAAGTTGGAATAAAATACCTTTTTTTTTTAACCTTTTTTTCATGCAATGATTGTGACAACGTGATTAATTCTTGATAAAGCGTCTGAATACAAAATTATAACAACTTTCCAGGTAACCGCTTAAATTTATTCTCCAATAACACAAGTGCTGCCAACCTTTTGGAATCTCAGAAATAATTTGCCATTGTAAAATTTTAAATGAATTATTGATGATTTGAGTGAGATTTCAATGTGCTTTGCCTGGTGGTGCCCCAACGATATCTTTCAGTGCGGAGAAAATGTCTTCACACACAATATGGAAAAAGTAAAAAAGCAAACAAACAAACAAAAAAACTGCACAGCTATGAAGGGCAACCTAACCCAGTGGATCAGGACTATATGGACTGTGGTTTGGGTGAAATTTGTGACACCATTAACACACTCACTGTGGCACCAGTTATTAATACAGCTGGTTATTTTCCGGTTTTGTGCAATCGTTTATTCATGATATACCAGACGATTTTTGTCATGAGGCTGAAAAACACTTTTAAATGGCCGCAAACATCTTTCCTAAAAAACTTCTCATTCTGCCAGATGCTGAATTAGAGGTTTTATTCTGTTTTGGACGATCTCTCCAGCCCCTGGGTTTGTCTGGCTGAGAATGATAAGAGATTAGCAGGTATGGATTCTGATATGCTTCCTTACTACAGGATATAAAGCGAAAGAACCAAATCTGTCTCGCCTGCTTCTGAAGGTATTGTCTGGGGCCAATCCGGGACATCTGCTCTTCTGACAGATTCCGCTGCTGGATTCTGCCACTGAACAGTTTCTCAGTGCTCTACTTTTCCAGCCATCTTCTGTGAGGTGTGAGAATAGAAACCTTAACAATAAAAAATGAGGAACATGAATAACTAATATGTTTATAATAAATAAAACTCAATCTAGTTCAGATATGAAGTGATTTACAGATAATGAACACCAAATTATATAAATATTGCACTATAATGAAATTAAAACAAAGCCATCAAATTATGTCTCTTCATCACACTGCCTTAAGAAAAAATAATTGAAAAACATCCAATTTACCTCTTAATATTGTGTATTGTTTTCATTACAACTCTATTCACCATCATTTTGATCAATGAGCCAATCAAAAGCCATGCCTACCAATCTACATTAATATTTGAATTTTTACCGCCTGCTTGTAATAATTCTTACTGTGGATTTTTATGCTATTCGTACGTCCCTGGAGGGATGGTGTTAGCAGAAGGGTGAACAACCTCCAGCACGTCCATCACATGACTGTGCATCTTAGGCATGACTGTTCCAGTCTGCGCCGAATCCCACTGACGCTTCACTTCCAGCAGAGGGTATGATATGCCGCAACTTAATTAGAATCTTACTTTTTGCATTTTAACCATCAATTGTGGAAAGCAGAAATGGATCAAAAAGTACGTATGAGGCTTTTGGGACCCCGTTCGTAGGGGCTCCAAGAATTCTGTTTACGTCGTACTTAAGACAAAAGTAGACACACTGAAAACCATTTTTTGTCAAGTAGTCGTCACAGATTTGTCAAAGTTGCCTGACTGGACCGCATTAGGCACAACTTTACCTCTAACCAGGTCCATGAATATGAGGTCACATGGTTTGACTGCGCATGTTCAATTTGAGGTGCGCTCAAACGCGTTCTGAGGGCCTGTGGATCGTGGACCTGCTTTATTTTGACTTGTCTTACCCGTATTAATTGTGATATGAGGCCATAATTACTGTATTTTGCCAGTTATTCCCAGTTAAATAGTCCACGGAGGTTCTTTGGAGATTACTTTTTCTGCGTGGAAAACCGATCTGTACCTTGTCGCCACTTCCGTAACTGCGCTGCTTTTCAGCAAAGTCGTCCTGGGCTGTTACTTCTGAGTGAAAAATTATACTTTGACTTCGCTCTTACCTGCTTCCCTGCTTTAATTAAAAAAAATTAATTGAAAAGTGTTACATTTGTTTCAAGTATACACGTCACCATTCACTTGAATGGTGGACGATTAAGAGCATTTGTCTCTAACAGAAATTAAACTGTATATTACGTCATAAACAAGTATTTGTCTCTAACTGAAATGAATCTGCATATGATGTAATAATCTCACTCCCTCCAACTAGGTGCTACGCTTGCTTTGACTAACAGGAGGTACATTACTCCTGTCAGTTTATTTTTTCCCACTCAGTAGCATTGTTTCTGTAAAGTTCAATATTTTAACCTCACTTCTTCAATTATGCTCTTGTTGTCAGCTGTTGTAGCAAAATCTGTTCAGTTAGAAATCTAAAGTCAGCTGTTTCTCTGTACTTGATAATGGCTAAAGTTAGCACTCATTACTGCTGTCAGCGAATACACAAGTTGCAACAGCCCTTTGACTGTATTGAGTAACACTTCAATATGTGAATTTTACAGCTTTTATTTCAAATATGCTTTAGAAAAAAAAATTTTTTTGATAAACTGAGAACAGTTGGTTTTCACTTTAGAATTCCAGTGAATTTTAAGGCTCACCCAATTAAAGCTGCAGTCGGTAACTTTGGAGCAAAGAGGAAGTGAGAAAGATATTGGTCTTAAAGACCATCATCCCTCCCTCCCTCCCTCCAACAGCAACTCCAACCTTCCCATAACCCCTCCCTCCAAACAAGTCTTATGCTCATTGGTGAGTTTAGCGCAATCTCAAAGTCACTCTAATTGTGGTTGACAGTCTAAAGAAGTTAGAGAAATGAGCCTCTGTATTGGCCAAGCAACTGAGCAAATTAGCGTTACCTAGACAACCTTAGCAGTAGCAACCAAGCCGTAATTAGCCACTTTTTTTTTTTTTTTGCATTATTAGACTGTACAAGATGAGAGCCTTGGCTCTGAGGATGTGTATATCTGACTTGCTTGCCCTTATCTGCCACCATCCTCATTGTGTGCCGCCTGTCAATCTTCATCATCTAAGTCCCGCCTCCACCAACTACAGCCCTCCCAGTTCCACTTCAACCAATCCAAAGGTTCCGTGTCATCCAACTGTCAACCGACCTGGATCCACCACAGTGTTTAAAATCCTGAATTGTTTGCAACTCTGGAGTTTTGCCTTGTTCTGATTTTGTTGTTTTAGTGCGAACTGCCCGTATCTTAATCTTGTCTTTGTTACCCCTTATTCATTTGTCTGTTTGTTCTGTTTGCTTTGTGTTCACCTCCAGGTCCTGGCCTGGGACAGGTAAGACTGGGGGCTCCTGTACATCTGCCCATAGGATTTGTGTTGTATAGACCCACGAGCCTTTAGGGGTGGTTGCCAATCACTGTATTTATAATGCTAGTTAGACTGGCTTTTGTTTTGTGTACTAGATGCACCAGGTTAGATTGGTCTCTCTTAGCTAGTTTGTTTTTGCTGTCCGCTATGGTTTCAAGTTTCTTGTGAACTCTTATAAAACTCAGGTGGCAACATAATCAGACATGTCCTCAATAAATGAAAATTACCACTTGATACATAAATTTGATATCTCGGGCTCACTAATTGGAGATCCTCTATTTATCCAACCCATATGTGATTCTAAATCTACTGAAGGATAATTAAAGACTCAATACATTAATTACTCATACATAATTTCAGGTTGATTACACACTTAATGCATGGATCATTAGTACAGTCTAAGATCAGTCATACATTAAATTTGTGAAATTTTTCTTCAATGATAAAACCTTCATTACGTCAACCTTCTGCTCTCAGTGAATGTGATGCATTCTTGGCACACATGGTTATAAACTCAATCAGCTAATGATTAACATATGTATGTCCCATAAAATAATGTCTATAATTGTGTTTCAAACTATTAATAATGTATTTTCCATAACAAGAAATGCTGTTCTTAAACCATATTTCAAAAAAAGGCTGGGACAGTGATGCGTACTGGTGAAGCGTTTTTTGGGCAAATCGGTGATCCTCAGCCCATATTCGCTCCTGAAGGATTTGGTATTTCCTGGAGGCTACTTTTTTACCAAATCATGATGACAATCACCTGCTGAAATCAACTGTTTCAAATAATATTATTATAAAAAATTTTTCACCCATTACTTGTCCTAAATTGCCCCATCCCAATTTTTCTTTGAATGCCTTGCAGGTCTTATGCTTAGAGTGGATGTTTATTTGAAAATAAAATGAACTTGACTAGAAAAAAAAAGCATTAAATATTTACATTAATAAAAATAGAATATTAATTCATTTCTTCATAACGTTTGCAATGAAATATAAGTTTTAAAAAAATTATAAATAACTGCTTTCTGCTTTTATCTACGTTTACCATCTCGACCCTCCTTTTTCGGAATAGGAGTCCTTTTACCCCAGCAATCTGAGGTCAGAAATAATTTAAACATATGATGCGACAAAGACTGTCTTCATCATCCTGTGATCATTACTTGTATTTAAGATCTGCAAGTGTGATGAATTATGGGATATGGAGTATCAGGATTCCTGGACCACCACATAATTCACACTTTACCAAGTTTTATCTGCATTGTGTGGTGCTAAGGGTTTACATTAATTATAATGCACTGTGATTCAGATCTGTCCATGTATTATTAGTTAGAATCCTGTTGTAGTAAGATTGGTGAATTTATTCACACGTGATGCGGTCCAATTGCAGTTCATTTAAGCCTATGGAGCCCAACTGGGCGAAATAAGAAACCTGACAATAGTTCTGAAATAATAAGAAATGGTTCATTAAAATTAACTGTATGAAGTCAGATAGAATGAAGAGTAATGTAATAGTCAACAATGTCTTACCGAAAGGGAAATTAGGTGGGCCAATCGCAATATCATACAGAATAGATTAATGCATGTATTTGGTTCGTAATAATCTAGGCTACAGCAGGGGTTACAGCAACATTTATCACACTCATAATCTTTAAAAACAGTTTTAGAGAATTTATCTGACCCAACAATAATTTCATTCATGGCAGACTTAACAAACACAACAAGGTACAATTGTGAATTGTCTGTGGAATATACCATGTAATTGTCAATGCCAGTGTTAGATGAATGCTGGTCAGTACTTAATGGTACTGAAGAGGTCGGTCCTGTTGTCCGTTAAGAGAAGGTGATCTAAGGTCCGAGTTCGGTTACAAGGTTCCGTAGTCACAGAAACACTCCGTCAGGACAGCTTGTGGGCACAGACACTCACACTAGTCCAGGCTGTAAGGGAGAGAGATGCTCTAGAGTTAGTTGTGTGGGAACTAAACAATGTGGTTCGACTCTGTGGACTGGCAGGCCGGCACACACTTGGCGATCAGGCGAGGCGCGAGTTGGGCGGCGACAGAGACGGAAGAGGTCCTCTTTGTGTGCTTCTGCTACGGTATCGGCAAACACCCAAACTATCAGAGCAATGACCGCGCAGTTTATTCACTCTTTTCTAACCAAAAGATGCTGATGCAACTAAGCCCGTCGTGGGGCCTTCCGATCCAGGTTGGCGGTTTGTGGGATCGTCGTCAAACTAGTGTGTAATTAGATGGCAGTATTTACCTTTTTTTTGTTAAGCTCAGACTGGAGTCATGTTTAGACATGTCCTGGACATGTCTGGGGCAAGTCTCAGAAAATTACAAAAAAGAGGTCTAAATGTGGGTGGGGTCTGCAAAAGAGAATATAAGGAAGTGAATTGAGACAGTAAAGTAGTAGGAGAAATTGCAAGAAGATGACCAGACCTGCCATTCTGTTCAAGACCTGTGATGTTTCTTTTGTGGATTTCTTTGCCTGTGTTTGAGCATTTTCATCATCCAGGACATCACCAAGCCACCCCCACGAAAAGGGATTGTAAATATTTATGTTTTGTACATAATTCAATCTTGGTCTTTAGGTTAGTTAGTTGTTATTGTCTGTTAATTAAATGTGTTCAAGTTTTTAAAACTGTGTCTGTCATCCCTTGCTGTTGCTGTAGCTGTTGTGTTGTAAATGTAATAACAAATTGGGGCCATAACAAGTGAAATTGCGGGGCACGTTTTTAAAATGAAAACACAAATGGGGAATGTATTTTATTTTTCAATTAATTATAAAAATTGCACACATGGACTTGAAAATGAAAATGCAAAGAGAAGGATGATATTTTCATTTTCATTATGATACAAATAATGCATGTGAATGCGTTTTCATTTTTAATATTGTTAGCTATACACTTCCATTCGGAAAACCATATCGGTGCAATAAAATTATAGAGAAAAAGAAAATTATTATTTTCCCTTCTGCAGCTGGCAAAACAGTCTTCATACAGGGTCATCAGTGCTGATATTAGTAAGTCAAATGTCAGGAGAATCTCACGAATCATAACATTGTAGCAAAACTAGCAGATTTTCAGTATTGATGGTTTTTGTGCACGTTTTAGTTTCGGATGTGACCCTCATGAAACCTTTGATTTTGTATCAAATATTCTTTGCAACAGGTTGATCATTGATTAGACGAAAGCATCACGTAATAGTTCTCTTGGAATATTCCATCATACCACCTAAATTTTTCATTAATAGCAGTAATCCTCGGCTGATATTTCCTGATTGATTACACATTATGGAATGGAGCGCTGAAAAATCTCAATGTAATGATCACAATAATTAAGGCAATTAGTCGGCTGAGATGAAGAGGTGAGGATGTGTACTGGTTAGCTAGAGCAACAAGCGGATGAGAATGCTTCAGCTCAACTGGGAGATATATTTCAGGGGTGTATTCACGAAAATTGGGCCTATTTTGGAAAACAAGTGTATTTAATGTCACCGGCGGAACTGTTTGTACCGGTGTGAGTGCTTTTGAAGATTGCCAGGCAGACGGCCGACTCGGCTGCGGCTCTGTAATGGCAGCATTAGTCTGTGGTGACAGACAGTGCGCTGAAGATCAGCTGAGATATTGCACCTCCTCGTCAGGTGGAGGAAATGTTGGAAAGGAGGAAGTGAAATCGACAAATAGCCGTTGAAAGGAAGTTGCCTTTTGCTGGCGAGATGCTTTGCCGAGACTGCTGTCGAGATAATGCATAAATAATAATAAGCAAATACAGTCCTCCAACTGAGATAAAAAGGGAATTTGTGAAACATCGAAAAAATAAAATAAAAAACTTTTATTTTGTTTCCTGTGAACAATTAATACAATTTTCTGACAAATAACTGTCACAGATGAAATAAACACAGAAAATATTGCAAGGACTAACTTTACATTCTCCTCAGGTTTTGTGAACCCCCCTCCACTCTCCAATCTAAGATACTGTCTCCAGCTAATGCCACTGGGTGAATGAAGACATTCATTATACTGCAGACGTGCGACAGTGACACTGCCGCAGTCATATATTAAACATGCCTTTGATGAAACGATAGTTTAATGACCTTCATTTCTCGGCGAAAAACGTACGAAGTGTCACATTTTTCTCGCCCCTGCAGAGCGTGTGCATCCATAATTAAATCAGTGAGATGGACAGCGTGCTGTATCGCTGGTCTGGAGCATGTGAACTGCCACTACGAAGATTCATGCCAGGGTCGGGGCATTTATCCTTTCCTGTCAATAATCTATGTCCGCAACGTAAAATGTTTGCATAAATATGTAAAACGCACATTTGTGTGAGCTAACACAGTAAAGCGGAACCATGCATGATTGATAACATACGGAAGACACCAAATTGGTTGTGAAATAAACAATTAGCGGGAATATTACAAGGTATAGTGGGCAAACATGCTTTCGAGTTCCTCATTGTATTCAATTCCAAGATGTCCCTCTTGATGGATCACACTTTGAGACAAACCAATGATTGTTCTGGAGGTCATTTGGATGTCGCTGACAGATGGTTTTGCATGTTCGGGGACGAGCAGGAAATGGTGGAACAGTTATTTTGGCTCCAGTGTGGGAGGCACGGTGGCACAGTGATTAGCACTACTGTCTTGCAGCAAGAGGGTTGTGGGTTTGAATCCTGCCTGGGGCCTTTCTGTGTGGAGTTTGCATGTTCTCCCTGTGTTCACGCGGGTTTCCTCCGGGTACTCCGGTTTACCCCACCCACAAAACATGCAATATATACACTAATAAAGAGCATTAATACACTAATGTTTGGTGGTGGTCGGAGGGGCCGTAGGCGCATACTGGCAGCCACGCTTCTGTCAGTCTGCCCCAGGGCTGCTGTGGCTACAAAAACATAGTTTACCACCATCAGAGTGTGAATGCGTGAGTGAATGAATAATGTCTCCATTGTGAAGCGTCTTTGAGTGCCCAGAAAAGCGATATATAAAATTGATATATTTTTAATCTCAGCTAATTTTCTTCCCTTTTTTTTTGGAATATAAGTATGTTCCATCAATGTCGGCATGGCTTCCTCACTGTGAGGTGATAATTTAGTTATCCCGGAAGGAACCTGAGTTAGCGCACATCTACCCAAAGCAAACCCATTGTGTTGTGGTATTACTGACTCAGGGCCAATATTCTCTCAGGGGTTTAAGCTAGTGAGTCAGTTCTCTCAAGTCTACTTTGCCCAGACTGAGCAGTGAGGACCTTTCCTGAACTTAAATCAAAACATAGCAACAAAGAGTGCTGCCGTCAAGCTCAGAAACCTTTTCTTGTTCTTTGTTTTTAATGTGTGGAAACAGGGGGCTGCAGAGTAACCTTCCTGCACGGATAACACTCTGACTCACCTCAATTTCCTCCTTTGCTGAGCAGCCGTGTAGATAGAGCAGAGATGTTGGTTTGATTCAGCCTCCTTCGTTTCCCCAAGCCTTCCCCTCTAACGCCTCAAGCTTATTTTTCAATGTTTCAGTCTTTAGAAAGGAAAAAGTGAGTTGGAGTCATGTCCTGTCTTGCAGCTGCGCACACCTGCCAGACCCCTCTCCTAAAAGCAGTATCTCTCGAGAGCCGGGACCCAGCTCACCTGCTCCTCTGAAATCTGCACAACACTAATCCAGTGAAGCGAAGTTAGATCGGCAGTGTGAGCAGCAGGACTCGTGTGGCCAGCACTGCTCCTCTCTAAAGGTCTCCCTTTAAGTGGTTGGATTTTTACTGGTAGTTGTACTAAAGAGGAGTGACGGACCTTATCATGCCTCATTCATAAACGGCATCTAAGAATTCTAAGGGCCCACAGTCCATTTGGGCCCACAAAACCCACAGGAGCCCCCAGACAAAATAATTCTACAAAGATTTACCCAATATTCATGCTAATGCATCAGAGTTTAAACAAAGCCATTAAGGCATGCAATATTGATGAAATATAGTTCAGTAACCCCCTTCATAAAAAATTGTTCGATCCATGCTTCGTGCTTGTATTGGAAAATTGTCTGTGCGTTTTTTGCTGACGAGGTAGCGAACAAAGGCAGCAAACAGGGTGCACCGCCCTTGCGAATATGATGTCAAAAAGGGAAGGCCTTGTGTATTTCAGCAGGACAATGCAAAACCACATACTGCAGCTATTACAACAGCATGGCTTCGTAGTCGAAGAGTCCGTGTGCTGAACTGGCCTGCCTGCAGTCCTGATCTTTCACCGATTGAGAACATTTGGCTCATAACTAAAGGAAAAGTCCGTCAAAGGAGACCCAAAACTCTCCAACAGCTGGAAGCCTGTATTAAACAAGAGTGGGATCAAATTCCAATGGCTAAACTCAAGAAGCTTGTCTCCTCAATGCCCAGACGCCTCCACTCTGTGTTAAAAAGAAGAGGGGATGCTACACCATGGTAAATAGGCCCCTGTCCCAGCCTTTTTGAGACCTTGTAGCAGCCATCAAATTTGAAATGAGCTCATTTTGTGGATAAAATTATAAAATTTCTCAGTTTCAACATTTAGTTCTGTTATCTCTGTTCTATTGTAAATAAAATACAGGCTGGTGTGATTTGAAAGTCATTGCGTTTTGATTTTATTCACAATTTACACTTTGTCCCAACTATTTTGGAATTCAGGTTGTACATATTTTGCTATGGGAGGAAGCAGGAGGATTAGCCACTGTTAGTGTAAAGCTCATGCCCTGATTTTGAAATGCACATGATTCTGACTTAAATGAGATGTGCCTTCAGGGAATTAATTGCCTGAATTACTAAAAGGGAGGTGATTATCTGGATTAATGTTGAGAATTATGAGCAGCAGATGTGTAATGCTTTATATGCCTGCCACACATCCCTGTCTCCTGAGTTAATAGGTTGTAACTTGAGCGCGGCCCGTCTGTGAAGTAAAACTGAATACTGTCTCACAGAATGGGCATCTTCCCATATTCTCTCTTACTCAGTGACTCCCAGTGATCTCTTCTGGCGTATAATTAGGGCTGTGATTGAAGGACGGAGACTGCTGCATGTGTTGGAGAGTAACGATTGACCCACGAGGGAGTTCTCCTTTATATACTGCTGGAAATTAAATGAGAAGAACTAATTCTGTGACTCAGTCGATTTATCATTTCATACAGGGCAGCTCTTAGCAATAGCACTGAAAGGCAAGAATCCATGTGAGGATGGAAACCAGAAAATATGCCGATACACGGGTTTCAAGGACAGGATTGAAATGCAGGGAGGACCCAGTTGTTTGTGAGGTGAAATACCGGTAGAAAACAGATTCAGCAGTAAACATCTCTCCTGCGATAACAGCGAGCGATTCTTTCCTCGCAGAAGATGGATGCCACCATTTCTAAACTTCGTTGACATTCCTGAACAAACAGGACTGCCTCACTTCCTTTCTGACATCGCCTGCTGTCGCAGCAATACGAGGCGTTGTTTATCTATGAATTTCAATGTGCTGATTTAATCTGTTAATTTCACTGACTAGTAACAAGATTAAAGTAATACAATTTTGCCAAAGAACTACTGCTATGCATTTATCTAGTATATATCTGATCACAGATGACATACAGCAAATTACCAGATATATGAGAAGGCGGAGAGCGGGATTAAACATCATATCTACACAACTACACACAACTACAAAAACATCCATAGTGATACTTACAGTGCCGTGAGTCTTTTTAAAAGCTGACTCTCAGAGCTCTCGACCTGCCGGGTCAGCGTATAAAATACAGCAGAATCAAACATAGAGTGAAAGCTGTGCTGGGCTGAGGATGGGTGGTGCCAAGGAGTGTGTGCCCATGAAAAACTAACATTGGGTGCCATCCCATAATTTAACAATAACATCAATTACAATTGAGTGCTTCCCCTGGCAAGAAGGGAATAGTGCAAGGTAATTATGACAAAATGAGACCGTAATTCTATAATTATTAAACAAACCACGAACAATAAACATATCCATGAACATAATGGCTTATTAATTAATGAATTAATTACCACACATATTTGCTAATGCTCAACATGTTGATCGGATTGAAATTAAAACAGTTGGATGTTAACTTGAAAATAAATCCGCGATCCTTGATTTTTAGCTATAAAAATGGCTTCATGAGGAATGTTAAGGTTGATTTGACGCCATTGCAATTATTTAATTGTTATTGTTTCAACTGTGTAATGAGAATTTCATATCTATTTTGTCTATGGTTATTTAATCCTTTGGCAATTATCTTTGTGATTATGATTTTCAAAATCTGGAAAATGCTCCTGGACCGTATCAATATGGTTGATATTTTGCAAAAATGTTATAGCAATTACTCAAAGCATTGCACAATGAATACAAATAATAATATGATACTGCACAAGATGGATTAGAGAAATGTAGAATTAATTGAACTCCGAGAGACTGCTGTAAACTATTAGTGGCTGTAATTGATTAATGAGTCTGGTTCCACAAATGGGTGATATTTATTTATTTTTAAAAAACTTAAAATGAATTGTTTTAAGTCTTTAACAAACATTTCCCTTATTTAAAAGTCAAACAGGTCGAGAATTAAACAAAATGCAATTAAACAAACTAGTCAACATGTTGTTTATTTGTATGTGGAATAAGTGGATATTAATTTTCATTACAAGTTGATTATTAATTTTGATTATAAGTGCTCATAGCACCAGAATTTCAGTTTCATTTCAGATCTTGCGGACTTAAAAAGGATTCAAGTGTGATCTCTGAGTGAAATATTGCCGACTCTATTGTGCTGAATTATCACTGAACCAGTCGCGATTTTGGAGCTTATGAACCTCTGACAAAGGCACGGAGGGCGAGAGGGCGAGAGGGCGAGAGAACATCGGGCGAACTGTGTGCTTGATCCATCTCAGTCATTATCAAAGGTATATCAACTTTGTTCCCGTCTGCTGGACCAACTAATCATCAGGACACATTAAGTTGGGATGAAGTGGCTTTTCACCTCCCGTATTTCACCAACAGTCGTTCTGTCGTCTGTTCAGTTCATACGTGTTTTCAAAAAATTCTGTTCTCATCCTCTCCTGATCTGTACAGGGCTCATACTGGTCATAAAGCATACGGCACGATTAAAATTACAGTCATTCTAACCTCATCACAATTTATGCGAGCAATACAGCTGTAGAATGCCATGCAGATCCCTATATTAAAATAACAGCGCAACAATGTGGTGCAATATGACCTGATGTGAACCGGATCCACTTAGGTTTGCGGATATTTTCATGAAACGATCAGCCATCTTCAGCTCTTGCTTTAGCAACTTTTTGCCTCCTGTCTCCCCTTCAGCAGGTAAAACCCTTATTCAGTTGGATTCAGGTCTGGTGATCGACTAAACCAACAGACCCAAAATAATAATAAAAAAAAGTCTAGTGAATTGGTATGTTCACTTAATATACTTATCTACTGTAATTTTATCCAAGAACTGCTATTATACGTGGAATTTTGCTTCCGCCGTGATTAGCTTATGTTGCTCTGATACTGCCGGGTTCGGCTCTTTTAAACAAAGGCTAAAGTCAGTAGTTTCAGTGTCTTAGTTCTAGCTGGACAGTCAGAGGTCAGGATTCAATCCAAATGTATTGCAAGTTTTAACAGAATTTTCAGAAAATCGGATAAAGAAAATGCTTTCTGTCCGATGGAGTGAAAGAAACAAGCGTAGTGCTGACAGTCAACCGAAACAGGATGTGCGGAGACTCCCAGCCAACTATACTGTACAATAATCAGCTGACTGAGCTCATCAAGATTAAGGCTGCCTATTCGCTCCTGGCTAGATTATGCAGTCTATTTACGCTCCAAATGCACAAAATCATTCTGCTTCAGTGCCCTTACTCTAACCCCACAGCCGTCCCAGCTCTGCCCCTGTCACACTCAAATACTTCATTCATTAACGGCTTGTTTTTACTATATCGCTGAAGGTTAACACTGCTTCCCTTTTCAGATCATCATTCTCATAGCAGTCCCTGTATTCAGCCCTACGCATGGATGTGCAGGGAGTTTCCAGATCAGGGCCATGCTGTCAGGCATTAAATTATTGCTGTTCCACACATTTTGTGATCACTCATTGTGTATTCACTTTGACAAAAGTGAGAACCGCCTCCGAAGTGAAACCAAACCTATGTCCACCACCAGTGTCCCAAGAAACATTTGCCCAAAATGGACAGCTGCTATGACCTTTGTGGTAAAGTGAGTAATGTCTTCCGCAATTAATGGTATTAATATAAACTAGAGTGATGTGCATGTGATGCACTGTGATGTCAGATAAAATCTGTTTTCATGGAGACCAAGATAAAAAATCCCTGAATCACCAAAATGACAAAAGGCCCCAGTTCATCACTAGTTCTAATTATGTGCCAAAAAAAAAAAAAACAAGCAAAGTCTGTCCTGAGTCTGTGTGGCTCATTAGGCTGATGCTTAACTCATGTAGCTTTATGCTACAGAACCCAGAGTTAAGCATCGGCCTAATGACTGTTTATTCCTGCTGCCCTTCAGAGTTTTCACTGCAAAGGGAAGTGACCTCACAGGCTGTAGGGATTAGCCCTACGGATTCCAAGTAACGGTTGTTCAGAGAGCCCTTCGACATGTTTTGGTGCTGTTGTATTCTGATAAAGCACGAGGGAACAAAGGCGGCCTGTCCACAGGAGAACTGCATTTACAAGCCATTTATCAGTTTTGCAGCAGCTTCATAAACAAGCGCATAGCTTTCAAAATGTAACTAATTGCTGTGGGTAAAAAAAAAAATTTCTGTATATAGCCAGTTGTCTTAAGTAAGCTGGGTGCGTTACTTCGTTCGCATTTCAGTCCAATTTCTGATGGACAGCGGCAATAGCCCACTTACATTGCTTAAACACCCATCCCCTCGAAACATTTTTCATTCTTTTCTCTGCAGAATTGAATGGTAAAACCATGATGTCACTTTCCCGTGTCCTCTTTGAGGCCAAATCACTTTTCAGAAACGGCCTACACATTTTCAAATTAATTACACGGACCTTTAATCAAAATTTCATTTAAGGAATAAAATCACGAGGCTGTATCACGCCCCTCTGCCTGAGTATCGTGACGGCGCGTTCAGGAACCACACGCAAGAGAGGGATATCTAAAAAACGAATGCCTTTAATGTAGTCCGAGTCAAAGCCAAAAAACACAAATGCCAGGCCATAATACAAAATACAAAAACAGAGTCGACTAGACAGGCAGGGGTCAGAACCTGGAAGACAGATGAGCAGAGGTACATACATGGTAGACAAAAAGTCATAGTCGATGAACAAAGCCGAGGGTCATACGCAGGGACCCTTATCCATCAGTATCATGGATCAGTCAGAAACACCAGTTGAAGGAAACCAATACTCAATGGCATACACGGGCTCTGCACAAAGAAATGTTGATCAATGTTGTGACAAAGTCAGAACAGCAGTGAGGACTCTTAAATTAACGGGAGGGAAGTCACATGCTACGCAGGGAACAGGTGAACTGGATCAGACTAATTACAATGGGAGGAACACATGAGGGAAACCCTAACCACGAACGGGACGGGAATCACACAAACAGCCTATGACAATTAAACAGCTCCGGTCAAGGAGTTCTAAGTGCACAGATAACGAGTGCAGGAAAGTAATTAAGCACGTGTGAGAGATCTCACTGAAACGCAGGGAGAGACAGGGAAAGCCGAGCGAGAGGCGGAGACTAGAACAGGGCGATTGCTGAGAGGGAATTTGTATTAATTAGTAGCGGTGCAACTTTACAAATTTAACTAGAGTACTCGTTAGTAAGTCAGTAATCTTATATTAACATGGATTAGTTTTGTTAGTAGACTATAATACAAAATACAAATGTTAGTCTTGGTAGCAATCAGAACAGTAAGGCGAAGGAAGCAAACGAGAATTGAAGGAATATATTAAACACCGGAATTAATTTAAATCACCCGAAGTCAGTGAGCACACGGACAGGGAAGATGGACTGAACCAACTGGATCACAAGACAGGGGAGACAAGTGCAATGGAACTGAGAAATGGACTGAACTAAAACCTGAGAATTACAATAACCAAAAAGAATAAATAAGAGACAAAATCATGAACACTGAACTTGAACATAAACATGAACATAGACATGACAAAAACCATAACCATGGCAAGTATAGCTATAGCTGTCTACTTAAAATAATATTTCTATGCTGCTGAAGGAAATTCTCATGTTTTCCCCCCTAAAAAACAAGAGAGATAAAAAAGAACAATCTGTTCTCAAAATTCGCTGACTGGCTTACAATAGTGCCTGACCAAATCATTTCAAAGACACTGACAGTATTGCTGAGAAGAAAAATGTCTATAATCAAACTCTTGGTAGAATCCACTATCTCAGTTTCTCTGAGCAGAAACAATGTTAGACGCTGGAGTTATTTAAGCAGAAATTCTAGGCATCACAGGTGCCCAGAGGTACAGCGTGATGTTGTTGGACTGACCTTTATCGTGATCCTCCAATTACTGAACATTAATCTTGGGAATAAAATACATCTTTTATCTTTTAATGTCTGCTTCTGATTCTCTTCTTTTTTTATAAGAACGGGGAACAGGAGCTTAGTCTTTTTAAATTCGGTGACGATGAGCCCCTGCAGCTGTAGAGGATGAAAACTCGCTCACTTATCTTAAAGGTCAGAGGTAACGTTCAAAAGCTCAGGCGCCGGAGGAAAGTTTCATGCGGTAAGATTTATCCCACAGTTCTTCAGTTTCTCTGGCGTTTGACTTAATCTCTAATTCATATTCTCTCCTTCAAATGCAATTTGTGAAAGCACTGACTTCAGGATTCAATCCAAACCATTTTTGGCTCTCTCTGGTATAAGACTCTCTGAGCAATAAGAACAGGAAGTGATTAATCGAGGCTTTCGTGTGTAATCTGGCATTGATTTCACTCAGAGTTAATTCCAAGAATGAAAGGTTCAGTGCATAACATTATATGTCCAATTTTACAGAAATTGGACATATATTTTTTATTTTACTTTTAATTATTTTTATTTTACTTTACTTTATTTATGGAACAGCAAAATATGTGCTTTACAATGTCATCCTGACACACAACACTGGCACATGGTGAAAGTATATTCTATAATACCATCGAACATGAGATTGGAATTTATTAAGTTATTGCACTGAACTCTTCAAATTTGAACATTGCTCTTAATTTAAATGGTCATTAAATATCTTTCAGTAAATATGTTTCAGCGTAGAATGAGCGAAGAAAAGCAACACCACATCAGGAGATCTAAAAACTTTTATGAGAATATGAAAATTCTTCCAACAATTTAATTATCTACTGGTTTTGTTTGCGTAGTATTCATCATGGCATAGATCATACCATTTTGGAACAGAAAACCCATAGAACACAAGATTTGGACACAGGAAATAATGTTTGCATGTTATGCTCTAACTGAGGAGATCTTATACGTACACTGGGAGGCAATAATATGTCTTTTCCAGAATGTCCTGCGCTGTCTCTGAGAGACAATTTGTCTGCATTTTAAGATTATCTACATTTAAAATGAAACCAAATCCTACCTGTCAAGAGTAGTTCAAGAAAGTAAGGTATTTCTGCTGGGGAAAAGAAAATAAATAATAAAAAAGCTGGCAGAATTTCATAAAATTTAATATTTGAATTGTATATTTTTCCAAGTACCTTTTGAATCTGTTGTGTAGCTGGTCGAATCGCCAAATCGCCCAAAATCTTCCCTTGGCTTTAGTCAGTAAATTTTAGATGCAGTATGAGAAAAAAGCCTAAGCTGGAGCTGGCAACATTACAAAAACTGAATCAACAAATCCCAGTTCTGTTGGTCCATCAGATCTCCGGAGCAGGCATCAGGAGACATAAGATTTTTGTAATTAAATGTAAGAAAAAGTTATTTCTCTTTCTCTCAGAAGATGCAGCAACCAGCTTGTTTTTTTTCCTTAAGTATTCTGTGTGTAGAGTTTGTAGTGTCCGGCTTCCTGAATTATTCTGACCGAAAAAACTTTATTTGTTTCAAATATAGCATAAAACCAACGTGTACTGTGATATTCTGCATTCATATTTTATTTTATTATAGTAGTTGTGCAGGATGGATCATTTGTGTTTGGATATAGGCAAACACTGGAATGAGTTCAATCCTCAGCTTCCAAATTTCCACGTATTTCCCATGGCCTTGTGATCAGTCATCTTAAGTAACAGTTTTTCTTCTTTCCATGGCTTAAAAACACAATATTCACCTCAGGTAGTGTATTGTATTATCCTACAACTGACTGATAGTTCTGGAAATGTACCATGTTTTGTTCTATAAGTGAAATTATGCATCTTTGTATGAAAAAAACAGATATTGTGTCTTCTTGTGCAAGAGTATACTCGAACGATTGTCGGCAGATCTTCCTCTGTAATACTACAGTCTTTCCTTCCACCAAACACCGCAGACACCCAAAATGGCCAAAACTATAGAGACACCTGCTCTGCCAACATCTCATTCCAGATACATGCGCGCTGATAGGAAGAGCACCACAGTGCTGGGCAGTGATGTTGGGTGGCATCGCCTGGCTCAAAGCTCAGGTGATCTTCTGTAATACGGTGGGGTGGAGTGTTGGTCTATGCGAATGTCAAGTGATGTCAAGTTCTTCTCCTAACAATCTGGACGAAGTATGAAGTAACTTGATTGTCTGCATGGTAGCATTGTGATGAAGCTGAGAGGGACCTTCCTCAAACTTGGAAGTATGAAATCTTCTGGAAGGGCGCTGTATAATTTCTCAAGACTGTCCTTCAGTGGAGCTAAGAGGCAAAGCAAAAACCTTGGAAAGCAGCATCGAATCAGGGAGTGCTGTCCACCATTAGTCTCTGTTTATGCAACAGTACTTTTCAGTAAAAAAAAAAAAACAGAAAATTGTGGATATATTTAAATAAGACGTCTAGATGTTCATTCACTTCGTTATGATGAAGCCCTTGTCTCACCTCAGGATTGCTGTGTCCTTGTATCGCACTTCTTCACACTGGAGTCTTCGTTCCCCGCAGAGATATTTTTGTAAATAATACATACAGAGGACAGGACATAGCAGTGGTTGCCGCTTGTGTTCATTTTACTCCACGCGCTTCCATTTTTTTTTTACAGTGGCGTTTTCATCCTTTTCAAAATAGACAATTAAAAACAAATTCTTTCCACGTATCAACTCAAAAAAGAACAAAAATAAAAGCGCAGTTACAGGCAAATACAAATGTGTTGAAATGAATCAGTCAGTAAATCAAATTAGGTAACAGACTGTAACAAAAGCCCAGTTGTAGCCTGAAGTACATGTCATGACTGGATGAATACAGTCATTGCACACAGACTGCTCTAATGCAAATACTTTTACATGTAATTGGATTTTAGGGGTCCATTGCACGTTGTCCTGTTTTAAGTACCACCCATGGTTTTCTGCGAACATAAAGGCAATCATGGTGACGGTAATACTGAAACTCCTTGATTAATGCTGCGTATTATTACAAGCTAAATTACAAAGCACAGACATTATCATCAGTGTCTCTCATTGCCTCCCTGAAAATAAAAAAAAATAAAAAAAACAAAGCTAACTTTTTATTGTTTAATCTGTTCTGTCGTATCTTAGTATTTCCCAAACCCTGTTCATAGAGGTCTATCGTCCAGTAGGATTTGTCTTCAACCCTGTGAAAGCACAGCTCATTCAACAACTAGAAGTCTCACAGAGCTGCTAATGAGTTGAATTAGGTGCGTCAAATTAAGATTGACATGAAAACATGCAGCTTGTTAGATCTCCAGGAAAAGGGTTTGGAGCCACTGACCTATCATACAAGAAGAAGAAATTTGCGCTCTACCTGTGTCCAAAACCTCAGGAGAAGGGGAGGTAAACTAGACATTTTAATCTGATTAGTATTTTCCATATTTCATGACTAATGACAATTAAAAAGGATGTTATCAAGCATTTAGTCTGTATCAATTTCACACATGATTTGGACACATTTGCTAGGATATCGTATATAAATGTAGAGGTGGAATATTCTCATATTAATCTGTGTCTTGGAAACCTAAAGATTCGCTAACTTTCCGTTTGGAGCATGTGAACTCTTTCAACCACGTCCCTAGCAGGATATTCAGCTGGACCATTAAACCTGAAATTCATTCATGATTGAAATTATTCTCTCATGACGATCTCTTCAATGTAATGGAACTCCAGAGAGCATTATGTCTATAAATACAAGAAGATAACAAAATCATAACATTTAAAAAAAAATGCAATTAGCAGTTAAAAGATTCTACTTGTGAAATGATCAAATCACCAGATGAAACACATTTCTTTCTTCCCATTTTAAAGCTTAATAATTGTTTTTATTATGACAAATGAGCATCAATAGTTCACATTTAATGTGACCATAAATGACTGATACTTGCAAAACACAGTTAAGCTAAATCAAGTAATTTTATACAAGAATTGATATTGACCCCTAATAAAATGAAAGTGGTCTTTCTGAAAAATCAAATAAAAAGTAATAAAAGCAACTTGTCATTGCCACATTTACAGCTTTGCAGACCTATTCCCTCACCAAAAGGTATAAATATTACCCCTAACCTCTTAAGGACTAACAGACACTTGCAAAGCAACTGTGATATTAAAAAATAACAACAATTAAATTAAAAATATGTAAATCAACAAATATGTATTAATAAATTTAGTACTTACACAATATATACATGCCTTGTGTGAAAAATGTCCATATCACATTCTTTTTTAATATGGTTGATGGCAAATGACAAAAAAGGAAATAGATTTAATGTATTGTTCTGATTGATAAACTAATATACAAATGTAAATGTTCAAAGGATTTCAAAGTCTGGAAAAAAAAAATAATAGAAACATTTAGCAAACATCATATACAGCTGCATCAATAAGGGCCTGATTCATCATAAAAGGTAAACTCATATTTATATTTTGTAAAATTTTGGACGGATTTTGATGACTCGTGTAAGAATTGAATAAATAATGGAACCCATTTATATTAGTTGACTGGGTTGAGTCTGAGAGAGCCAACTGCTAACGTTTTGGTCATAAATCAGACTCACTTTGAATCCTGAAACTCGTATCGGTCAGCAAGAGAAAATTTGTGCTTTTGATTCTTGTTGTTATTTTTTTGTACCAAATTTGAAAAAAGGTCTAAGCCTAACAGTGCAAGAATACACAGACTACAGATGGAGAGAATAAAAATTAATAGTACCACAAAGAGAAAGAGTAAATATTTTAAAAAATGCCAAATTATTTTATCATTCGTTCATCGGGAATCATTAGGGGATCTTTCCTTAAAAACTTGATCCGTTCCTCCTGATTTTTTTTGTGCAATAACTTAAGTATATTTCATGAGGCCGTGTAAAAATTTAATCTTTACACCATGAATATCTTCCAAGTCACGAGCCCTCAAAGCACATATGGGCCAAAATTTTTCTGCTTTACAATTTCTGTAATTTTTTTCCAGAATTTTTTGAGCCCTCATAATTTCATAAGTTCAGGAGCCACATGGAATTTCCAGGGAAGAAAAGCACATTTAAGTTCCATTGAAAACGGCAACCTGATCCATTTTAAATCCACTCCAGGTGGCAAAATCTAGAGCCAAATTCTTTTTTTTTTCAACGCAATTTTTATTGATAACCAACCTTGAGCATCAATATCATGGATATTTAAAAGTTTCATTAGCAAAACTGCACCACTTTAATTTATAGAAAAAAAATGTGCAGAACAAAAATGAGATTTTAAATGAAGATTGTGACACCTGGAGTGGATGTAAAATTGATTGGCTGCAGTTTTTAGCAGAGCTCAAGTGTGTTTATAATCCCTGAACATTAAATTTGACTATCTCCTGCACTTCTGGAGTTATGAGGGCTCAAAACTGCACGGAAAAAAAATGCAAATTAAAAAGTGAAAAATTTCAACCCATCCCTACATCCTTTGAGGGCCTGCCACTGTGAAAATCTTTATGAAAGTAAAATTTTGCCACAATACCTTAAATATAATGATGTTATTGTACAAAAAAACTGCTCATTTTGAACGGGTCAAGTAGGAACTTTGATATTATATAGATTTATCAGGGTATGTCAGTAACACTGTCCTATTGCACATTAACTTTCAAACTATTACAGTGGCCTCAGTCACAAGCTCTGAGTCCCAGCCACTTAATTAAGTCATATTATTTACAGGAAATCTCACCCATTTTCAAGTTTATCAACTTTGCATCAAAAATACAATTCATACAGTAAATGATTGAACCCTTTACCTCCTAAGAGTACCATGTGGCATTCTCCCATCATGCCTTGCATTCCTACGAGTGCCATATGGAATTATCTAAATTGCTATGATTAGACCAATCAAAACATTCCCTTAATGTTCCAGTTGGTTGGTATCCTGTCTTAAACAATCAAAACAAACCTTACAGATGACATTGCATAATCGCAAGGCAAAGCCACACTCAAAAACTATGAAATCTTTGCCCACAATTTTTAGTAATCAAAATGGCAGAAAGTATCAGGGATTCAGGCGCTTTGGACTCTGTGGGATTCTTGCCAGAGGATTTCCAGTCTAGAAGAGAAGGAGAGGGCTCTGAGAGTGACATCAGCATCTCTTCTGTTAATAAAGACAATTTATCTGACTTATCTTCAAGTGCAAGTTAATCCAAACATGAAGACAGTTGGGGTGATGGACTGAAGTCTTATCAGAGTCCTACAACTTTTTTTTGGAGCATAATGTTTAGAAAATAGTTTTTGCTGTACAGAGCTTTTTGTAACGCTACCATAAATAGTAGCCAACTGGCTGAAACTGCTTTAGGCAGGAAGGCCCTAAATACATATTTTGCACTGAAGAGGTGAAGGGTTAAAGGTGCAATATGTAAAATTTCACCTCCTACTCCAAACAAATAGGGGGCAGAATTGTACCAGAAAGCACAGTCGATCCAGTGCTGGGTCTGTACAATCTAACTTTAATCATCAGTCATAAATGAAGCCCATTAAGTATCAGCAGAGCAAGAATATGCAAAATTTGACCAAACCTCTTCAACACAGAGTTGGACAAGATTATACTGCGATCTTATAATATTTAATAATAATAATATTTTTTATATTGTGGCATCAACCTGAAGTTCTTCTGTGATCTGGACAAACCTAGTATGTCACTTCACCCTTATTTGCACTAATTAAAGATGGTGAAAATCAGAAAACACTATTAGTGTTATTTGAAATGTCAAAATGAAGCTTATGCAGTATTCCTATTTTGTTGGAAAAATATGAAATAGAAAAGATTTTCTTCAATTGCAAGAAAATTTCTCAGATGAACCTACTAGGTTTTTCTAGATCACATGAGAGTTTACCTTGTAGCTTGCTTAGCGTAGCTTTTAGCCCGAAAACAGTCAAAGCAAAAATGACATTTGGGATGTTGTACAGGTTGTGTTGTCATTAGTTACGTTCAAGATTCAAATCACTAAATGGCAAATGGTGTAAGTTTATTTAGCAGTAAGGTGTTGACTTATGACTCTAGATGGAAATTTGTGAGCTGACAAGCTCTTGTGCCAGTGCTGCTAATTCTTCCTCAGAAGCTCGACTGAGAGCAGACAGTACAATACAAAAGGGTCACTATCCCCTTTGAGGCATAAAGTGGTATTTTGGGACGCAACGGGCCAGCAGGGCTGCAGCTAGCTGGTTAGCATGCTAACGTCAGTAGGTATCTCTGAAACACAATAGATGTTTTTGATGTTTTGTCCAAAGTGTTATTTTTTCACATTCTGTTAATAATTTTAGTCAATTTTTAAAAATGTTTTGAACTAAAATTCTGGCAAAATAATACACATTGCACCTTTCAGAAAGAGTCCAGATTTACATTGTTATTGTATATTGGAATGGCTTCTTTAACTATTTCATTTTTTAACAATAATAGTATATTGGATTACAGGCTAATAATAATAATAATAAGAATAATCATCATCGTAATCACCATCATCATCATAAGATATATTGAGATTGTACACAAAAACAATTCTTTGTAGATGTCTGTATATTTAGGCACTGTGAAAGCATGTCTAAACAACTGGTTACTGGGGGGTGTGGATCAGATGATTCTAGAAGTCCTCCCTCACAGGACAATGTGAATAGAAAAAGGCGACATCTTCAGTTGCGAGTCGGCTGTATAAATCTGTGAAATCTGTTTTGTGAAAAACTAAAGTGAATTTTCGCGAGAAGAAAAAAAAGATGAACGGCTGGGAGAAGAGAAAAGAGGGTTGAGGGCCAGGCCAGCGCTGGGGGGGGGGGAGGGGCGGCTCAGATGAGGATTCTTCCACTGACGGCCAGTTTCTGCGCGAAACCTCGGTGAAACAGGAGTGGTGTTTAAATGAAGTACTCTTTCTTCTCCTCCGCATGTGCCTGGTTGCCCTCGGCGTTGATGATGGCCGTGTCGGCGTCAGGTGCATCCTCCGCGCCTTTGGCCTCGTGCGTTAGATACGTCCCTGTTCCCATCATCCCACAGGACACAACAGAGACAAAAAGAGAAGTGGGAAAAAAAAAACATGATTTAGAGGACATCTGGACTGTGGCTGCGTGACCAGGTGGCGTGTTCGCTATAGGAATGATAATGAATAACCAGTTGGCTTTTGTGCCATGAGAATATTAAATGACTGGGAGGCATGTGTGCAGTGTACTATGAAAATGTTAATGAAAATTTTATTAAACGACTAGGTGGCAAGTGTGCTATAAGAATGATATTAGATAAGGAGGTGGCATGTGTACTATGACAATGATATTAGATGACCGAGCAGTATGTCTTCTATGAGCCTAATATCAGATATACAAGTGGCTTGTGTAGGATCTCAATGATATTAGATGACCAGGGATAGTGAAAATGATCTCAAAAGACCAAGTGGCTTGAGTACAATGAGCATGATATTGGATAACCTGCTTGCTATGAAATGATATTGGACTAATTCTGCACAATAAGAATGATATTGGATGGCTACGTGGCTTGAACTCAATGATAACGATACTGGATGATCAGGGGGCTTTAATACAATGGATGAATGATATTAGATGACCAGGAAGATTGTGTGAGATCAGAATAATATTGGGTGACTTTTGCACTATGGGGTCATTCCATGTCAACTCAACCTGAGGTACCATAGTGACTAAGTCTGATTTGGCTCAAAAAAAAAAAAAAATGTAGCAGTATCCCACAGCTCCCTGAATTTTGAATTTTTTTTTGCCAAATTGGAATCTGTAACTGTACTAGATTCCTGTACTTTGATTGTGTTCATATGGAATGACCCAAAGACAATGATAATCAATGACTTGAGAACCATATGAACGATCAGAGACGACCAGGTGCTTGTGTAGCGTGTGGATATGATCACTGACCCTGTGCAGTGACTTCTTGATGGACAGTTCATCATATTAATCTCAAACATTGAGACATTGGTTTAGAGCAAATCTTGGGTTAAATAGGAAATGTGTTTACAAATGTACCATTTTACCTATAATAAGTATGATAGTAATTTAGATTTTTTATTTATTATTTAAATGTAAAATAACAAAACTCATTACATAAAAACTCTGGATGTTGAAGAAATCAGATGTTTCTTTGAAAATCATTAGTTACTGCAAGTGCTGTACCTAAATTTTAAAAATATATTCATAATTACTCACGTAGTTTTGATTGGGTATTTTATAAAAGTGAACCAAGTTCATTCTTGGGCGAAATACAACAATGAGCTAAAACATTATGACCACCTGCCAAATATACTGAAGATCCTCCATGTGCCGCCAAACCGTTGCATTCGATTGTTCTACAGAAGAATGACCATCCTGGTGATGTTCTGTCCCTCGGTGAATGAGACACATAACCTGCCGATGCGCACGATGAGAAGAAAACAGCTCTCATCGGACCGGAAGCCTCATTTCTGTTGCTCAGAGCTTCATTTCTGACTAATTTCTCACTGTGCCCATTGAGACCACTTAAGATGGCCGAGAGAAGTTAGCACGGACACTCTGTCCAGTCTGTGGCAACAAATCCCCATATCCAGCAGGAGGCGCTGCACTGTGTGTTGTGACTCATTCCACCCTTATACATTCAAACTTTCTGTGAGTTGTGCCACAGTAGTTCTTTGGTTGGTTCAGCCGACAGGACAGCCTTTGTTGGCCTCAAGCGTCATTGAGTCTTGACCACCCAACGCCCTGTGGTCCGTTCGTGATTTCTTCGCCCACTGTCGGCAGGTGTTCACCACCGCTGACTGGGGACACCCCACCCCCCTGTCACTTCACAGATGCTCCAACCTAGTTGTCTGGCTTAACAATTTTGCCCTTGTCACGGTCGTTCAGGTCCCATTTCTCCAGCATCCAACATGTCGTCTATGAGAACTGACTGTTCGGTCACTGCTTAAGGCTGTTTGCGAATCCATGACAAGTGCCATTGTTCGGAGGTAAGCAACAGTGTTCGGTTTGTTTGGATGCGGTCATAATGTTTTGGCTCACGAGTGTACGTTTTCAAATGAAAGGAAAACCATTTTATCACTGCAAAGCTACAAAATGATCTTCCTCCAATTTTTCATGCTGGAAACACGTGGTAAGACCCACCTTTATGCCTCGCCAGATATCGTCCGAGCGCAATGATCAAACACAAGGTAATGAAAACAACCACTGCCACTACTCCCCCGATAAGAGCATGGTCCGGCCCAGCCTGCGCCAGGGCATTGGGATCTAGGGAGAGACAGAAAGAGAGAGAGAGAGAGAGAGAGAGAGAGGCAGAGGGAGAAAGATGGGGGTAGAGAGATGAACAGAAATGGAGGGTCGGTTTCGAGGATGAGGATTGAGGGGGATAGAGGGATGGACGAGGTGAAGAAAAGGGGGAGAGAGAGGGATAGGTGTCAGGCAGTCGACAGATCGAGGGGCCCTTGAGGTGCCTTTTGAGTTATGGTGTCCTGTTCCCTAAGTGTGGAAAACTCAGCACCATTAAAGATAATCTGCGTGTATCCAATCTCATGCAGGTCCTGGGCTAAAATAATATAGATTGGGAAATATAAGACCATACTGTTCCATTACAGCTTCCTAATCAATGGGTTATTATGCACCGCAACATGATCAATGCTATGCGATGACAGGGGTTGATCATTACGCAGTTATGTCAGCTTTTTTCACTTTGGGAGCAGAGGCTGCAGTATCTAAACTCCTCTCGCTTGCTGTAAGTGCAGAATAATTACGAGACACTTACGAAAAAAAAAAGAAAAAAAATCGAATCAAAGCTGCTATGATGACTCCCCAAAAGAGAGAAATGTACGAGGCATTGACTTATAGTGGAGCCAAAAAAAAAATGAAATTTAAAAAAAAGAATGTCGAGAGGGTGTTTGAATTATTGAGCAGCCCCCTCAAGTTTCTCAGTTTCAAGCAACCGAAGAAGACAGCCACGGGGGGGAATGTATAAAACATTCAATGAGAGAGATGAAACATGTATAAATGAAGGAGATACTTGCAGAGGCATTTATCCAACCACAGACAACCCAACCCCTGGGTCATGTTCTCTCGTCTGAAAACAGGCTGAGGCAACATAAGGCCGGCTCTATCCCAGGCTCCAGCGTGTAAACAGTGCGCCTGATGTTCTCACCATCGAGCTGGGCTAGGGTTCACCAGAAACTACCAGCGCAAAAAATCACCCCGTTTATGGTGTACATTATAACACAACCACAGACCTCAGTCTGCAGACTCAAGAGCAGCGTTCTTCAGACAAACAGGCTTCATGTCTCAGGAAAATCCCAGTCAAGACTCAGGGCTGGTACAAATGGCAAAACTCCCTCAGAGCAAACTTCTTCAGACTAAACTCCCTCAGACCAAGATCAGAGATGCCAAGTCTCACGCATTCGGCGTAGGTCTTATGCATTTTTTAGGCTTATTCACCGTAGTCTGCAATTATTCATTGAATGATTAATGAGATTCTCACGCAGAGTTAAAATCCTTGTGCGTTGAAGTTTCTGTTTCACTTGCGTAATGGTGAACCTCATCACTAGTAACAAGGAAAGCGATTATGACTCCAGACTTCCCGTGCTTCTCTTCACTCAGGGATTAGAAACGTGTTTCATGATCGTTTAAATTGTTTAATGAAATAAGAACATTTGAAACGTTTTTATGCAATTCCATTGCTTTCAATCCCTCAGTAAAGACAAGCCTGAGAATTCCCGAGTCATAATCGATTTCCGTGTCTTTAGTGGGGAAATCCACCGTAATGCACGTGAAACTGATTAGCTTGATGCACAATGACTTAAATTCCGCGAGTGAATTTCTTCAGTCCGCTTTGATTGAATAATTCCTGACAACAGGAAACAGAAACACGAATGCCACTAAGTGGAGAAAGTCATGCCTAAGGCGTAAGCCTGGCATCTCTGCAGGATCCCTAAGACAAAATAGTAAAATTCACTCTAACTGCAGTAAAATTAAATAATTTAGCCTATATTGAGAATTTTTCTGCAAATATCTGCAGTTTGAGTAAATTTTACTATTTTGTTTGAGGCAGTTTGGTCTGTGGGACTTAAGGTCACTGGATCCAATGTCCAGTTGTACTTGACTTGAGACTTAATAAGATTTTCTGAAGGCCTGAAGGCCTTTAGTCTGAGCTACAAAACTTTTTGAGCGAGGTCTGTGGATGTCTTGCTGTAATGCAAAACATATGCGCTTCATTATTCAGTGTAAAACCACGCCTCAGTCTTCCTGAGTGTCTCTCGTACGGACGGAGTGTGAGCCGCAGAAGTTCCCCCTGCAGCTTGAGCTGGTTTACAGGGAAGGGTAGAGAGGTTCTAGCCCAACCGCACAGCCCTCGGCAACATTTACATGTCCTCATTAGTCCATGCTGATGAAGCTCTGCTTCCATGGTTATGGTGTTCAGTGTCGTCAAATGACCTTCTTACTGCAAGTAGCTGTGCTATATATGCAAGGGCACTTCTCTTACATTCTGTAAATATCGCTCGGTTGGCATGTCAGAGCTGGCCAATATGCTGGAGTTGGTGACGAAGAGTTTCACACTTGAACCACTGACTTATTTTCTTCTAATTAATTCAACACGAGGACAGTTATGAGAGGTCGGTTTCACAGACACCGTGGGGAAAAAAAAACCGCAACTGCTTGTTTAAAGTTTTATATCTGATGTCAATTTAATGGGCAGAGAAGGTCAGGAATTCCACATCGCATGCTGAATGCGAGCTGAAAAGACCCTCCATTTGAATAAAGAAAGCTGATATCGCCCTGCCTCTCTGCTTAAGGTTGATTGTTTTCTCTGGCTTTGTAATGCAAATGAACAAATTACCATCTCTAATTCCACACAATCAAAATTCACTGGTGCAAAAATAAACAAAAGTTTGAACTTTTTTTTTTAATGCAAGACAACCAAAAACAAAGAAAACAAAAATAAACAGAGTCCTGGCAGCAAGCGTCAGTGTCTTGCGGTTCTCACTGGCTGTCTAAAGTGAACCTGATAGCATCGTTGGCGCAGAGAGCCCGCGGAGAGGGGCAGCGACAGACAGCCAGATCGACAGAGGCGTATGTCGCACTGAGCAGCCTGCCACCGTTTTCATATCACCACAAACATTCTTTGACAGGGATGCAAATACAGAGTTATATTAATGATACCTCTGTCACCGCCATGCCAGTCCTGTTCAACACAAGTATTCACATGAGTTTGGATCCAAAAAAAAAAAAGTGGCTTTCGGATCCCTCGCGGCTAAATTGGAAATGTATCAGATCAATCCTAATTCTGAAAGCAATCTAGCTACCTATACTACTAAGTTTTAAGATTCACGCAATGTCATTGGACTTGATTCAATTAACGTTTGTCCTCCAACATTCCTCTATAAAGACATAAACTCTGGGCTTTTCGAATAAAACACATAATTTCATTAATTTGGCGTATTTGTGAAGTCGCTGAGCTGTGACATTGAAGAAAACCAACACCTGCATGCAATCAAGAGTTAACTTTGTGGATAATTAGTGATTTAATCCAGGCTTTTCTCATTGAGCTGCCTTTTAAAGTGTGATTACCACTTCTGCAAACCAACTTGATCTTGCATAGAGCAGAAAAGCACATGACTGATACTGCAATCGCTGATTTGCAACATTCAGAGGATATGAAAAGCTCCACTTTCCCCCACATGAGTGCCCTGTTTTCTCCAAGCCAACATTTTGAGATGTCAGAATATCACTCTCAAAAAAAGTTTTTAAAAAATCAACTTCCCATTTTCATATTTCTCAATGCTGAATTTGCGAAAATTCCACAAATATAAGGAGATGAAAATGAGACATTCCATAAGTTATGGTAGGGGCATCAAAAGGACTCGATTATGGTATTTCCTGTTGGCCGCAAGTCCCTGAATTCACTAAAACTGTGGAAATGTGCCCCTATTTCATAACACAGCGAGAACGGCAAGACTTGATGATTATTTGTTAAATGCTCGGCTGCGTCAGCGATGGGTGTGTGGAGATGAGACTAAGCTGACCTTTGACCCCACATCACGCCTGCTAAAATGTAAAAACAGGGTGCCGCTGTTTGTCTTCAAAGTTCGCTATTAATCCTTCAGGCTACCTCATTCTGGCCAGGTAGTCCTGTCAGCTCAGTGTCACCCCTCACTGGCAGAGCCCTCCCATCTCGATCAATTCCTGTCGAAAAGACTTTTACAGCAGCCAGCATTAGTGGGAGGTTGCTGATGCCCCATTCGAGCAAAAGGCCTTAAAACATGGGCGGATCCAGGGGCGGGGCCACAGGGACACTGGCCCGGCTGAAATCCAATTGTCCCCTGATGTGGCCCCGTCCTGCAACTAGTCACATGACTCTCTTCAGAGCTCTGCAACGGCTTCATCTTGAAGGAGCAAAAACGTCAGTTCTTTGCAACCCACAAAATGCAACCAGCGAAATCCGTTGTGCATCCTTTGCTGAAGATGATATTATATTTCCTAGAATGGAGAAGGCATGGCCTGCTGAACTCTGCCTTGAATGCCTGAGATTATTCCCCAAACCCCAACCAATCTCACTCCTCATGCTTAAACCAAACCAAACACTGAGGGCAAAGAGTACTGGCCAATCCAGTAGGAAGCCTACGGCAAGTAATACCTTCGCCATTGTACGGGGGGAAAAATTAGCGTACTAAAGATGGTTCTTGCCTTTGCTGCAATGCTGGTGTAAAACCCCACAAAACAATACCAAGGACGGACATTGCAGAGGGCTGAAGGTTTAACTTGTTCTTTTTGGCTGGCGTTAATTCAAGCAACTTCCTAGCTGGAGTAAATCACAATAAAATGGATATTTTTCTCCGTCCAAAGAGAAAACACAGCGGTTACAATTTATCTGACTCCATAATACATTTAGAATACCAAATGTAGTTATATCCTCGTTAAATATCTGACTCCAAATTAGTATTAGAATTGATAGTTTGGGGACAGCATGCATGAATCTCGAGGCAGCTACGCCATCAGACTTGTCTGTGAAAACCATTGTTACTCAGCAAACGCCCCCAGGGTAATAAACGCAGCTGCCGGATCTTAGTTCAGTGATAGTTCTAGAGGATGGAAGAAATTACCATGATAGTAACATCTAGGCATAAACAAAGTAGCACTGAGCATAAACATATCATGAACCCAGGTTTATGTGCACCGAAGAGCCCCTTAAGAAGATCAGCTGGGGACCAGGTTATAACGTTAAGCCCAGGGGTACCTTAAAGAGCCAAATCTTCAGGACCTGTACTGCATGTACTGGACCTGGGAGGGGGGGTCGAATTTGGGTTCTCCACCGTTTGGGGGGTGTAATAAACTTCCTTGCAGAGAGAGGAGACTAGGGTAATTACCTGCGTAAAATCTGACTGATGAACCATAATTTCAAGAGAAATGAAATATGCTCCATTCAACTCCTTGGATTCCAACAAGAATAACAAGACCAAACATGATAGAAATATGTACTAATATGATGCAGTTGTCATGAAAAAAGCTTTAAGATGGAGTACTGTATAGCTGAATTGGATATAAGTATATGAGTGATTTCTTCACAGGATATTGAACATATAAACATATTATGGATTTCCCAGAGATTTAGATTATTTTAAACAGATTAATATAACTGGACTTTAACTCCATTGGGGACAGTGATATGACTCTCACAGGAGCCTAGTGGCAGTCAGGGCTTTGCAACCCCCCCCCGAATTCCCCCAACAGTTTTACTGTTGGCTCTGGATCGAGCTTCTCAGCCATTTGTTCAGATACTACACTGGTGCCAGCTGAAATTTATGGTTACCAGCAAAATATGAAGGCTGTGCGTTTGCTTACAACAGATATGTCATTCTGGCATGGTCATGTCTCTCCGGTGTAAATCAGCTAGCTATTTTTCCTCCAGCTTGCCGAGACAGGTTTTTAACGTCAACGGTCTTAGCTAATTACATGATCATTTAATTTTCTGAAAATGGTGCCGCATAGCTAATCCACCAGCAGAAGCCTTGGCAAGAGTATTTATCATCATTGGAGAGGCTTATTCAACTGGTGATAATAATGTTGCTGTCTGCTGTAGTTAGCTACAATGGAGTAGCATTGGTTCAGTAATGTAACATACTTTAACATAATGATGATGAGCTCACCTAGCCCACAGTTATAGGGTCCTAGCTACCTGTATTAGCTGATTTGGTAGCTATATCTAATCAGCCAACATTAATCAATGCAGCTCTTGGGTAAATCACAATCATAGAAGTTAGCTAATTGTGTACAGCTTATATGCATAATGATAATTATAATCTATATGTTATTACTGAGTTGGCGATTTGCGTACTTTCACACATCTCCACCATGAATGAGTCTCTTACCGGTTTTACTGTGTGAAAAAGACGATGCACCAGGTTTCGAACTTAGTTATGCTGTGAAAACTGCATTTGGAAGCCAGTTTTGCAAGTAAAACCGGCTAATTCAATCAGCCGTTATCGTGCCCGCACATATAGCTCATATATCGGCTTGAAATAGTATCATCAATGTTAGCACTGCTGTGTCCAGGAGAAAGAAGGAGTACAGCTCCATGAACGTTAATCTCTTGTGATTTCCCTGGTTAATGTAATTGTAGAAAAATCCATCCACTAGATTGTAACAGTGGCTTGTTCGTCATATTCTGCAAAGATGTTTAGTAGCAGCATCCTTTCGCTGTGAAACAGTTCAGCACAGGAACATACTTGACTTGTTTTTTCTACCTTTCAGCAGTGAAGTACTTTTGTACATGCAATTGCCATGTGCACCTCAGTAAACTTTACCGCTGCATTTCTATATAATGTTGACATTGCAATCACCTTGCGTAATATGTCTCTTCAGATGAAAAGGCAGATAATCACGATCAAAGAAATCGGAATATGAACAAAATTAAAAAAAAAAAAAAGTCACTACAGCAATTAGGGACTAAAATCGAAACGTTTTTCAATTTGGTTCATTCTGAGCCGAAATCTCAGTTTTACTTTCCCTTCCCAGTGTTCCAAGGCCATACACTAAATAATAACTAGGTAGAACATTATAGAAGAATGATTAATATTGTTTTTTAATGGCATCATCTTTACAACATGATTTGTGTGGACATAAGATAAAATAAATGAGCATCAAAAAGAAAGAAGCAACGATTAATTGCAGCCTTGTACAAGACCTAACTCTCCCACTGTTTTTGGCAAACTCCGCACTAAACAAAAAGCCTTGCAGACCAAATGCACGGTGGGAGACTGGCCCAGTGCACAAGTGGTGAAAGCACCTTCCATAAACGCAGGCGGGGCCGTAAGGTTGGAGTTAAAAATGCTGGAACATCCTTGCATCACCACCTTATCAGCATCGTCACAGTACTCAAGATTCCCGCATGCAGTGAAGCGACTATACAAGGACTCCCCTCCAATAATTGCCAGCTCGCATGCAGAAACTGAGGAGAACACCAGGCCTGTAATAATCAATAGCTTTCAGTGCATGTGTTTGAGTGCACCCAAGGCGCCTACTGGACTTCCTGTGCAGAGGATGCTGACAGAGCGGTAAAGAGAGCTGAGAGCTCAGGAGCAGATACTGGAGCCGCACCACTTCAGTTGAGCTTTAAATCAGCTCCGATTTTAACCACCGCTGCCTGCCACACTACAGATAGAAGCGGAGCAGTTCACCCGCGGATCCGCTACTGCAAAGCTTATTTTTCTGCTTCGAGTCTATTCTTTGTGCTTGTGTGTGTGGATGCACAGTGATTCCTTGGTTAGAGCACATAGAAAAAGATCCATCACATAGACTTCTTTGGAACAGCCAACCTACACTTTCAAATAGGCATTCTCCACAAAATCTGCTCATATTTAAGGCCGTGGCTATTCACTAGGCAAGACCCTAGCGGCCAGGTCGGGAACTATGAACTTTGTGTTTTCACATTATTAAAGGCACATAAACCTTACGGATTTATCATCTGTCGGTTCAGAGTTTTCAAAAGACAGCAAGTTAATTGAATTTGTACAATTTCGAAGAGTACAGTACAGTGAGTCACCCTTTGACTGCTCAGTTAGCTACATCACACTTCTATTTAGGGAAAAATTCAAACCCAGAATGCCATGTTTTTATGGCCTCATCTAATGGAAAATATCGAGATCTTGCACATCATTTGAAACAAATCTCCCTGTAAATCAAGAAGACATACATTTTACTGTTGCTTTTTTTAATGTCTGTAAAGCCTTTGTGACACATGTCTCTGAAAAGTGCCATATAAATAAAATCTACTTACGTACATATTTTGAATCGATGGTAACCATGGCATCTCCACCAGAATTTACAACTGGAATTAATTCCACAGGTTTGAATACAGCAGCTGCTTCTGACTGACCCATATATGGGTCCAAAGGTTTTATGGGGTAAAACAAAAGAATACACTGATATATATATATATACATACACAGTACAGGCCAAACGTTTGGACACACCTTCTCATTCAATGCGTTTCCTTTATTTTCATGACTATTTACATTGTAGATTCTCACTGAAGGCATCAAAACTATGAATGAACACATGTGGAATTATGTACGTATGTATCTAACAGTCGTCCAATAGGGCTGTCTGCTGTGTATCAACCTGACTTCTGTACAACACAACTGATGGTCCCAACCCCATTGATAAGGCAAGAAATTCCACTAATTAACCCTGACAAGGCACACCTGTGAAGTGAAAACCATTTCAGGTGACGACCTCTTGAAGCTCATCAAGAGAAGGCCAAGATTGTGCAAAGCAGTAATCAGAGTAAAGGGTCTGTCCCCTTGTCTCACTGGAGGAGACTTCAGGACCACGGACAGCACCGCCACAACTCCAACCCAATTCAGCACCACTCCTCCCCACTCAACCCAGGCAGAGGCAGGAGCCTCAATCAGGCAGCCAATTGCCCCAGCACAGGAGACCAGCTGCAGCTCATCATCCTGATTGGCTGCCTGCCTACAAAAGGCCCAGCCAAGGGCAGAGAATTGGCAGACCTAAGCCTGTGAGTGCACAAGCTAATGTGGCCTTTCTGTTCCAGAACCAGAACCAGAACCAGAACCAGAACCAGAACCAGAACCAGAACCAGAACGTGACACAACCAAAGCCTCCAGCACCAAGCCTGCTGTACCTGCCCTGGCTGTCTACTGCCCTCCGACCTACACGGAGGTTTGGACCTGGCCCGCACCCAGCCAGGAGGACTGGTTGCCATTTAAAATAATAAAATACCCATCTACCCTTAATGCCTGTTTCCTGCCTGGTCTGTGTCATGCCCCACCGCAGCACTACAATATATGTACATTAAATGGTGGAGAGCATGTGGAGACCGTTCAGGCAGACTAATTGACACATCCTCTTTCCTACACACACTCCCACTGTTCATGCGGTACCTGCTCACTGCCTCACCCCACTGTAACACAGACGTCTACTAAAGCTGTTTGCATGTGTCCTTGTCCTGCTAAAACTCTGCCACTGAAATCACATGCTTCAAGTGATTTCAGTGGTTTCTAGTGTTTCACTTCTTTACTTAAATTCTCATTTACTTCCTTCACTCAGCTTTCTCTGATTACTACATCCCCAATTCCAAAATATTTGGAACAGAATGCAAATTGTGAATGAAATCAAAATGCAATGACTTTCAAATCACACCAGCCAGTATTTTATTCACAATAGAACAGAGATAACATAGCAGAGGTTGAAACTGAGAAATTTTACAATTTCATCCACAAAATGAGCTCATTTCAAATTTGATCGCTGCTGCAGGTCTCAAAAAAGTTGAGACAGGGGCCTGTTTACCATGGTGTAGCATCCTCTCTTCTTTTTATCACAGAGTGGAGGTGTCTGGGCATTGAGGAGACAAGTTTCTTGAGTTTAGCCATTGGAATTTGATCCCACTCTTGTTTAATACAGGCTTCCAGCTGCTTGAGAATTTTGGGTCTCCTTTGACGGAGTTTTTGTTTAATCATGCACCAAATGTTCACAATCGGTGAAAGATCAGGACTGCGGGTAGGCCAGTTCAGCACACGGACTCTTCTACTACGAAGCCATGCTGTTGTAATAGCTGCAGTATGTGGTTTTGCATTGTCCTGCTGAAATACACAAGGCCTGCCCTGGAATAGATGTCTGGAGGGGAGCATATGTTGCTCTAAAACCTTTATATACCTTTCAGCATTCATGGTGCTTTTTAAAACATGCAAGTGTCCGACACCATATGCACTAATGCATCCCCATACCATCAGAGATGCTGGCTTTTGAGCTGAACACTGATAACAGGAGGGGTGGTCTTTCTCCTCTTTAGCCCGGAGGACACAACGCCCATGATTTCCGACAAGAATGTCAAATTTGGACTCATCTGACCACAGGACACTTTGCCTCTTGCTATAGTCTGTTTTGAATGAGCCTTGGCCCACATAACACGGTGGCGCTTCTGGATCATGCTCAACAATGGCTTCCTTTTGGCATGTTAGAGTTTTAAGTGGCATCTGTGGATGGCATGGCAGACTGTGTTTACAGACCATGGTTTCTTGAAGTATTCCTGGGCCCATTTAGTCATGTCAATGACAGAATCATGCCGGTGAGTGATGCAGTGGTGTCTGAGGGCCCGAAGATCACAGGCATCCAGTACAGGTCTTCGGTCTTGTCCTTTACGATTTTTCCAGTTTCTCTGAATCTTTTGATGATGTTCTGCACTGTCGATGATGAGACCCTGAAAGCCTTTGCAATTTCACGTCGAGGAACATTGTTTTTAAAGTATTTCACAATTTTTTTTACACAAGCCTTCACAGGTTGAAGAGCCTCTGGCCATCTTTACTTCTGAGAGACTCAGCCTCTCTAAGACATCCGTTTTATAGCCAATCATGTTACTCACCTGATACCAGTTAACTTACTAACTTGCTACTTGTTCTTTCAGCTGATTCTCTTACATATTAATTGCTTTTTTGCCTGTGTCCCAACTTTAGTGAGACAATTTGAAATGAGCTCATTTTGTTGATAAGAATGTAAAATGTCTCAGTTTCAACATTTGAAATGTTATCTATGTTGTATTGTAAATAACATATTGGCTCATGTGATCTGAAAGTCATTGCATTTTGATTTTATTCACAATTTACCCTTTCCCAACTATTTCGGAATTGGGGTTGTAATTATACTAATATTTATATTTTGTATTATAGGTAGTAACTTAACTATCCTGTGTTCATATTATTTACTAAAAACTAAAGCACTTGGGTTAATTTGTAAAGTTGCACCACTAATTACTACTAACGTAATCTCAGCACTCGCCCAGCTCTAATCTCCGCCCCTCGCTTTGCTGTCCCTGCATCTCCCTGCGACCTGTTTCCCTGCTGCATGTGACCTCTGTGTGGTGCATTTAAGCCCTGCATTTCTGTTCCTTCCCCGTCAGAACGTTGATCGTTTCTTCTGTGCCAAGAGACCCGTACGCCAGTAGATATGAGAGATTTGAGACACCCTTTGCCTGACCACTGTTTTCTGCCTGTGTCCTTCTGTTTATTCTGTTGTAGTTCTGGTTCTGACCCGCCTGCCTGACCACGATTCCTGTTCTTGCTGTCCTGGTTTTTTGGATCTCTATTTATCGACTCTGATTTTTGCCTGCCATTCATGTACCGTTGACATTCTGACCCACTGTTACCGACCTCTGCCTGTCCCACAACCCTGAGCTTTGGATTGTGTTTTGTGGGACTGTACTTCTGTGATCTCTGGCTTGAACTCGGACCGAGTAAAGAATTTTGACTTTCATTACCACTGTTTGCTCCTGGTTCCGGGGCTTTAACATTACATATACAAACACTTCTCAGGAAACTGTGACTTTACTGCTTTGCCTGCTCCATACTAAGTGTAGATTTCAACCATAAGTCTCCATTTGACTTTATGGCACAAAACGCGCAAACACAGTCATTTTATCTTTGTGAGGACATTACATTCACTACATTCACTTCTATTCATTCTTTGTGTGTCTCTACAGCCTTTCACTAACCTTAACAATAAGCAACACATGCCTAACCCAAACCCTAACCTTAACCTTAACCCAAACCCTTGCCCTAATCTTAACCTGTCCCAAATTCTAACCTTAACCCAAACCCTTACTCTAATCTTAACCTATCTCTAATTCTAATCATAGCCCTAACTTTAATGAATAGATCGCAATTTGCTTTTGTAGTTGTGAGGACACGTGAAAATGTCTTCACTCTGCAGGAAAAAAAAATGTTCTCTGGTTCTCACTTTGTAGCAAGTACACACACACACACACACACACACACACACACATGCACACGCAAACACACGCACACACACACACACACACACACACACACGCAAACACATGCACACACACACACACACGCACGACACATCTGCTGTCAGCAGTGATCAATTTTCACCTCCCGCAGGTACATTTCCCTTCAAATAGTACATTTCTTGAGCACAGACAGAACTGCATCTGAAATCAGCCTCCTCATATCAGAACGTAAATTGCTTTGGCCCAGAAAAAATGTTTGTCAGCATAAGCATATGATTAATTCAAAACATAATTTAGAAGTGTAGCGAGATGGAAAACTGTTCTAATTGAGCTGCTTATGAGATGCTAGGATCTCTGCCGGACTGAAATTCAGACAGAAGCGACTGTGGACAATGCCAAATGTCTGCAAGATATATCAAAGTATAATGAAACGCAGGTGTTTTTACACTCATCTGTCAATAAAAAAGAAAAAAGTTCAAGTTCTTCAACCACCAAGATAGGTCGTTCCTATCAATTTGAATGCCAGTTAGCAGCATGCATCTGCATGAAAACCAGCAGAAATTTGCAAATGCCAAACACAAAAAAAACAGCGGAAGCAAAAAAGGACCATGGCAGTCAGTCATAGCTCTCCGAAAAGAACATGCAGACACTTGACAGTATGCAGTTGTTAATGAGCAATTTGTCTTTGAACCAGACCAAACAAAAACAGTATGTTGTAACGAACTTCACAAAGCTGTTAGTTATGGTAGTGTTCAAATTTTATTGTATATACAGCAAAGAATTGCTAAGAAATGTGATAACTGTCCATGGCGAAATTGTATGTGATGACTTGTAACTTCCTCACAAATTTTCTTTAAATTGAGCAATTAAATGGTTGAATTTAGCACTTAGAAATGAGAAAATAGCTAACCATAGCTAGCTAGCTCACCTCAATAATACGTGCACATAACTCAATCGCAAACAACTACAATCCGGTTCAATCTGAAGAATAGCTGGACTATGCTGGACCTCAGGCCAGTACTCTTCAGTAATGATGGAAGTTTTGCAGCAGTTCTGTAGTGCCGCGGGGTAAAATGTTGCCAAGTAAACTTCCGGGGATCCCAGATTTACATCTGCGGGAGATGGGCTTGGAAATGAATGTCAGTACAGACCACATGCCTTTTGGCAATAATATCAGCTGGGGGTTGGGGGTTAGGAGAGGCTATATGCAGCGTCAATTCAAATGTCTACCTCCCAGCAACATTTGGACAGGCTGGGGGCTGCATATAGATTCAACCTTTTACCCTGTTTTATGAGCTTCGTGATACTCTGCCTGCCCAGACTTTCAGAACGGGTACGGATCAGGTGATGCCGCTCAGTAGATTTTAACAAGGGTAAAAAAAATAAGAAATGAAAACATAGCCACATCATCAGTGGGGTCTGTCATTAACAGGTACGCATTTCTGCTCTAATTCAATGCACATCTCAGGTGAATTATGTACCAAATACCACCATAACTTTTGTGTATTTCTATCCAACACTAATAAATGTCCACGTCTCCCTCAGTCTCCAGTATTTTGTGGCCATTTCGTACTCTGTGTGCTCAGTGACATTCGTGTCACTGGCGTTGTCACTTTCGGAGGATCGATTTAGACATATCTGCCCAGATTCTGCTATTTCAGTCCGTGAAAAAAACATTTTCAGAGCTGCTCTATCAAAACCTAAGTTGAAAAATTTAAATAACAGAAAAAAGCGAAGTTTCTATGCAGTTTTATAGAAAAGCTCTATGGGTAATTAAGGGTAGTGTCACAACCCTCATGTGAACGCCCTCTGTCTCCTCCCATTCAGCAACTTGCACGTCTATAAGACATATGGGCTCCTTTGATTAGTTTGCATCTTCCATATTCCCTGATCCCAGCTCTGCCTCCTCTCATAGTTACCCCCCCTCAAGTGTTTGTGACGTGTTTATACCCCCTCCTTTGAGTCTGAAAATTGCTCCTTTGTCACTCGCCAGATGTACTTTAGCACCAGTCGGCATTAGCTTTTAAAACTCTTCGTCTTTTGAAAGTAAAACATCATCTTTAATGACTGTAATACACAGAAGTACTCTCTCTCATTTAGTTAATAGGAACAAGCTCCCAAGCTTTTCTCACGGTCTCCAGGATTGGGGCCGCATTCCTGTCAATCCTTTCCGAGTCCGTTCTTCTGCCCAGTTTATTAGGAACAAGCTCTCAGGCTGTCTACGGTCATCAGGATTAGGACCGCGTTCATCCTAATCTTCTCCATCCTGCTATTGGACAGTTCTGCTCTGGGGAAGTGTGCACTACTTCAAGTGGTCATCCCGGGAAGCCACTGGCCAGGCATTGGCAACGCCCACTCCGCTTCGCCAGTAACATCTGAACTGAACTGTGCTGTTCTCCACTGTCTACCGTACTATTGTCAATAAACACTACTATTGGATTGTACTCCGTATCTGCACTTGATCACTGGTCTTGATCATAACAGGCAGACTTTGACTGAATTCATAAAGCAGGCCAGGAAAAACTGGGGACACATTCATGGACTCAATATCTAATCACCAACAGTCGATACTTCCCCGTTTTACTTTTGGCGGTAAATGCTGTAAATGCTTACAGTTCTTTGTGATTGAATTTGCCAGAGCCTTTAATACCACCTGATTATTTATGCTAACATACAGCAGGGCAAGGGGTAGACAACCTGCTGAGTAAATATTTCCATGCACCACGTATGCATATAAAGCTCTTGAAAATGATTTTAATTCCATGATGACAAACCAAAAATAATAAAACAAATCCAACTGCTCAACACAATCTGTTCTGCTCACTCCACATGTAGGCACATACTGGGAAAATATCAAAATTTGATTGAATGACTGATTTTACCTGGATATTAGTATCAACTCAGGGCTAAATTTTGAGTAGACAGGCTTAGCACTGGCTGCATTTATGAAAGTTCCTCAAAATTTCAATAAAAATTTCTATATATGGCCCATACCTCATCTGCCAATTTAGAACCCTTGTCAGGAAGAATATGAAATTGGAACCTGTGCTTGAAACTGGACTCAAAACAATGCAGAAATAAAGAAACATTTAATTTTTGAAGGAATACTGTCCTTCTGCTGCCACCACAAATCAAATTGCCACAACGCAAGACAGCAGCTACATGAGTAATGAACTCATTTCGTTCGACTGGACACTTGAGACAGATTTCCAGTGAAATTCACATGGGATTGTGCCATAGGTTGGGGCGGTTTAATTTGATTTAGAAACAAATTACGGCTCCTAATTGTTAAAAATCAGGAGTCTGGTGGGAGGCTAGAGTCCCGCTGAGAAGCTGAATTATTTAACCCTACACAAATATGGCTGTAAGCCACAGCATGCTCTATACACATTAGAATGATAATCTTATAATCAAATTAGCAGGCTAACACTAATTATGGCAGTTAGCCAGGCATGCTCAAAACTATTGAATGGTTTAATGATCTTGTGTGGAGGATTTCTAGCAGGAACTAGTGGTGAAAATTTGAGTTAAACGTCCTTTCTGAAGAAGTTCATGCACTGTGTATATCCATTCAATTACAGTACAACTAACTGTAATTAAAGGTCCCATATAATGCAGTTTTTCATCATTTTATTGCATTGAACCTCCAAAAGGGAGGTTTATAAACAGCTTGGTCAAAACGTTCCATAAAAATCCATCATTCATAGACCATTCACTGCCTCTCATTCTCTTCCGTCTTGAAAAAAAGGCTGTTTTTGAGTGGGTGTCCTCATCGGGATAATGAGCTCGCTTCTGATTTGCTGGAAAAAATGGCTGCTGACTACCGTGCCTCAACAAAAGAAAGATGAGTTGTGGAATTTTCGGGCTAAAAGGTCCGCATATGCTACTTTACGGTGCCAATTTGACAGACAGTAGGCACTCAAAAATAGAGGTCAAATTACTTTTCACTGAGCTGACTAACTGACACATTTCTCAAAAGACAAAACTAGAAGTATTTCTTGTTCCGAGATTAAACATCTTCAAGTTATCAGGGCAAAATGCAACTAAATACAACCCACAATGATTTTGAAATCCAAAAAAATCCCAAAAATTTTTTGAAGTAAAATCAACTTTTAATCGAACTAGCACAGCATGAATTACCGTATTTCTAAGCTGCAAAGTCAACATTAAGCACCAGTATCAATTAAGAAATATTTCTTAGTTAACTAGGAAGACATAACCAAAGACGTTTTGGATCTGAAAGGAGACTGCTCCAACGCTATACTGAAAACACCCCTGAGCAGCGAAAATCTCAACTAACAAGAACAGACCCCGATCTCTTGAGTGTGGAGATGCCTGTATCAAGCATTCTGGGATATAAATTTTAATTTGATTTTCAAATCTATGGACACTGTTAACTGTAAAGAAGTTGGAGTCATTAAATTGGTTCTGAAGGACATTAGTGCCACAAAAACACAAAATTTTCACCCACTGAACCCTGTACTCATGTGCTGATGATGCTCCAAGAAACAAGAACACAACATTCCATATTTACACAACTCTTATCATTCCCATTGTGATAATATTAGGTTTTGCCAGCTACATATTCTTGGATATATTAAGTCTATTAAGTCAAACATACTTAAAATGTCCTACCATATCTGATTAAATGTATTCGAGACGTGTTTTTAAAGTAAATTTAATTAAAATCAATTTTATCTATATAGTCATAGTATGGAGATGATATCATGTAATGTTAAGACGTTTGCCGTTAAGTTCTCAACCAGCGTAGTCTTTCATAAATGTCATAGTTGTGCTCAAGCTCAAAATCTGAGAGTGTACTTGACTGTTTTACATTGACATGCTGCCATGTTTATTGTTCCAATTTTTCCCCATCGAAGTGATGCTGTGCGCCATCTCCTTTTCATGTTCAATAAACCTGTTATAACTATCTTCAAGTAATGGAAAATTTGAGTTATAATTTTCAAGCACTTCAGTATGAGACTTTTTGACAAGTGGATACTGTCACAGAATGACACAAAGCACCATTGCGAATGCGTGTTGAATCTAAATGCCCAGGATACACAAGCTAGTCTCAAAATGCACATAAACCGATTTAGTAGTAATCTATTCAATCAGTATGGAAAGGTAATGTGAGCAGCCAAATTAGCTGTGACGATGGTACTTCCAACATACACAACAAAGTGCGACTTGCCATCGCTGTACAAGATTAACTACGATTGAAAGTCCGCTTACTAACAGAATACTAACAGAAATGAGAAATACTTAGCAACAGATTGCAGGTTTGCAATCCGTTTCTTCACAGGTACTTGAAATGAATTTGTCCGTCAGTAAAAACATTTCAAATGTACAATGATGAGCAAACACGAGCAGACATGAATCAAATTCAGCCAGGGCTTAGTTATTGACAAATGAAAAAAGTTAGTGCTTCAGAGAGGTGGAGAGGTCAAGCGAGACTGGGGGGAAAGAGCAGGGTTCAGGCACACAGAGCTGGTGGGTGTGAACTATGCAGAGCAGGTCTGTTTGTGACATAGAAAACCGCAGGAATTTCAAATTCTATGCCTCAGATACCTAAGTGCTCAGACTGAGCCTCCTCTGGGCTGTTTGATACAGTGCAGACTACAGTACAGATGGACTGACCGGGAGAAAAAGTATTTTCCATAACATGGGTCCTTTAATATTTTCCATTTTTATCGATTTTACTTCCAGTAGTTTCCCTAAATATCTGTACCAATACCTGAATAAGAATCATCAATGAAAAGGTGGCTGGTGAAAAAAGTTTTTGGCATTTTGTATTTCGCTCAACTTTCAGTTATTTTGTGTACCTCACCAAATACTTAAATGTCCTTAAAGGGGACATGAAACATTTAATGTAGTTATTTAATGAAGGTCTCTCACCCTAAAAAGATCATTTTAGTTTTACCACTGATGGAGAAAGAAATTTCAAAATCCTGCCGTTTAAGTTCAACTGTCAAAACAAAGGAGGGCGCCATTGCTATTGTGTTGCCGGACGTGACGTCATCGGAGTGGTTGGCTCAACTCGTCAAGCTAGCGATCGCACTGACAAACTACATCCGTTCCTTCAAGATGAGAAAGAGAGGAGCGAGTTTAGGGAAGCATGTTTTGCATTGCCCCTGGAAGTTCAAATGAATTTTACAGGGTGAAAGATCGGGAGAAACCAGTCCATTTCCATCATTTGCCACTTAAACGACCACCTGTTCTTCGTTGGCTAGCTGCACTCAAAAGGAAGAACCCACCAGTTAGCAGCAATGCTAGAGTTTGTAGTGATCACTTTGTAGCTGAAGACTACGTGGAGGAAAAGTTTTTTTTTGATGAGGCAGGAGTACTGGTGACTCGTAGAAACAACAGGTTGAAACCAGATGCAACTCCCTCAGTGTTTGACTTTTTTTCCTATGATGCCTGGAAGACGGACCTTCCAACGCAGTCCACTAACGTTAGTTCAGAAGTGGCTGTGCACCGTAAGGAAAGTGCCCAACGGCGTAACTATTTAACAGAACAGAGAGGGGTAATTATACGACCAGCAAATGTTCAACAATCCAGTTTAAATCTTCCACAACCCAGTTCAATCTCAGTCATGATGATCCCTTCAATTGCTAATAAGACATTAATTTCACGGACCGGCCTTCAATGTGTGGCAGATAAACACAACGAAATAAAATGATACGCACGGCATTAAAACAAATGTAAAATTTATTAAGAAACATAACTCACCATTAGGCTGAATCGGGAGGAGCCCTGAATTTGTTTCTCTGCTACGAGACGATCACACCTGGGGGTAATGAGGGACACTAGCTATGTTTCCATCCACTTGTCAATCGAACTATCTGAAGTTCGCAAAACATATTCATGCTAAATAAGCAGGTGAAAATGCGTTTCCATCTAACGGCTTTAAAGCGAATAAAAAGTTGTGCGTAATGACGCCACATGCTGTTATGCGACTAAAGTGGTGTATCGAATAGATTCCTGACATTTTAAGCTGTTTCCATACATTTTCGCACTGAATCGCAGAAAGTACAAGCGAACAAAAGTAGTGTGTTAGCCGATTAATTTAGCTGGTTCACCGAAATGTATCGCGTCTACCAACAAATGATGGTAATTGAAGGATGGTTCATCCACTAGAGGGCAGTGTTTATTTAGTTATTCTGTTCTGCGGTGCTACACGGAAGCAGCACCGCTGTTTATCTCAGTGTCACGTCCTGTCAAATACAGGCAGACGTTCGCGGTATGGTGTTGGGAAGCGGTTCACTTAATTATTGTAAGTGTTGGCTTAATGCTTATTTGACACCCTTATGTTATTGCTGTGTCATCTATATTCTCAAAGCATGGCAAGATTATTTTAATTACGTTTTGTGATGAATATGTTGCCTGCTGTTAGTTGGCTGTTAGCTAGACTACTACTGATAAATGCAAGGAGCTTACTGTTAGTCTGTTGCCATTGTCAATCCCAGTACATTTATGTCGTTTCTCATGTCTTTATTATTGGTCTATTTTAATGCAGGGCTTCTTCATCTTTGTCATTAAAATCTGATATTGACATTGAGGAGTGTCATTCTTCATGAGGAAGCCATGGTCGTCATTGAATGCCCTCTGCCTGGCTGCGCCTTCGAAACAGATGATGTGTCAGATGCCCTGGCCACTGCTCTGCTATCGATCCATGGACTTGTCCATCAGAGTGCACCACCCGTCGTGGCCGCTCCGGCCCAGGCCCCAACCCGTCAGGGCCCGAAACTGGACCGGCCGAAAATTGACGTTGGCGTGTCGATTGAGGAATGGAATGTGTTCCTCCGTCGGTGGGAAGTCTTCCGCGCTGGCTCGGGCATTGGAGTTGCACAGGCCCCTTTCCAGCTCTTCCAGTGCGCTGGGCCTGACCTTGGTGACAGCCTGCTAAAAGCCATTCCTGACATCACCTCAGGGACTTTGCCAGATCTCATTGCTGCCATACGTTCACTAGCAGTCATCCCGGTTGCCACGTGTGTACTGCGCACAGAGCTGCTTCAGCTACGCCAAGAACGTGATGAGACCTTTCGCGCCTTCACAGCCAGGGTGCGGGGCAAAGCAGAAACGTGTGCCTACACTGCCGTCTGCAGGTGTGGCGAGGCAGTGGACTACACTGACCACATTGCCCGTGACGTCCTTATTAATGGGATATATGACTCTGACATACGGTGCGAAATACTAGGGGTACCTGAGATCCTAAGAAAGCCGGTGAATGACGTAGTTGGACTTGTTGAGAACAAAGAGATGGCTCGTAATGCACAAGTTGTACGTGCTCATGTTCCAGCTATTAGCAGCATGGCAAACCATTATCAGAAGGCAACGACGGCATCAAAACACCGTCACGGCGCAGTAGCAGATTTATTCGGCAAATAACGTTTCCATCAGCATTTACCGCATCAGCGTTTTATCGATAAAGAGAAAATCTGATCAGACCAACTGTATAAACTGTGTGTCGCTATTCTTGAAATCAAGTAGAATTTCACCGTTTCCCAAAGGCATTTTAATTCGATGACTTAAGTCGCATAAGAACGCACAGATGGAAACATGGCTGATGGCACCTGTAGCTCTCTGTAATAGGGCTGTCACCTTTAAAAGAAACCACTTTGAATGAATTTAGAGTACGACAACGTGATGTTCGAGTATATTCGACCCCCCCCGCACCGTGACCCAACACAAGTAAAAAGAAAAAACATCCTCTTCATTAATTTTAATCTTTTATTAAGCTGCACTCAACAGTAGTACAACACAAGGACATCATCTGCAGAGATGTCTCACGTTCACGTTCCTGTGCCGTAGTCAGCAACTATTCTATCAACGCGTACTGAAGAAAGTCACTTGCGGAACCGAAGTCGTTGTTCATTAAGTTTTCACGTGCATTACAGTGAATTTCCCTACTAGGGACACGGAAATTGATTATGACTCGGGAATTCTCAGGCTTGTTATTACTGAGTGTTGTGTTCCGGGGTTCTGGCCTTTGGCCAGAACAGTATTGCTTACAGTTTTAACAGTTTCATGTTTCAAGATTTCATAGTTCATAGTTTCATGTTCCATAGTCATGTTCATAGTCATCGTTTTAACAGTTTCTTGTATCAGGTTTTTGCATTTCATGTTTTACATTCCATGTCCATGTTTTTACTTTTCCATGTTTTTGTTTTCGTCAGGTCTGCCATGCCACTCCACCGCTTGTCTGCGTTCCACCCCGTGCCTTCGTTGTTGCACATTTCTGAGCTCTGGTTGGCTTTGGTATTTCCCTCTTCCTTCTGTGCTGTGCTGATTCGGGGCTCTCTAAGCTTAATTGGCAATTAACTGTTTTTAAGTTACTAACATTTACTAACACTCACTGGGTGGTGTAATTCTTAGATAGGCACATTACTAATATTACTAATTTAGACAGGGAGTTTATTGTCATGATTCCTGCTTTGCTATTTCAAGATCTTGCTGTGCTTTTCTGTTCTTAACATTCATGCTTGCTTCCAAACTGCATACTTAATTGGTACTTAAGCTGAGCACGCTCATTCTCTTAATGAGCAGGTCATGTCATCCAATCTCTGTCCATGTCTTGATCTTGCCCTGCCTCTTGTTTCTCTCTCTCCAGGTGTTACCCCTCATGTCATGATTTTCAAGCCTTTATCTGGATGCGGTGGAAGTTGGCTGGCAGACAGTGTCTCGCGTCTCATTGCATGTGCAAGTTTAGCTAAGTTCTTATTGTCAAGATTCCCTAGCATTTCTATTTTCAGGTCTTGTCCCAGCCTCTTGTTTTTCGAATATATACATAGTCTGGTTATTTATTTTTCTTGTGCTTCTTGCCTGGAGTTTCCAGTGCCTTTTGCATTTATTGTTTATAGCTCTGTGTAGCTTACTTTAGTTTGTTTTTTGCAACCCTTTGGGCCAAGTTTTTTGTTGGCCCTCGTGCCTGTTTATTTTTGTTTGAAATAAATCCTCATTCCCATCTCCCCGCATCTGGTGTCTTACTGATCCCATATCACTGAGGGATTGACAACAATGGAATTGCAAAAGGACGTTTCAAATGGTCTTATTTCATGTAAACAATCATGAAAAACACATGCATTGTTTCCAATCGCTGAGTAAACAGAAGCACGAGAAGTCATAATTGCTTTCCATGTTACCTGCGGTGACCGTCCACCTTTATGCATGTGAAACTGATACTTCAATGGACAAGGGTTAACCTCATTAATAAGCGTTCTGGAAAGGGCGGGATAGGGTGATGCAGCATAGCTCCCCAAGCACACTGTCCAAATCAGCTTCATGGCAGCACACAGACTCCACACTTGTCGCCATTGCGGAGCAGTGACCGCATGTACACCATGAGGCGTTGCCGACTGGCTCCTCGCTGCAATCTCCGTCCGGAGCCGCTGCAGCTCCCTCATCCTCCTCAAAACCGGGTCTCTCAACCCTCCTCCTCGTCACTGGCTCAAATGCGTAAGCCATTGGATTAGATGACAGAAAACTAAGCCTTTCTGCCTTGTCCTCTGACATTTTCCCTCCCTCTACAACTCGTGGAAACTCTATACTCAAACCAACCGAAACATCAACGAACCACTCCAAGGACGTAGACAGCGACGTAAAATAAAGATGGCGGAGGATACTCCCGAAAATGTATCTTAAATGCATTTAAAAAGTTGATTTTCATTAAAACGGCTGATTTTTAGAAATGTTTTATTTCGGATGTGTGTTTTAAATATATACACATATCCCATGTTGGTGTCTATTCTGTCGTTTCATGTCCTCTTTAATGTGGCCGCCTGACCATGTACTTTCTGCTTTCAGTTTGTAGAAAAGCTATGCGTCCCAAAAGCTGGGACCCTAATAACGAATGTACAATTTCACATTTTGCCTTGTCTTGCCAGCTTGCTCAGAGCTGTGGATGCTGTTATGGGGAGTCGCAGGAGAGACGTGTCGCTGCCCAAGAGCAAACTGTGCATTATAACCACTGTTTGTTCCACTGTCTTCCCTTCAAAGCTTCTGCACTCGGACATCAAGATCAAGCCACAACAAAAGAATTCAATCATCAAACCCACTTCTCAAAATAATTCAGAAATGAACAAAATCTCACTTTCAGTTATGCACTAGCCATTGATGTTAAGATCCACAGCAAACAAAATGCCATCTGACCCACTGACTCCGCTCCATGACAAACACATTAATTTATTTTCCACTTGAAGAGAAAGACCCACTTACCAAGCTTCAGATTGACAAGGCCATTGCAGACAAACATAAAAAAATGAATTATTCTCAAACTTCATGCCAGGTTAAAAGCAGCAATCCCTTTTAATGAGACAACAAAAATGCTTTAAAAATGGAGGGACTGAACACATATACAGAAAGGCTTTTGTATGGTAACTTATGTAGAAGTTAACCAATCAAACCATTGACCAACCCGTATACTATCAAACCATTGACCAACCTGTATACTAGCAAACGAAAGGCATTGGGTATAGTTTCAGGAAAAACCATTGTATCCAAATATATATAAATCTTAAGGGGACATTGTTTCTAAATTGGTGGACAAAGAAGGAGGGTGGGTCAAAGTTTTGATGGCTCCCTAATATCCCGCGGTGAAAGAGCATTACAGCGCCCCCTGCTGAGCAGTCTGCATCTCCATGCAAGGCGATGGTTAGGATCATGCTGTGTGGAGTCTATGGCGGATTCTGGCCCAGTGCAGGCCCTGCAGAGCACGGGCATTCGACCATAGTCTCCGAGCAGGCAGAGGATATTTACCTGTCGTAGGCCCCGGTATGTCTTTATCTGTTGCCACGGCTGCACAGGTGCGAGGGGAAGGCGAGGGGGAACACAGATAAAAAAGACCACACAAAGACCAAAAATAAATGAACCAACAAATAAATGAAACACAGAAGGATAGTGTGCTTTTAACACAGAGGCTTACCATGGGCTCACGGCCATTGGCACAGAACATGTTTTATGACCCCCACATTAATTGCACAAAGACAGCAGACACTCTGAAGCTGTGTTGACTCTCGACAACGACGGGACAAATGATTCGATTAACAGAACGTGGGTAGGGACACAAGCTGCCGTTAAGAGAAACTATGGACGAAAGTATAAAAGTGGTCAAACTACAGTCTGAATCCCCTCTTCCTCCATATGGAGTTCTAAACGGAGTGAACCACACCGTGCCTAAATACGTCACTCCATGAATCCGCGTCCTAACCAACCAGCCTATTTATACTGCCTTCATTCTACAGTCCTCATCAGTCTCGTTTGACGTCCTTCCTCCAATTTCCTCCTATTCATCTCTCACCCAATCGTGCTACAGGAGCCCCAGGCGACTTGAAGAGCCTTTATGACGAAGAGACGTGACCCCCATCCTGAGTCTCGGCGTGTGGGACTTCCCGTTATCCTACACTGGTCTCCTACTCAACTGTATTCTGTCCTACATCAGTACAAATTCCCATATTCATTTGATTCAATAAATATCATAAAGTACGATTTTAGGTGTGGTCTGGAGCTCATTAAGTTACTCCTGCCCTCAGTCATGATCTTCCCCTCTGACCCTCTGTCTCGTTCCCTGATTCCTTGTCCCACCATCTTCCCTCACAAGCAACAGTTGGCAGGGAATGAGGTCACAGCTCTGACAGCCAAAATTTCACCATATCATACTTCTTTCACAACACTATGCTCCGGCAACACACCTAGGATGCATCTTCACCACCACTTAACTGCTGCCCCACTTTTAAAAGATTTCACTGCCTCTCAGCTCAGCCAGCCTGTGGGCCTTTTGTTCAAATTTGCACCATGTGAGACTGGCATGGTGGTGACTTAAAGAGAGAGAGAGTAGGGAAAAATGGAAATGCAACAGGGCTTATTTACAGGGCGGAGGGGAGACATTTCATCCCACCCCAGCTACAGGCTCCGCGCCTCCTCAGAAGGAGCACATCCACACTTACCGTTTGATCACTGCCACTCAAACCCAGTACACAGCACTCCAAATATCTGAAACCTCCGGAAACAAAGAGCAAAAAAAAAAAAAAAAAATCTTGGTTTATTTCACTGCTTTTTGTTTTCCTCAGTGGAATTTGAAGTTTTGAAGCTAAGGGCTAAAGCTAAGGATGTGCGGGAAAAACACCCAGGAACCACGACCATCCTAATCCATTCTCAGAACAAAAAGGCACGTTCCACGATTTCCGAAGGGCATTCCTCAAGTGTCCTTCATTTACAGAATAATTCAAAAATGATTAAAATGCTCTAATTAAGTCTTTGTAAAAAGAAAAATGGTTTTTCCCCCCAAAATCCCACATCTATTTTTTAAAGTCTCAGAGGACTTTTTAGTCTTATATTAGGCTGATGTCTGCAACAGAGAGAATCCCAGAGATCTTAGATGTTTTGCCACAGCTTTTCTGTCATCATTGACAGTCATTGAAGTTTCTAGATTTTTCAAACTGCTGTTCCGATTCAGCTGCAGAGGGTTTGCAAGGGTCCGCATATATTATATATATATATATATATATATATATATATATATATATATATATACAGCACCCTCCATAATTATCGGCACCCCTGGTTAAGATGTGTTTTTTAGCTTCTAATAAATTCTGTTTTTTTCTACAAAACCCAAAACCAGTGAAGTTGGCACGTTGTGTAAATCGTAAATAAAAACAGAATACAATGATTTGCAAATCCTTTTCAACCTATATTCAACTGAATACTCTGCAAAGACAAGTCACTTAATGTTCGAACAGGTAAACTTTGTCATTTTTTGCAAATATTAGCTGATTTGGAATTTTATGCCTGCAACATGTTTAAAAAAAATGGCACAAGTGGCAAAAAAGACTGAGAGAGTTGAGGAATGCTCATCAAACATTTATTTGGAACATCCCACAGGTGAACGGGCTAATTGGGAACAGGTGGGTGCCATGATTGGGTATAAAAGCAGCTTCCCTGAAACGCTCAGTCATTCACAAACAAGGATGGGGAGAGGGTCACCACTTAGTGATCGAATGCGTGAGCTGATTGTCGAACAGTTTAAAAACAACATTCCTCAACGGGCTATTACAAGAAATTTAGGGATTTCATCATCTACGGTCCGTAATATCGTCAAAAGGTTCAGAGAATCTGGAGAAATAACTGCACGTAAGTGACAAGGCCGAAAACCAACATTGAATGCCCGTGAACTTCGATCACTCAGGTGGTACTGCATCAAAAACCGACATCAGGGTGTAAAGGACATCACCATATGGGCTCAGGAACACTTCAGAAAACCACTGTCAGTAACTACAGTTCGTCGCTACATCTGCAAGTGCAAGTTAAAACTCTACAATGCAAAACGAAAGCCATTTATCAACAGCACCCAGAAACGCCGCCGGCTTCGCTGGGCCCAAGCTCATCTAAGATGGACTGATACAAAGTGGAAAAGTGTTCTGTGGTCTGACGAGTCCACATTTCAAATTGTTTTTGGAAACTGTGGACGTTGTGTCCTCCGGACCAAAGAGGAAAAGAACCATCCGGACTGCTGTAGGTGCAAAGTTCAAAAGCCAGCATCTGTGATGGTATGGGGGTGTATTAGTGCCCAAGGCATGGGCAACTTACACATATGTGAAGGCACCATTAATGCTGAAAGGTACATACAGGTTTTGGAGCAACAGATGTTGCCATCCAAGCAACATCTTTTTCATGGACGCCCCTGCTTATTTCAGCAAGACAATGCCAAACCACATTCTGCACGTGTTACAACAGCATGGCTCCGGAGTAAAAGAGTGCGGGTACTAGACTGGCCTACCTGTAGTCCAGACCTGTCTCCCATTGAAAATGTGTGGCGCATTATGAAGCGTAAAATACGACAACGGAGACCCCGGACTGTTGAACAACTTAAGCTGTACATCAAGCAAGAATGGGAAAGAGTTCCACCTGAAAAGCCTCAAAAATTGGTCTTCTCAGTTCCCAAACGTTTACTGAGTGTCGTTAAAAGGAAAGGCGATGTAACACAGTGGTAAAAAGGCCCCGGTGCCAACTCTTTTGCAATGTGTTGCTGCCTTTAAATTCTAAGTTAATGATTATTTGTTTCTCAGTTTGAACATTAAACATCTTGTCTTTGCAGTGTATTCAATTGAACATAAGATGAAAAGGATTTGCAAATCATTGTATTCTGTTTTTATCTACGATTTACATAACGCGCCAACTTCACTGGTTTTGGGCTTTGTAAGTAATATAGGACCACAATGAAAAAAGAGGAAAATCCAACCTTTAATTCAAGTGCATTTATTCAGTGGGAAAAAAATCCCACATTCAGAAATAATTCTTTTACATCAAATCATGTGTGCCACAATTATTAGCACCGCTGATGTTAATACTTTTTACAACCCCCTTTTGCCAACCAAACAGCACCTAATCTTCTCCTGTAATGTTTCACAAGATGGGAGAATACAGAAAGAGGGATCTTTGACCATTCCTCTTTGCACAATCTCTCTATCCAGCGACCTGGGTCCTCCCCTCTGCACTCTCCTCTTCAGCTCACTCCACAGGTTTTCAATGGGGTTGAGGTCTGGGGACTGAGATGGCCATGGGAGGAGCTTGATTCTGTGTCTGGTGAACCATTTCTGTGTAGATTTGGCCACATGTTTAGGGTCATTATCTTGCTGAAAGACACAGTGACGACCCATCTTCAGCTTTCGGGCAGAGGCCACCAGATTTTGATTTAAAATGTCCTGGTATTTCAAAGTGTTCTGATGCCATGCACCCTAACAAGGTTCCCAGGGCCTCTGGAAGAGAAACAGGCCCACAGCATCACCGATCCTCCCCCATAATTCACAGTGGGCATGAGGTGCTTTTCTGCATTCTCATATTTTGTGTTCCGCCAGACCCACTTTGAGTGTTTGTTGCCAAAAAGCTCCATCTTGGTCTCATCTGACCAAAGCACACGGTCCCAGTTGAAGTCCCAGTACCACTTAGCAAACTCCAAACGTTTGCGTTTATGATTGTGAGTGAGAAAAGGTTTTTTCCGTGCATGCCTCCCAAACAGCTTGTTGGCATGTATATAGCGCCTGATGGTTGTTTTGGAGACTTTGTGACCCCAAGATGCGTTAACAGTGAGCTTTGGAGAACTTTTTATTTCTCTTACCATCCTCCTCACTGTGCATGGTGGAAAAATAACCTTGCGTCCTCGTCCAGGCTTGTTTACCACGGTTCCAGATGTTTTAAACTTCTTAATGATTCCTCTGACAGTAGGTATGGGCAGGTGCAGGCGAGTGGCTAGTTTCTTGTAGCCATTGCCTTACTTGTGAAGGTCCACACACATCTGCCTTACTTGAATGGTGTGTTCCTTTGTCTTTCCCATGTTGAAGAGTGGATAAGAGAAATGGCCTCTGTGTCACGTCATATTTATATCCCAGGGAAACAGGAAGTGATGATCTACTAATTAAATGTTCCTAGATACTCTGATCAACTTTGTAAAGTACTGTAGAAATGACAGAAAGACTTCAATTACATTTAATTGCTAGGAATTGTTAGGGGTGCCAATAATTGTGGAGCGGGTGATTTTATGAATAATAATTATTTCTTAGTCAGGGATTTTTTTCCCCCTTAAATTCCACTTGAGTTGAAGGTTACATTTTTATACAATTTTCAATATGAGAGTATGCTTCTGCAATAAAAATTTATTTTAAGGCTTTAAAACATCTTAATCTGGGGTGCTAATAATTATGGGGGGCGCTGTGTATATATATATATATATATATATATATATATATATATATATATACTGAATATATATATATATATATATATATATATATATATATATATATATACTGTATATATATATATATATATATATATATATATTCCAAGACCAAAAAGCACAACATGTGAAGCATTGCATCTGTTTTACAAAGATGTCAGTTGCAAGATCTGAAGTGCTGCACGGCTTCATACTCTTATTTGCGTTGGTGGATCGCAAGCATCTACATTGAACACATGGGAGTGCATTTTTTCCCATATAAAATCATTATGCTGAATTCACCGGGCTCATTTTTAAAGACAAAAAAAAAGCAATAATGAGGAAAATAAAAGACATCAGAACTCAGGGCGAGCTCCTTCAGCGGGCGATCCTAAACACCACTACAGGATGTGGATGTGCCTGCGGAGGCAGTGAAAAGCCCGGGTTACTGTACCTTGCACAAGGCCAGAGCCGGCTGGCCTGGAGGCGTGGGGGGCTATGAGAAGGGTCATGCCTGCGGTGCGTGAGGATGGAAGGACTGAGGTGAGGACATCTGGTGAATGAGAGAACAATCAAAGACCACAAAAAACAGATGGAGAAAACATGATGGGAACACAGAGAGCACAATGAGGGCAGTAACATCAACCACAGAGGTGTGAAACCGACTTCAGAGCCGCAATCAGCTCTAGTTCATGTAAAAAAAACTGGAATTGAACACGTTGATGCATGCACAAATGAACCATGGAAAAGAACTTATACTTGATACTCATCATAGATGAGCGAAAACAAGGGTCCAGATGAGAAGAAGTCATATACATGGCTATTAAATTTGACCAGCAGCTAATCTTCATCTTGTTACGAGTTGTCTACCCAAACATGATATGATGTTGGTGGGTTTGCCGTTTCTTCCACGGAGGGAGGAGAGCACTTTGAGATGATGGTGGAAAATGCATCATTTGGAGAAAATGAGAATGGGATATACTGCATTAGCACACGCCACCAGGTACATGCACACTACCCCATTTCCAGAAAAGTTGGAAGGCTTTGAAAGATGGACTGGAAATAAAAATAGCATTCCATGATTTGCAAAGAATTTAAACTCTATATTTCATTGAAAATAGTCGAAAGACAACATATGACAACTGTACACATGACGCCTGTATGTATTTCAATAGACCTTCTCCCTCGCTCCCCATTGATTGAGAACAGGGGTGTCACCAATGCGTCAAATGTCGTCCTCATTGATACTGTCAGGATGGTCATTTGTAGTAATTATGGCGAAAGGGAGGGGGGTCTTTGGGGAAAAGAATTGAAGTATTATGCACCACAGAGGACAAAATCCCCAAATTCTTTGCATTTTTTCACTGATAAAAGTTATTAAAAAAGTTATAAAATTGTTGAACAATGAATTTTTGAACAATGCACTCTTTCATACTGTGGTGGAACCCTCGCCATCTTTACTCCTGAAAGACTTTATACCCAATCATGTTACTGACCTGTTGCCAATTAACCTAATTGTTCCACCACGTTTTTTTTTTTCTTTTTTTAGTATCAAATCACTTTTCCAGTGTTTCATTAATTGCTCCTTTCACAACTTTTCTACAATGTGTTGCGGCCAACAAATTCAAAATGAGCAAAAAAATAACACTTCTCTGTTTCAACGTTTGATATGTTGTCTTCGCACTGTTTTCAATTAAATATAGGGTTTAATTCATTAGCAAATTATTTCATGGATTTTATTTACATTTTACAAAGCGTCCGAACTTGTTTGGAAATAGGGTTGCAGAATAACTATTAAAATTGGTTCAAAAGGTTCTGGTTTTCAGGGATTTTAGGTTCTGTCTGTAAATCAATAGTGACTGCAGTCACAGGGGAAAATTGGGTTTAAAAATAAAATCCCATTCAGTGTTTTTATTTCTCAATGACCTGCAGCTCTCGTCGGTAAAGTGTCCTAAGAGACACACGGCCAAAATTAAGCTTCATAAATGAGCAGTAAGAGCTGTATAAGAGCAGAATATTTGCTGAAGATTGAGGATTGAGGTTTTAGGAGAAGCTGGCACACAGGATATGGCAAACTGCAGAAATACTTTCACCCTGATTCCCCAACACAGACAGCTTTAGGGATAAACTGACTGGAAGAATTAGGGGTCTTAAAATATTATTCTGGTTTTACCGTGAAAAAAGAAACCAAATGGCCTTAAATTGATAAACTTTGGTCATAAAAAGAAAATTTCCTGATAAGGAATGTGTCATTTTTTAATTTCCTCAGCCTTGATTAATGCGAACTGAAAGTCTGACTGAAAAACATATTTTGCCTTGGCTTTTTATTTTCATTTTGTTCTTTATGAGACAGCCTTTCTTAGGCCAACTTATATTTATCCAAGCTCTCGCAACACCAGTCCAAACCATGATTATCCATTTCACTCCAGGTGTTGATGTGAAAAACACTTTATAGAGAGTCATATGCAAATGAGAACCACTCAACTGGAAATGTGCTCATTTTATGTCATTTCCCCAAACTTGTACTGTTCACATTGTCACTTGAGGTAATTCTGCAACACAATCCGACTGCCTGTCTTGACTAAATAAAACTAATTCTGTAGCTTCTCAGCAAGAGCCCTGCTTTTCAATAGAATCCAAGCAGAATGTAATGAGAAAGGTCCTCAGAACAAATGATAGAGAGAATTTGAATGATATTTATATGAGGATGTGTCACAACATGTGTTTTGCAGCTGCAGATTGGTAAGAGAACCCGTCCTAACTCCTGTCCACCATCCAAAGTGCGAACAGTGGGAATGCGACTATTGTAACCGGACTTCGAGGCAGCGGATTAAAGGTTGTCTCGTCCGATGAATCCCGATGTTTATCACATGATGCATATCAGCCGTGTATGTGCACACCGGTTTCCTGGGAAAGAGCTGGCACCAGTTTTCTGCTGGGAAACCTTGGGTCTGGGAATTCAAGAGGAGGTCAGTATGACGGAGCAATATTTGTGGTATGAGGGGGACCTACACAATTTTACGCCGGTGGTTTTAATGTTAGGAATGATTGGTGCACGTGAATGAGCTTCATCAGTCAGATGGCATTCTTTGATATAAAAAAAAAAAACTGGGAAAACCTGTTTTGATGCGATTCATGGAAGATTGTTTCAATCACACCTACGTTTTTACACAGATGGGTGACAAATTAATCAAAAATCAACATAAACAGCCTTTGTAAGGTTTTGGGGCCTCTGCAAGCTGCCAGGTCAGCTTCAAGATGCATTGGTATAACTTCACAGGACAGAGAGACCTCCTTTCCTCCAAGACATAACTCCCTCATTTGGTGTTCTGATGATGTTGACGGGAAGCACTGTCAAAAACTCTATTCCAGAATCTTCCATATGAGTCGGCAGTGGCGTCTGAGTAGAAACATATTCATTCTCATGAAACAATACAGTGATTCCTTGTGGGGCTTCGGTGACTTTTATCGCCTCTCCCATCCTGGCAGCCCCGCTTCATCACAGAATCTAAAGGAGATCGCCCAGAGCAGTGATCCTTCCACCTTTAAGGGGATGAGTGGACCCAAAGAGCCGTCTCATCTCGACGTCAAATATTGACGCTACCTGACCAACAGTCGATATGCGATGCAAAAGCAGGCTTTTAGCCTCCGTATTTGACGCCTGTTTAAAACAAACCCTATGTTCTGATTCTGCCGTGTCATGTGTTCTGATTCTGCCGTGTCATGTGCTCTGAATCTGCCGTGTCATGTGTTCTGATTCTGCCGTGTCATGTGTTCTGATTCTGCCGTGTCATGTGTTCTGATTCTGGCATGCCTTATGATTATGATTCTGCGTTGCCATGTTTCGGACTGACCTTTGTGTATTTGGATTATTTGCTTATGTCTGACCTCTCTCTTGATTATGTATTGTGATTTGAATATTTTAGTATTCATGTGTAATGTGAATAGAGGCCACTAGATGGCAGTATTCACCTTTTTTTGTTAAGCTCAGACTGGGGTTATGTTTGGACATGTTTCAGACATGTCTGGGGCAAGTCCCCGAAAAGTTAAAAAAAGAGGTCAAAATGTGGGTGGGGTCTGCAAAAGAGTATATAAGGAAAAGAATTGAGACAGTAAAGTAGTAGGAGAAATTGCAAGAAGAAGGATACGTGTGACCAGACCTGTCATTTCTGATTAAAACCTGTGAAGTTTCTTTTGTGGATTTTGCCTGTGTTTGAGGCTTTTTCCTCACCCAGCACATCACCAGGAAACCCACCAAAGGGACTGTAAATATTTCTGTTTTTTTTGTAATCAATCTTGGTCTGTAGTTGTAAATAGTAGTTAAGTCTTTGTTTGTTAATTGAATGTGTTGAGGTTTTTAAAACTGTGTCTGTCATCCCTTGCTGTTGCTGTTGCGTTGTAAATCTAATAACAAATTGGGGCCATAACAAATTGGGGGCTCAAGGTCCGGGATAGACCATTTCGTGAGTCATTTATTAAAAATCTAACATTTCAGATTGTAAAATTGTTTTTGTGAATTTTCCTATATAATTATATTGACAACAGCAATGGATGATTTCTTGGCATCACCAACCGTAGGGGTTTTGAAGTCTTTTAAAAAGACAGAACTGTTGGAAATATGCAGACATTTAGAGCTGACAGAGGTAAAACCAGCCATGCGAAAAGCAAGACTGGCTGGAGAGACAGTTGAATATTACATTGATGAAAATGTGTTTGCACCCGGAGATCTGGAACAGTTTCCAGTGGAAAATCCATATATAGAAATGGAACTTAAATTAAAAATGCTAGAGATTGAAAGGGAGGAAAGAGAAAAACAAAGAGAATTTGAGAGAGAGAAAGAGGAAAGAGCAGAAAGAGAGAGACAGAGACAGAGAGATTTTGAATTAGAGAAATTCGATAGAGAAGAAAGACTCCAAATGGAGAAACAAAAAATTAAAATTGAAACTAAAAATAAATTTTGTGCCAGTCAGGAGGTAAAACTGGTGCCTCCATTTTCGGAAAAGGACGTTGACAACTATTTCCAGTGTTTTGAAAAGGTAGCAAAGAGTTGCCAGTGGCCAAAGGAACACTGGCCTCTGATGTTGCAAACTGTCCTCAAGGGTAAAGCTCAACAAGCCTATTCGGCTTTGTCTGCAGATGATTCCTCTGATTATGAGGTTGTCCAAAAGGTTATTTTGAGAGCTTATGAGTTGGTTCCAGAGGCTTACCGACAGAAATTCAGAGGTCTGAAGAAATCTGAAAATCAGACTTATGTGGAATTTGCTAATGAGAAGAAGGTTTGCTTTGAGCGCTGGTGTACTTCTATGGAGGTCAAGGATGATTTCAACTCACTAAAAGAGATGGTGTTAGTTGAAGAATTCAAGAACTGTGTTAAAGATGATGTTAAGACCTACCTTAATGAGAAGCAAGCACTGAATTTGCAATCAGCTGCCAAATTTGCAGATGAATATGTTCTCACACATAAGTCCAAATTTCAGTCTAGCAGTAATAATAGATAGTCCCAATTTCAGAAAAAGGGTTATGGTGATACCCAAGATTCCTCACCCAAAGACAAAGACAAATCTGGTGATGGTGCTCAGAAATCCAGTAACAGGTCTGATCAAAGTGTGAAAGCTGACAGTGACAAAAGTGGTCTAGTTTGCAGTTATTGCAAGAAATCTGGTCATGTTACAACTAACTGTGGGTTCCTTAAAGCTAAGAAAGAAAAAGAAAAGGATACCAAACCAAATGCCTTTGTGAAAACAAGGTTAGAAACCCCTGTAGTAGATAACCGATCTGCTAAATTGCCTGCTTCTTGTGGGGCTAAAAAGCCTAATACAGCTGACTTTGTGAGGGAGGAATTTCTTCCATTTGTGTCAGAGGGATTTGTGGCTCTGAATGAGCATACTACTCCTGTCCCCATATATATCCTAAGGGATACCGGAGCTTCTCAGTCACTTTTGTTGATGGACTCCTTGGAGTTACGTGATGAGACCGCTTCAGGGGATTTCATACTTGTACAAGGTATTGAAGGGAGGACTGTATCTGTACCCCTGCGCTCTATATTCTTGAAGTCAGATTTAGTTACAGGACAGGTAAAGGTGGGACTTATGTCAAGTCTACCTATAAAGGGTGTTTCTCTGTTGCTAGGCAATGACCTGGCTGGGGGCAAAGTAGTTCCCCCTGTACATCTTACTTCACAGCCGAGCACTGAAGATGGGGATGAGGACCCATCTCTGTATCCTTCTTGCGCAGTGACTCCTGCTATGGCCAAGAAGCCTAAAGAAGATGTTGTGGTGCCGCCCAGCACATTGAATAGTCAGGACTCAGGTGGTTTGCCTCATGACTCTGATTGGCCTACTATGGTTTCTCTGTTTGAGGACTTATCAGATACTTTTACCAGTTCTCTATTCAGCCAGCCGGATGGGTCTGGTGATTCTGATGTGTCTGGAGACTTGTCTCTGTCCAGACAGCGGTTGATTGAGGAGCAAACTAATGATCCTGAAATTTGTGCACTAAGGAGGAGAGCCCTTCCTGATAAAGAAATAGACGCAGTTCCAGTTGGGTATTATCTCAAGGATGGTGTGTTGATGCGGAAGTGGCGCCCTCCTGATATCCCTGCCAATGCAGATTGGGCAGTGGTCAGGCAAATTGTTGTTCCGAAGGTCTACAGGAATGAGATCTTAACAATGGCTCATAGTTTACCTTTTGGAGGTCATCTTGGTGTTAACAAGACTGTTGATAAGATCATGAAACACTTCTTTTGGCCTGGGCTTCGGAAAGACGTTTCCAACTTTTGCAAAACCTGTCACACTTGTCAGGTAGTTGGAAAACACCAGTTAGACCCACCTGTAGCTCCATTGCAGCCTATCCCAGCATTTGGGGAGCCATTCTTTAAGGTCATTGTTGATTGTGTTGGTCCATTACCCAAGACTAGATCTGGAAATCAGTACTTGTTGACAATCATGTGTGCCTCTACCAGATTTCCCGAAGCCATACCTCTACGTAACATCAAGGCAACTGCAATCTCAAAGGCTTTGATAAAGTTCTTCACGTTGTTTGGCCTTCCCAGGGAAATTCAGTCAGACCAAGGTAGCAATTTCACTTCAGGATTGTTTCAGCAGGTTGTGTATGAACTAGGTGCAAAGCAGATTCTTTCTAGTGCCTATCATCCAGAAAGTCAGGGTGCCTTAGAGCGGTTTCATTCCACTCTCAAGACAATGATGAGGACTTATTGTTATGACCATGAGAAAGACTGGGATGAAGGGGTTCATTTGCTGTTGTTTGCAGCTAGAGAAGCAGTGCAGGAGTCTACTGGATTCAGTCCATTTGAGCTAGTGTTTGGTCATGAAGTGAGAGGACCTTTGCTATTATTGAGTGAACAATGGCAAGAGAAAGAGCCACATATCAGTCTCTTAGACTATGTTAGCAAGTTCAAGGAAAGATTGCGTGCAGCTTGTGACCTTGCCAAAGAGAACTTGAAATCAAGTCAGGGAAAAATGAAAACTTGGTATGATCATAAGGCTAGAAGCCGTGAGTTTAAATCAGGAGATAAGGTCCTTGTGTTGTTTCCCTTGCAGTCCAATCCATTGCAGGCAAGATTTCATGGTCCTTATGAAATTCTGACAAAACTCAATGATCTCAATTACATTGTGAAGACTCCAGATAGGAGAAAACCAAAACAATTGTGTCACATTAACATGCTGAAGCCTTATCATGACAGAAATGCTAGGGTTGCAGCTGTCACTTCAGATTCTCCTATGGCCGAGACGTGTGAAGATGAGGGGGAGTTTCAAGATGATGAACCAAGAATTAAAGCTGAAGTTCTTTCATGTAAATTGTCGAATTCTGAAGTGTTGCAAAATCTTGATGTAAAACTCCAGCACTTAGAACCCTCACAGAGAGATCAGTTTGAGAGGTTGATCAAGAAATATGAGGATCTGTTTCCTGATGTTCCAAAAAGAGTTTCTATAGCCTCTCATGATGTAGATCTTGGTGATGCCAAACCAATAAAACAGCATCCGTACCGGATGAATCCTGAAAAGAGAAAGATTGCTGAGAAAGAGGTTGAGTACATGTTAGAACATGATATTATCAGACCCTCCAACTCAGATTGGAGTTCACCCTGTGTGCTAGTTCCAAAACCTGATGGAAGTACTAGATTCTGTACAGATTATCGCAAAGTCAATGCTGTAACTAGAACTGATGTGTTTCCAATACCTGGGATTGATGATTGTATTGATAGAGTAGGGCAAGCAAAGTTTCTGACCAAGATTGATTTATTGAAGGGTTATTGGTGTGTGCCTTTAACTGAGAGGGCCAAGAGCATCTCTGCTTTTGCCACACCATCTGGATTTGTACCAGTATGAAGTCCTACCCTTTGGCATGAAAAATGCCCCAGCCACGTTCCAAAGGATGATACAGTCTACAATCGCTGGATTGCCACACACGGGTGCGTACATCGATGACCTGATCACATGGAGTGACTCCTGGGAGGAACATCTAAAAGATGTAGAGACGTTGTTCCAGCGCCTGACCCAGGCTAACCTGACAGTTAACCTGAGCAAGAGTGACTTTGGTTGTGCTACTGTCACCTATCTTGGCTACGTCATAGGCCAGGGTAAGGTGGCACCCATAAATGCTAAAGTCCAAGCCATCATGGACTTTCCAGTTCCTGACTACAAAAAAGCTTTGCGCCGCTTCCTTGGAATGATCGGGTACTACCGCAAGTTCTGCAAGAACTTTGCTGAGATTGCTCTCAGTCTAACGAACCAACTGAAGAAAGGCGTAAAGTTCACTTGGGATGATGCAAGCCAGAGAGCCTTCGATCGCCTGAAGTCTCTGCTGTGTCACTTCCCCGTGCTCAAATCTCCTGACTTCAACAAACCGTTCTCCATCGCGGTCGATGCTTGCGACCAAGCTTGTGGATCTGTGCTCCTACAGAGAAGTGACTCTGATGACATTGAGCATCCCGTGGCATACTTCTCCAGGAAGTTCAATCGCCACCAAAGGAACTATTCCACAATAGAGAAGGAACTGTTGGCTCTGGTCCTTTCATTACAACACTTTGAGGTTTATGTTTGTACAGGACAAAAGCCAATGGCTGTGTACACAGACCACAATCCGTTAATGTTTTTGAGTAAGATGAAAAACAAGAATCGGAGATTGTTGAATTGGAGTTTGATTTTACAGGAGTTTGACTTAGAAATTAAGCATGTGAAGGGTACAGACAATGTAATTGCTGATTGCTTATCCCGTGTTTGAATATGTATATATATATCACGCGTTTATTTGAATATTGTATGATATATATGTACACACAAGTGTCTACTAAACCATTTTGTTGTATTTAAAAGAAAAATTTTGCCTTTGTAAGTCAAAATTTTTCCCTTTTGGAATGGAGGTGTAATGTGAATAGTATTCACCTTTTTTTGTTAAGCTCAGACTGGGGTTATGTTTGGACATGTTTCAGACATGTCTGGGGCAAGTCCCCGAAAAGTAAAAAAAAGAGGTCTAAATGTGGGTGGGGTCTGCAAAAGAGTATATAAGGAAAAGAATTGAGACAGTAGTAGTCGGAGAAATTGCAAGAAGAAGGATACATGTGACCAGACCTGTCATTTCTGTTCAAGACCTGTGGAGTTTCTTTTGTGGATTTTTGCCTGTGTTTGAGGCTTTTTCCTCACCCAGCACATCACCAGGAAACCCACCAAAGGGACTGTAAATATTTCTGTTTTTTTTTGTAATCAATCTTGGTCTGTAGTTGTAAATAGTAGTTTAGTCTTTGTTTGTTAATTGAATGTGTTGAGGTTTTTAAAACTGTGTCTGTCATCCCTTGCTGTTGCGTTGTAAATCTAATAACAAATTGGGGCCATAACAATGCTTTGTTATTTTCCATGTTTTAGTTTTGACTACAGTTTATTCCATGCCATGTTTTGATTTTTCCATGCATTGCACTTTGTCTCCCCCTGTCTGGTCTTTGGTCTTGTCTTTGCTCACAGCCCCAGTAATGCGTCTCACTCCTTCGGGTGATTTAATGGTTTCTGGGTTTCAATCTTCCTTCCCGATCTCGTTTACTTCCTTCCCCTTACTTTTTCTATATTACTAACACCTACTAACAGTTTGTTATTTTCGCTAATATGCTAACCAACTCTAACATTGTATATAATACTAACTTACTAACGAACACTCGGGATTGTATAGCTGCACTTACTAATTGACTAACAATCTCTCAGCACTCGCCCTGTTCTGGTCTCCGCCTCTTGCTTTCACTCAATCTACTTTGCTGTGTTTCTTGCAGATTCTTTGCACCTCTCCAATCTCTGTGCTGCCTCTCCCTCTGTGCACTTAGAAATCCCTAACCAGATCTGTTGTTCTGTCTATAGGCTGTCCCGTGATTCCTTGTTCGCGTTTTGGCTTCTGCCAATTTCGTGTGATTAGTTTCCTCCCAATGTTTTTCTCCCTTATAATCAGTCTCACTGCTTGCACCTGTGTTCCCTTACCATGTGACCTCCCGGAAATGTATATTAGATGTCTGCTCACTGCACTTCCTTGTCAGATCGTTCTCCTTTGCTCACCTGTGCCACGTTCATTTCACCCTGTACCCATCGTGATCATCTTTCTGACTGGACCGTCCTTGACTACCGAGTTTTGCATTCTCCCTGTACTTTGCCGCCTTCTTGTGTTTGAACCTTTTTTCATCTGACTGTGATTTTTGTGATTGGTGCCCTGCTTACGATTCTGGATTTCGCCCATTGGATTCTGATTTTGGATTGTGGACTCTGTACTGTTGCCTTCTATGTTGGGGAGTTTCCCCCTTCAGAAATAAAGCCTTTCTTTTGTATTTTACTGGTTCTTGCACTTGGTTCATTTCGTAAAACCTCACACCCTACCCCTTAACCCCGAACCCTAACCCTAAGCATCAATGTGTTCACCCAAACCATGGCAGGAAAATGAACAAACGCATCTGCATTTGTTTTGCTTGTGTCGGCACTCATTTGGGTTTTTCCTTTAATCTGTCACCCATCCTTGTACTTACTTCCCATTCGCTGCCTGCTGGCTTTAACTGGCACATGACAGACAAGGAAAGAAAATAATTCACTAAAGGTGAACTTTGCAGATGCGTATTATGTTAAATGAATGACTGATAGTCCAGCCTTGGCTTGAGTCTAGTGCTACAATAACGCTGATTCACTCCACTCCTCTGAACAAAAGGAGAGGACCTTCTTGAAAATAAAATAAAAAATACTTTTAATGAAATCTGAAAGCAAAGCCAGAAATAAAATGAGCAATGCAGTTATCCTTCTTGAGACAAAGGAGCCAGTGTAATTTATAATAAAAATAAAGAATTTTGACAATGCACAGGCGCCTAATTACCTTAAAGCAGGGAAGGTGTCACATTTGCCTTGTAAAGATCATTCCTTACATCAGTGATACACAAATGTCCTTGTCTTCACAGAGAGAGGGCTGGAACACGTTTGCTGCTACCAATTGACTTCCTGTCGCTAAATTTTATGACCTGATATTCTCCAAAGTTTGATGAGCTTGGGGAATATCAGAAAATTAATAATAAAAAAGGCAAGATAGTTTTTCTCTTCCAAATGAGGCCCCGCATCTTTAACTCAGCTATTGATAAAGCAGCACTTTTGATGATACACCGATGTGGTCAAGCATTGATATTTATCCTTTTGTAGGATTTTTAAATCATATAATGTTATTTGGGCCAAAGTTGGAGCGCATTTGTCGGCAATTAATGGAGCTCTATCATCTGCCTGCCTTCGCTTTTGTATAATCATTGGGTTTGTTACTTTTGATTTTAACTACCCACCACGAAGTGGGATGAGTTGCACAGACTGAGGTCCGTCCGTCCGTGGGTGCGCCCGTCACCGAGGACACAATGGGGATATGATTTCTCTGAAACTAACACACATAGATGCATGAAATTCTGCATGCTTAATAAGCTACTCATGATCTACGTTAAGATCGGAAATGGATTTTGAAGCACATTTTTTAGCGAAGTTACAGCCCTTGATTATGGCGGGGGATACTGATGACACTGTCGTCTCGTATGAATAATTTTAGAAACGCTGTTGCGGTTAAACCTTTAGTATTTATGTGACCTACCACCGTGGCTGTACAGCATCTGTTTAAACATGAGCGAGTGGAGAAGCGTGTGGATAATAACATTGCGAAAGCGCCGGGTGTTTAGACGAGCAATAAACGAGATATAATCATTTTTAGTATTCGTGAATAATTATCTGACCTGTATTTTGTAAATGTAATGTAGTATAATTGATGTGAAGGCCTTCTTTATTGGCCGCCCAAAGCTTTATTTATCACTGTATGGTGCAGGGACATTATGAAAAGTAATGTCAGGCAAGGGATAACAGCGCGTTACACATGCAAGCGGGATCCACGTCCGGTTACCGATGTTGCTGTTTCTTTCTGATCGGCCTCTATTTTGATGACTTGGTGTTTACTTTGATCTTTGGGTATTTAGGAGGAAAAGTGTAATGGTTTGAGGAGACTCCTTAACACCAGTAAACACAAGGTAGCAATAATAATGGAATAAATTATGCATTGCGTTACCAACTGATGCTACACCCTTAATTCTAAAAAAAAAAAAAACTGTCTTTGACGTAAGCAATAGTTGTTGCGTGGGAAAAGAAGCTACTGAAGTCGATAGGATAAGGTCACGAGCCCAAAGACCAAACACAAAACCAGCTCGGCTACAATAATCCTCAAGGCCCAAGGCAAAAACACAGCACTTACACTCTTTATACAGACATGAAAATAAATAAATATCAATACAATACATACATCGATACGTACATACATAAATAAATACATCAATACAAGAAAAACACATAGAAGAAACCTGATAATCTGTAAATGCAATACTGTCAAATGTGAAAATAAAACAATTTTCAAAAATCAATGGCGGTTCAACCATTTCAACACAGACCAATTTCTTTCCTAATGTTCGCATGAGAAAAGAATAAAGATCAGATTTAGAACAATACCCTAAAAAGCAAAGTAACCCATGAACATGCGTGTAGTGTAAGAGATGGAACCCATTCAGAGAGTGACTTGCACTCTACCTCCATAAATAAAGCTTTGGGCAGCCAGTAAAGACAGCCTTCATGAAACCAAAGAAGCATGTCAGTTATAATGTATGCATACAGAGGGCTAATCATGATGCAAAAATAATAAAAAATTGAACTCGTCTTAACATGCAGCGTAACCGCCATGGTATTATTATCCACACTCTGTGCTACACGCACATACTTACACCTGCTGGCAAAGGAGAGGCAAAAGGATGCAGCAGTACTTTCATGGTGGTACGTAACACAAATACTAAAGTTTTAACAGCAAGAGTGTTACTAAAATTATTTAAAAAATCAACACTAACAAAATTTCCAGTGATGATATAAAATCTGAAGACAGGCAGATGATAGAGCTCCGTAAATTGCCGACAATTGCAATCCAACTATGGCCCAACATGCAACAAACTGATGTAAAATATGGTGCCTTGAATATCGACAAGATATATTAAAATTCCAACAATAGCTGCCGGATTGCTCACTCGGTTAAGGCACTGCGCTGCAAAGGTCGCGGGTTCGAGCCCCGGCGTACCCACCGGCAGGGGTCGGCAGCTTTTTCAGAGTAGCGCACAATTGGCCATTGCGCTACAGGGTTCCAAATTGGGAAGGGACTGCTGGATTTGGGGATACAATAGTAGCTTTGTTCATTGCTCCATCGCCTCCTGCTGGCCAGACAACTTAGAAGTGTGTTAAGGGTCATTATCTTCTTGAAGATAAAATCCCTGACCAATCAGTTTCTTTCCAGATGGCAATGTGTGCCTCACAAGGATGCTGTGATACTACTTTTGATCCATGATTCCGTTGATTTTTCTGAGATCTCCGGCTCCTTTCAAGCAGACTGAACCCCAGCCCATAATATTATCACTTCCATGTTTTACTGAAGGGGTTTAAAAAGGTAATTTTTAAACGTTCCCCGACTCTAAGGCAAACAAACGTTCTGCGTTTGGGTGAGAAAATTTCTAATTTGATTAATTGATCCCAAGGACGTGTTTCCAGTCCACTGGTGTCCAATCCTTCAATTTCTGGGCAAATTTACATGTCTTTTTTTTTTGATGTTGCCAGCTCTTGGCAGCAGCATAACCGATCAAACCATCTTCACATTTCCACGTAGGCATCTGGAAATAGTAGACTTAATTCTTTCATCTCCTTACTTCAGGTACTATTAATATCATCATGGAGTTGTTGTTCTGTCAACCGCAGATTTTTTAAACTTGTGATACACAGATAACGAATATCAGAAGCACAAAACTTTTGTTTTGCACCTCTATTGCCACTACTTTTTAGTGTTTCAGTCTTTTAAATAGACTTGATGGTGTTTCTTATAGTGCCATGGCAGCATTTAAAGTCTTAAGCATCATGTAAGGCCACAATACTGCTACGAACAGTCTCAGGGAGCACCTTCTGTCGTGCCATCATGTTTATCACTGTCACACTGCTCAAAGTCACCTTATATACTGGAACAACTGACCTTCAGAGGTAATTTTGCATAATAATTTTGCCTCAAACCAGTTTAAACAATTTTTTTTAGCATCGATTATCATGGAATAAGCCTTCAAACATGCATTCAGGCTATGCTATGCATATATGCGACACCTTTCAATTGTTATAAAAGAATTAGTTTTCAGTGTTTATATTTATTACCCATATTTTTACCTCAGTGTACTAGGGGGGAAAGATTTTGTTTTTTGTTCTCATTGCTTACAGTAGCATTTTTTCAATTCATTTTGACCAAAAAAAATTATGGAGAAGATATTAGGACCCCTTTTAGATGAAAGTGGTGGTGAATAATCATTCTTGCACATAACTGTATCAAAAAGTCAATCTTGCTGGCCATACATTTGTATAGATGAAACCGGACACAGATGTCATCATCTTGCAGGAATAGAGCACAGGGCCGGTTCCCTTCTGTCATGTTGATCTTCTCAACATCACCAGTAAAAGACCTCGTTTACGTCCCAGTGAAAAGGATTTTAACAAAGGGGAAGAGCGCTGATCTCAGGGGATGTTTTCAAGTGGAAAAAAAACAGCTTCTACCTCCTCCTTCCTGATCTCATGGCTGAATAGCTGAACGACATTGTTGTATTTCTTCTATCAATGAAGAGGTGTTTTTTATCGAATAATAATATTTTCAGTGTATTTTGAGAATCATGGCAACCATCATGTCTAGAAGTGGCAGCATTTAAAGGCAGATTTTTTGCCTGCGCCAACCTTTTTCCAAATGAACAAAATGAGGATTGGCCGGTAATGGCAGGCTTCTTTATTTCGTACCAATCATCATTTGTGCTATTATTTTTCAGTGTGCTGAAAGGTTTTCATGAGATAAAGATCTCTGTAAATCAGGTCCGAAATGTCTGCACAGACTGCTAATGGTTTCCTCCAAAGGACAGCAGTGGTAATATCTCAGTTCTACAGGGATTTTATTTTTTATGTGATTCTTGCAATATATCAGGAATGCAGTAATTACATCCAGTTATCGACCTTACCTTTGTGTGCTCACTACTCTCCACAAATCTGCCCACAATACAGAGGGATATTCAATTGTTGTCACAGGTAGTGCCTTGGTTGGTTTTGATATCAGTCTCTCATTAACGGTGAGTCATTTTGAAGAGGAGCCCACAGGCCCACATGACAGCTCAACTCCATTTGTTGTCGAGACATTTGGACCCAGATAAACGCGGAACCTTACATAACCTGCATCAGCTGACTCTTAATATGCGCCTCTCAGTGAATTGTGTTTAATGAATTAGAATTAAAATCGGAAGTGGTGATGAATTCTAGCAGCGTGGCTTCGCATGACATTTATTGCTTTTCAGTGCTTGAGTCATTAGCAAATTAGGTTCATGTGAGTCGATGCGAGGAGAGTGCTGTCCTTGGGTCTTGATGAATGCTGGATCTCCACAGCCCGACGCATTTCAGTAAAGTTCCTCTGGAAGGTAATGAGATTCTTCTTCCTTCAGTCCTCAGGCTCAGCTCTGGTTGTTTTGCATGTGTTATACCTCAGTCTGCAGCCTCGCAAACCCATATTCTTTTCTTAAGAGAAACACAACTATACAGCACTCTGTAATATGAGTGGAAATACAATCGCAACATTTAAATACTGTCAAAATATGACCAATAACTGCTTTAGTGTTTTTTGGGAGTTTTGCCAATTAGCAAGCAGCTGTTTGCAATCATTTTTGTGAAATTGGGTTGCAATTACTTTTGCAGCTTAACACAATTCATAAAAACTAATGAGTGCCATAAGAAAACTGGCAGGTCATGCTTGATTAGAATATGATATCCCAAGTTTAGCAGACTCCTTGGGGGTTTCAATTTCAACTAATACAGTATGGCATGTCTTAAATAACTAGAAAAGGCTAACACAGGATAAAGATGCAAAGATGAATCTCCAAACCAAAATTTCACTAATCTATTACATCAAGTATCAGGATTTCCAAAACATTAATTCCTGCTCTAGTACCATGTGCTACTGCTAACGTTTACCCTCCTGTTCAGCTGCCGGTCGCCTGTAAACTCCAGTACAGCAGCCGATCATTTTCATTCTCCCATTCAACTGCTGCTCACTTTCACTCGCCTTTGCAGCTGCAGTTCACCTTCGCTCCCCTGTCTTGTCCAGCTGCAGTTTAGTCTTAAATTCCTGTCAAGGTTTGGTTCACTTTTACTCACCTGCCCTGCCCAACTCCTGTTCACTTTTTCTCTCCTGTTCAACAGCTGCTCACTTTCACTATGCAGCCATGTTCCCCTTCAGTCTCTTGTCCAGCTATTATTGAATTTAACTCTCTGCTCCAGATGCAGTTTGCCTTCACTCACCGGTCCTGTTCAGCTGTTGTTCGTGTTTACTCTCCAGATCAGTGGGTGCTCATTATAGCAGCTAAATCAAAGTATCACACATCTCTTGCAGTCGCTGCAGGTTAAACCACCAGCTCCAATCAGCCTAGAAAAGTTAATGTCCAAATACATCCGCCCCTCCATAGGCATCATTACTGTTATATTTCAGCCAACATATCACTTACCCACAGCTAGCAACCAATACTCAATCGCCATTTATGTATTAACTCAAAACCAGACAACATGCAGATCCGCAAGTGCCATTACCAAAAAACTGAAAAGCTGTCGGTTGGGGAAAAGATTAGCGGGATTGGAGGGCCGGCGATATTTCCCTGGAACTGATGTCCAACATTTGATCGTACAACTTAACTTTAAAGCTCAGTCCCCAAATCTGTCATCACTCACTCCACTCAGGCTTACATACTGGAACCGTGCAAATCATCGGAGAGCTGGATCTTTGGCAGAACTTACCGATTTTAACCATGGCTCAGGTGTCAGGATTCAGTTCTGGATTGTGGAATAATTCTACAGACAATCAGCGCTGCCTATGCTGAACTCGCCAGAATACCTAATTATTATTTTATCACATCATGATTAATTTCAATGTCTGTTACATTTGTGTATTTTGTTACTTCTTATTGAGAATACAAAATCTAAAAAATTGCTCTATCAATGTTGCATCCAACAGAATTAAATTAAAAACAAGATAAACTGCAAACAAAACAGAACATTCAGTTGAAACTGTTCATGAAGGGAGCACAGACTGACATGAATGTTCTCCTCGCTGAGAGCACATCTGTTCGTTAGAAGGGTACTGCACTAGGCAAGATGGGAGTGATTTCCAAAAATACACCTTCACCATCTCTCTAGAGCTCACCTTCAGCTCTGCACAAGGTTTAGAAAAATACTTCTGCAGAGTATTTCTCTATAATAGCATCTGAGAAGTTACATCCCTTCAGGAAAATGCCCATTGTGAACTCAGCTATGACAGTCGGTAAAGTGCGTCCAACATAGCAACGCTTGAATTTTGATTATTGATTGATTGAATCCAATTGGGTTGAAATGCTCTGAATCAAAAAAAGGATGATGATGATGTCTGTTTTCCAGATGTGATCCAACAGGACTTATTCTTAACATACTGTCCCTCTCTTATGACATACGCGGCTTCATTCTGATGAAGTACATCTCAAAGATCCAAGCATCTGCTGTGGGGCTGTTTTCCAAAATACCAAATTTATTTCTGTTGGACACACAATGTTTTCCAGATGGGAACATCTTTTTTTCAAAGACCCACTGGCCTTGTGATGACAACATGGCAGCAACAGGGCGTTCGGCACGACTATAAAGGCACCACGCTGTTCAAACCATGAATAAAAAAAAAACACATTTTATTGGCCTTTTACGTTTGCTTATACCACCTTTAATGCTAAATCTGTGCCGTTGTAGATATTTAGCATCTATCTTCCATTGCTGGCTTCACAGCCTAAAACAAGAGTAATCTGCAGCTCCTGTAGAACCACTAACGATGTGTTCTCACTGACACTCTGCATCTTTTAACTCCTACACTGTTTCTGGATGAACTAATCTTTCCTGTTGGCATCCTGCTAGCATAGCAGTAAATATTGCTTTAATTGCACTTTGGCCAACCCTCCTTTATTTTCTGGAGGTTTACAGGTGAAAAATCCTTCTTTAAAGGGATGTAAAAAAAACTTTGCTCAAAACAGACAGCAGATTAGTGTCGTGAGGCGAATGGCTCGTCTGCTAGACGGCGAGGGACAGACCAGAAAAGCTGTTCATTTATGGACCCATTTATGGGTTTTCAGCAGGCCTACGACCATGATGGGGACAGGGGCTTCAAACCACACACCAAACTCTGCAGATCCGCGGTGCGTATAGAGCTCACCGTATACAAATAGCACATATTCGGCAACGCTGGTCCCCAGGTGGTTGCTGGCCTCGCAGCGGTACGTGCCGTTGTCAGTCTTGTTCAGGGACATGATGGTCAGTTCACTGCCCTCCACGATCATTCGGTCAATATCGGGCAGCTCTCCCCCGTCTTTGGTCCACAGCACAGGGTCAGGTCTGACCGATTACACGGAAACACCAATTTAATTAAAAGTCTCTCAGAATCTGCTGAGGCTTCATTGGTGATTTCATGATTATCAACTCTGCCAAGAAAACCTTATTTTTGACACTAAACAAAACAATTAATTTCCTGATCTGCTTTCTTGTCGGTAACTTAGTTTTTTGTCACCTTATTTTATGAAACTGTAAAACGAACAATTGTTTCCCTCATTTTCCATAAACAGTTGCTTTCATAATTCTTATTCTAATCTTATTGTTAATACAAGTGAGGGACAGTGAGCAGGAAAATCAGGTCAATGAAAGATGCTACATTGGTTCAAATGTTAATAAAAATATTGCCAAAGTTCAAATTACAATTCAGGGTGAGCAAAAAACTATTCAAAATAATGACAGCTAGGCATCTATAAAATGGCGGGTGGAGTAACAGACTACAGATATTTGTTGTATTCTTGTAAGCACAGAAAAGACTTGATATTGCTGTGACCAGCACAATTTTACCCACAATAACCTTCTCCTACATACAAGCAATTGTACAATATGTGGAAGTTTATAAAATAAAATTTTCACATCCTAACAGTTAACCACATTGTTTTCCCCTTTCCAGCAGTCTTTTCGTCGGTTTGCGATCTCGTCTCCCTAAATTCCCGCAAGGGAACTCTTTAAACAAGTTGCCATGTGAAAGGTTTTCAAGATAATTACTAAAGATAATTTCAGCGCTCTAAGGGTTAAGATATACTGCAAGTAGATCTGAGAATTGGTAATTTCAAGGTTTATTCTGTTGATATTTCTGGTTAAACTCACATAAGTGGCCTTGTCAGAGCTTTATTATTCTAATGTATGAAACAGATGGAAATTTTTTTGCAATACAATAAATATCTGCTGGAAAATTATCCTGAGTTTGGATGAAAATTAATCTACATCAAACTCTTATAAAGCTGCTTTTTGTGGCCTTTTATGATAATACTTCACTGGCACAACAATGAGAAACTGTGGCAACGGCGAGCAATATATGACGGAAGTAACCTTATATGAAGCTGAGCGGAAATTCAAGCAGGAAGACTTTCTCTTCGCACATGCCCACTACGCCTTTGTATAGTATCTGCTTGCCCTTTAAAAATTACACTGCCTAACTTATTAACCAATCAGAATCCTACTCCGATTCTCTGGACCAATCATTCGCTAGCTGTCAAATTTTAAAAGTTCTGTCAGACGCTCGATACGCTCTGCAACCGTCCTTCTCCCCACCCCCATCCTCTGGGGTCGGCGAGACTCCTCTTCAGCTCTCCTACCGCTCTGGTCCCAGGACTCATCCCTGCAGCAGCCTCTCACCACCACCACCAGTGTTTAGACCCCGAGGGAAATTCATCTCTACGAAGCATCTATTCCTCAGATTCTCTAAATGCTTTATTTGTTCAATGCCGGGGTCTAACCGCCAATGTTCATGTTCATGTTCATAAATAAATTGTTAAATTTCATATCTCATTGTTTTCTAGTCTTTCCTGATTGAAATGTACTACGGTTGAAAAGGAGCAGTGTAAGTTGTGCTTTATCACATCTTATAAATGAACAATCCTCACTAGACCCAATAATCTTTCACAAACTACTTTGGTTTTATTGTAGAAAGACTTTGTATGGCTGATTTTTGTATCCCCTGATGACTATAAATGGTATTTCAGGTTAGCAGTTTAGTGACATAATGAAGCGAAAACAAAACTTTAAAACAGTCTTCATTGTCCCAGAGAAATTTAATTTCATATACAGTGTTTATAAAGAGTGCTTCAAAATGTTCTACGTGGCTGCATAACTTCATAAAGTACTCCAGCCATAAAGAAATAACAATAGAGTATGAAGAAATATTAATAAAACATTTATTTGTATTTTAATCTCCCCAGGATCTTTGGACTGTATGGCACAGGAAACCAGTCGGCCAAACCGTACACCTCACGCTGCTGCCTCTCTGCAGGTACTGCACATCACCACGCTCAAATAAAATAATATGTTAGATGGACCTCAAAATTTTATTTCAACTTGCTCCACATAAATGAGTAAAGTAACTTCCAATTCATTTAATTAATGAAACTGGCCTGAAATCTTCCCATTTAATTTGAAGTTACTTTAAAACAATTGCATGGAACCAGCTGACGTAACATGTTTAAGTTAAGTATTAAAGTTAAATTTTTTTTTAACTCATACAATTAAGCAATACATAGTACACCTCACGAGTAAATGGTCAATTACTTACACAGGGTTCCCTTTGGAAACACACTCCAGTCTCAAGAATTGCCCCTCTTGTGGGAACGTCAACGAGGGTGTGATCTCTACATGGGGAGCATCTGCAGGGAAATTAGAAGTTAAGGAATACGTCACACAAGCTAAGGACCGATATCCCCTGGCACAGAGCCAGGAGCACCCTCAAACGTTAGCCATGTTCACTGTCCCAAGTCACTACCATCTTCACGATGTAATATTTTCCCACAACAAAGAGAGACGAAGAGGATTGTGTGTCAGCCGAGTGAATTTGAGCCTTGACATGGAGGACCTAGCCATTGTACACTGGCAATTTCTCAGTTTGAAGCCTTGGCTACAGAAGAATGCAATATATTCTGTCATAGGCTTCAAACAAATTTGAATGCATTGCACATTTATATTCTGTCCTGTACATCCTGTTGTACCGAGTACAATCATCTCTGTTCGAGTGGATTTTCGAGGCTACTACCTGTCCCTCCCCAGCACTGACTGAATTTGCCTAGTAAACGCTTCAATGACAGTGGACAAGGGATGAAGGATCACTGAGATTGAATTAACCCCAGAGTAGGTTTTCAGACAAAGTTCTAGTTTTAAAACACAAAGCCAGCGTTCGGAGCTCCCAAACGTTCAGTGACTTGATTCAGCAGTAGAATGACCAGGCTAGAATACTTGAAATTAAATTCTTAATTAGCATTCAAGTCAAGGCTTCAACTCAGCAGCTAAGAACATTTGAATCAAGTATTTGGGGTCTGACTCCTGAAAGGGTAAATGAATTGAAGGAACCTCAATGAATAGTGTAGTTCTTTTTCAATCCTGAAATGCACTGAATCGAAATAGACTCTTTAAAAAAAATGTAGGGGATATGGGAATTTCAAGGTCAATAACAAATAATGATTGTGTTTTGAATACAGTAACCGACTGCAATGAAGATAACAAAGTACCAAAACGCAGCAAATGATGCGCATGTGCAGCACTTGGAAATCCTGAACACGTGGCCTGGGTGCATTTTTGAATTTGACACTTTAGAGAAAGGTCTTCTACTCCCTTGTGATCGACACTTATTTCATTCTGATGGCTTCTGACTGTAATCCTTTGTTGATTTTCGTTATCTAAGACATCCTTGAATGTTTTTTTTTTCGCAATGCGATGTCTCCAACCTGTTGAACGTCTAAGGGTGACCAGATTTCCTGAAACCAAAACCGGGACACTTTGCGTGTGACAGAAATTCGCATGCATGTGAGGTCATAGACACAGATATTAGGCTCAATTTCAGCACGTAGGACTACTGCTCACAACATAGCCTAATGGGGAAAAATGATGTATGTTTTTGGTAGGCCTATTTACAAATTTAAGAGAATATATTAAAAGACATTGAATGAGTTTTGTGTGGGACTATCTTTATGTTTCTACCAGTTTGTTTGTTTGTCTGTCTGTCGATTTGTGAACTACATAGCTCAAAAAGTCATGCATGGATCATGCATGGACCCCATTGATTTTAACCGCAATCACTGAAACAATTTTGCCGCTTTGGCAGCCATATTGAAATCCTATCACACGCGATAACTCAAAAAGTACCGCACAAGTTTGCCAGAAATTTTATCAGTGGATTGCTATTACATCAAGGATAGACCCAATTGATTTTGACTGCGATCAGTGAAATAATGTGGCCGCCACAGCAGCCATCTTGAAATCCTATCACACGCGATAACTCAACTTTGCTCCCACTCATGCACATTTGGATTTTGCTGCCTTGGCAGAGGTTTGTCTCTACTTATTTTAATAAATTAGCCTGAAGCTGAAGAAAGTTTTGGAAAATACACCAACTGAACATTTTTTTTAAACAAACCATTATAATACATTATATCTCTTAGATCTCTAGTACGCTATGTCTGTGTGTGAGTGTGTGTGTGCGTGTGTGTGAGAGAGATGTCAACCTCATAGAGCTCCGAAAACATAACCTCAACACAGAGACAAACGCTCTTCAAATTAGCCAACATATATTTGTCCGAGGAGTGAATTTGCTTCGAAATCAATTTGTTGGCTGACAACCTGCAGTGGAATTGCAAACAGGAGTCATCAAAATTGGCTCTTGTAACAATCAATGCCTCCCAGGTAGGAACGGTCATGCAGTTCTGCTCGTCAATCCAAGTATTGTTCATTATGGAAAAGATCCGCTTAACAGGGGCATTTATGCCAGGCAGACACATGGCAAACTGACAAATTAGACATATTTTTGTACTGAATCACCCTGCTTCTGAAATGTGCGAACATCTCGGCCCAGTGCTCGTCCGCTGGTTTTCCATCATTTACCCGTGCCTGTTTGTCTAAACAAGCTGGGCCCTTTAAGGTGGAAAATTGAACTGGATGGCGAGCCAAAGAAAGAGGACTGTGTACTGTGCCAATTAAGTTAATTAAGTTATTTTATTACTGTTCGATGCCCAATGAGTGTTATTTATCCATAACATCTTCGCTTATAACTTCAAACGCATGAGGTTCATTGAGGCACGAATGCCACTCTAAAGGTCAGATGGTGTACCACAACACTGTTGATTTAAAGGCCTTATTATGTGTTAAGTATTACTTTGTGTTGTTTGTACAATGTAACGTTGCTGGCGTAGCCTAGGTGTGTAGCCCAGCCTACACTACGCTGACACACGCACACACACACGAACACGCATTGTTGAAATCATATGCTGGATGCTTTATTCTTTTTTTGTGTTTTTTAGTTTATGATTGGGCTATAATAAGACCACATTGGCTATGTAATCGCTGACAACAGGGGACATTTTATAGTGGTTGGTGGAAACCAGGACATTTTAGTGTACCAACAGGCTTTTGTCGGGACTTGTCACACGCAACTCAAAATCGGGACTGTCCCAGCAAAACCGGGACATCTGGTCACCTGAGTCTAAGAGCAATTGGTATGCTTGAAACTGGCAGCCATTTGTCTGAGGTGCCAATTTCTTTGATATTTCCCAGGCTGTGATTAGCAGATTATGGAACAGGTATCAGCGAACCCATAATGTTGAAGATTGACACCTTTCAGGGCGTCCATGGTCAACATCAAGAGCCCTGGATAGGTTTATTTGTACCCAGGCTCTGAGAAATTGCACTCAAACAGCCAATCAAATTGTTGCAAACCTACACCAGGCAACTGGCGTCTGAGTGACAAGTCAGATAATTAGAAATCGTCTACACGATGACCATCTTCATGCTAGCCTCGTATAGTGCCGCCATTGACTAACCGCCACATTGCCAATAGACGCGAATGATGTACACAACGCAGGAACTGAGGAAATTGTTGGGGGTCACGTGATGTGTTCTCAGATGAGTCTCGGTTCACTTTAGACTTCCTTGATAGACTTCGTCACATCTGGCGATGTTGTAAAGAACGCCATGCCAATGTTAATCTGGGGCAGCATGACAGATTTGGTGGTGGGTCTGTTATGGTGTAGGGTGGGATCACTATGACAAACTCCACTCCATATCATGTACGGAAGAGTCACTGGCTAGTTCTACCAGGACAACATGCTGACACCCTATGTTGTACCGTTTGCACGATGTGCGCTGCGGCATTTTGTGTTTCAGCACGACAGCGCCCGTACTCATCGTGCAAGAATAGCCAATAACCACCTTCAATGGCACAATATCCATAGGATGCCCTGGTCAGCAATGAGCCCTGACCTTTACCCCACTGAAAATGTCTGAGACATTTTGGGCCAACGTGTGCGTCAACGCGAGAGGGCACCAGCCATGTTAGATGAGCTTGGCCAAGCGTTTTTGGAAGAATGGGACAGACTGCACCAAATCACTATAGGTAGACTCATATGCACGATGCCTCAACGAATCAATTAGTGTTTGACTAATAACAGGGGAATTATGGACAATTGACGCAAAAATGTCAACTTTCAATTTCAGTTTCTCACCCATTCTCTCTTTAACAGACAACGACAGCAAGAGAAACTGTTTAGATCATGAAATACAGTTTCGGGGGAATCGTTTAATCAATTCCTTCTTTGTTAAGATACAATTAGTTTGGGACCAGTTATTCTGTGTCATTAGTTTGTCACTGACCTTGCAATTTCAATTTCCCCTACTTTTTTTGAAGAGTACATTATCAGGACTAAACCAAAGACGTAGTGTAACCACAGGTGTGCCCCTGTGTCACGACCCGGTCTAGGGCAGGCAGCAACAGGTAAAGACAGTAAGGGAAGGACGGGCGGGGAGACTGTAAAAGGCACGAACAGCACGCTGCTCAGTTACTCTGGTCCCTATCTCCCTAACCAGAGCTAAACTATTCCTACGGCTAATCTTCGAAGGTTTGCCGGGCTCGACTTTTAAACACTGAGCTCCCGAACTCTCAGTCCGCAAATAAAGACTGAGGGAACGAATAGTGTACCCCCTATGGAAACAAGTTTCCGCCCGGAATCACCTTCAAAAATAATAAAGGAAAAATAACAAAGCAAAATAACAAAGAAGTGCCCCGATGGAAGGACTGTGAGATCCAGCTGGGAGCAGCTGACTAACCAGAGTAGACCTAACAGCGTACCGAAAAGGGCCAGACGAGAGGGGTAGTCAGCTACAGAAACCGAGGTCAAACACCGGGAATTCACCAAGCAACCAAACCAAAACGCAAGGGCTAGAATTCTAGTCAAATGGGACAGGCCAAGGGTCAACTACCACAATTCAAACAAACTAATTAAAGGGCACGGCAAGAATCGTAAATCCAAAGGTAATCCGAGTCAAAGAAGGCAGAAAAAATACTCACAGATTGTCAACGCTAGTAATAGATCGGAAGAGCTAGTCTCCGCGGTTTGACACTAGACTGCGCCTTTTCAAGGGGTAAACCGGAAACAGAAGTATCAGACCTTAGGCGAGCCAAAAAAAAAACAAAGATAACAGATTTCAAGCACAGATTCACAAATGTACGACAGGGGTCGTAACACCCTGTTGTGGAGGGACAGGTACTCACAGTGCACCACCAGAACCTCAGTGACCTCGTGCGATGAGGGGTTGAGGGAGACGTGGTCCACCCGGCAGGTGTAGGCCACTCCGTCGTCATTACGATTCACCTGGAGCTGCAGAGTGCTCTTCACCGTGAACGTCTTCCCACTGGCGTTCACCTCCTTCGCACCTTCCGAAAATCAGAGGCGAACACGAGGGTCAGCAGCCAGTTACGTGTACAATCTCATTAAAAAGCTTGGGCCTTTCTGACCTCCCAAAACTGCCAAGCCAGATACCATATGGTCACTCATTTCCAGAATCACTAGTTACAGGACAGCAGCCCATTCATGCCTACATACCAGTTCCTATGGCCTATTGACTGGCAGTGAACTTTTGGGTGGTGTCTGACTTGATCAGCAGTACATCTATATTAGCACCCCAGCAACTACACTTAAGAAAGCGAAGCCATTTTCATAAAGAGTGCAATGGAACCAATTTTATATTTCATGTTGAAAATTTTCCAGGTAAGACAGCGCATCGGGGAGAGGACAGGCACAGACGCTCGAACTATTGTACCCTCTGAAGGTAACCTTGATGTAGGAACCTTGATGGTTAAATGAACGGATAGCAAAATAGATAAATAAGCGTGCCCACTTTTCAATTTCTCGAAACAGCGAGGTAAAGAGATCGTTTGCCCTTTTGCATTATTCATGGTGTGGAACAGGGACACGAGACGTGGCCGAACCCTTCCCATCAGAAGACAGAAAATTGATCCTGAAAACACTGACGGAGGATTAAGAGAAAGATTTCGTCAATTTGAATCTGTCTGCCTCGAGAGATGCCTGACTGACTGAGTAATGACAGAACTCTGAAGGTCCCCGGTGCTGCGCACGCACAGACACATACACACACACACACACACAACACACACACACACACACACACGCACACGCACACACCTGCATTGCCCATACCTAATGCAAACCTGTGCGTCCCTCAAACTCGCTCGTCTAGCTTCTCGCCCTTGATTAGGGCGATAACCAATCACCCTCCTTTCTTCAACATCTATTCCAAAACTATTAGAGTACAGACAATATGGATTTTTTTTTTGCAAGGAAAGAGAGAGGGTTTGGGGGGGGGGGGGGGAGGGGGGTGCGGCTTCTAAGCCTATGTCATCTACTACCGCATTCAGGCCTGTAACCCCCAGCTCTGAAGCTGATAAATTACGAGGTAACATTGACCTCTGAGCTGGAAGCTTGTTGTCAGTTACTGATATTGATTCGCCATCAGGACCTCGAGAGGAGCGATTCCTCATGCGGCTGGCCTGCTGCAGCTGGGCCTGTCTGCTTCAGCGCCACAAACAGCCCAGACCACCTCAGCGGCGAGATACCCCTCTCACAGACTCCACTGTCCCGAGAGGGTGGGCCTGGTCCCCCTTGTAAAATATGGCCTGGTTCATTTAACATTCTCCTCCATTAAATACCGACTCATTCCTAAGTCTATTAAAGAGAATTTCATCTCATTACATATCCTCTATGTGATTTGAGCCATATTCATGGATGGGAAATGGCTAATGAACTACTCAATTAAATCTTGAGAGTGTCCCAATGCTACAAAACCTACTTTTTCCTAAACTATAAGAAGAAACCTTTCAATTACAGTCGTTTGGATGGGCACTGTGCAGCCATTAAAGATCTGAACATTTATAGTGCTGAAGGGAAGATGAAGGGTTCTGCTTCAGACGATAGAAAGTCTGTAAATAGTTAGGTGCACAAGTAACTTATGCATTTTGCTGTTTTTAAGACACATTTTTGTCACATTTTTAAGACACAATTTTGTCATCCTTCTCTGCAGGTTTAACTGTAACAGCTTAGAGTTGCTCTCAGTCCCCTACAAAAATAGTAAAGGCAGATTTTTTCTACAGTGACACTGCTTTATAATGTAATCAGCAGAGTGACAGAGGCAAATATCTTTAATTTAGAATAAAACTGTGCCTGCTGCATCCACAACCAAGTAAACAAACCACTTCCAAAGTTTCCATCAGAGATACATACGGAGAGAGACTATTTTAATGCATAAATTATATCACATCATTTCACTCAGAGTTTGCACATCAACTTTTGAACTGAAACCAATGAACACAAGCACAAAATGGAAATCAAGATGGCATTTTCAGAATGCACTGCCTCCTGCAGGGTTTCTGCTTTTTTTTTTGTATTTCTTTGGAAATACAATTCAGGTAACACACTGAGGACTTTGTCTATCTGACACATTTAATGACAGAACTCGAGAAGAAGTGTATTCAACTCAACATTTTTCAAAGCATGGCGTTTCTCCACGCAAAATTTTCCAATTTCCATTTTGTCATTATCTTAACAAGTTACGCATATTTTTACACTGTATCTAATGAAAATAAATGACAGTCTGGGGTAGAAATTTCAGTAAATATGCAATTAAAATGCATGACGGACCAATCTTTGCTGACAGTGGCCGATCTCTGAATGTTTTGGTTGTTTGTATAAAATATAAAGTATTTGGACTGTGACTAATAAAAAGCTGACTGACAGCTTTAATTTTGGGTGTTTAAATTTATCTGTGGTTATTCATGAGCGAAGCACAGCCCCTTTCATTCATAACGGATGCAATGTCATTATTTCAGTGACTGCCAAAACACTGACGGACCACACTTAGCATTGCATAGTACGCTGGAATCAACAGAGTTTATTTTTTATAGAAACATCAGTGACATCCTCTGCCCTGTGTGATTGGAGCTCTGGAATGTGGCTTAAGGACCTCGGCATGAATATTGAACATAACATTCCTTTTCCATCACAGCTTTACTACGTGAGATACAAATGCAAACGTATGCAAGGGTCAAAGTTCAGGGGGTCAGTAGGTTACTGCATAATTAAGAAAAGACCTGGGGAATTGAGCTTCCTGTTATAATAAGGACAACAGAAATAAATATCCTCTTAAATGATGAATTAGATGCTCCTTCCTTGGCACCACTTTGAAACCAACGCAACAGCGGCCAATACGATAGCAGAAAGTTTCCCTGGCAGTTTTTGACGGAATGGGTCGGGAGGGATTTGTCTCTCTTCCGCAGTCAACCCCCCCCCAGAAATCGCCGTCTCCCGGCAGCGTCAACCCCATCACAACTGTCACTCAGCACTTACAGGCGCAGCTGCTGCGGGGCAGTCGGAGTAGTTTTCGCCCCAACAAAAAGCACCTGAGCGTGCAGAAATATCATGCGGACGACCAGAGAAGCGCACGCATTGAAAAAAAGACAAATAAAAGAGAGAGAATCGCCTTTGAGCTCCGTGTCTCACGCGTAAGGGGCATGAGGGGGAACATTATTCAGGAAACACAAACAAATCAACAAACTCCGTCAGCCTGTGGCACCATGCGTTTCGTTTACAGACTGACGACTTCTGGAGCCTGCTGTTGAACAGACTGAAACCGAGCCGGGGTTCTTCCAGCAGAAAACATAAATCCTTGCACCCTCTTTTCTTTTCTTATCTTTGACAGCTTTGCAGAACGTTTCTTCTAATCAGAGGTTTTTTTTTTCTTTCTTAATTTATTTCCAACTTAAAACATACTATATCCACACAATTTGAAAGTCTGATGACAAAGCTACTCAAACTTTCCTGACAAAGATTTTTCACAAAACCATCGCAACCTCCATTAGACGTGACAGTGAGCCAGCTTCACTTTGGGCTGGGCTGAAATGAAATAAATATAAAATGGACATATCATTGGGATAAAAGGAATGATCCGCAAGTTCTGCAAGCCTCATAGGACCTCAGTTCTTGACCAGGCACATTAATAATGGCAAGGGCGAGTGACCCTTGTTTTAGCTACAACGAACAGCCATATCATTATGACCACCTAATATTGGGTGGGTTCCCATTTTTCTGCCAAAACAGCCCTGACCCGTTGAGACATGGACTCCACTAGACCTCTGAATGTGTGCTCTGGTATCTGTCTATGAGTCCAGCACATCCCACAGATGCTCGACTGCACTGAGCTCTGGGAAATTTGGAGGCCAAATCAACACCTTGAACAGGTTGTTGAGTTCTTGGTGTAGAGATATAATTTTATTGGTCTGTAATTCTATGATGATTCCGTCATTGTACATGTTGATACCATAAAATTAATGTGCAGAACATCAGATTTAACCCGATAAAGCCAACTGACCCATATATGGGTCCATAAAATGGAGCTGCTGTATTCAAACCTGAGGAACTTCAGGCCTGTTTTTAATTCTAGAAGAGATGCAAAGGTTTCCAACGATCTTAAAAAAATCCCACTGAATTACAGGGAAATATATATAAAATAATGTAAAAGATCTGGATATTTTCCATTTGATGTAATTCTGTGGCCATTAAAACGTGGAAACCTGGGTTTGAATATTTCTCTCAATATTTGTGTGATGTAGCCTCAATGAAGCACTGCAACCAGAGGATACAGGATGTGTGTGACATTGTCCTATAATATTAAAAAAATATTGCACTTTAGAGAAAAAGTACGCAAACAAGCCGATGATGAGCGCCGAGAGAACCCCGCAGCCCTTAACTAGTTATTAACAAATAGCTGCACACACCTGTGGCAAAGCACAGGTCACTCTGCCAAGGTCAAAAGTCAAAACCACTAAGCCACCCTTTCGTTGCACACCTACCACTTGAGGAATCCGCATATTGAACTTTAAAGTGCTGCGGTCAATACCTTTGGAAACATGACCCTTGTGTTGCGCACCTGTCCCTCATGCAGAACCTGCACAGCAAATCTTCAGCTCCTGTGGGTAACACTTTCGGAGATGTGGCCCAGACAAATTATGTAGCCACTAACCACCCACCCAGCTACCGCAGGGAATTACAGCACCGCATCAGCCCATAAGGGCTGTGGAGTAAAAATTAGAGTTTAAGGGGTTAATATGGCTCTTCGGTGTTCTGTACGTGTTATAAGACCAGGGGTTATGGAGCTCAATCAAAGCTACAGCAAGAATCAGACCAAAAAGCAAAGAGCGATAAGCTCTGTTTCCAAACTATTACGCCACACCGCCACTCTCAACTAACAAAATGTGACTGAGGCAGAGTTGGGAAAGAACATGTGTAAGAAAGTTAAAAACCTGCCTTTATTCATTAGGTTTTTTCCCCTGTCTTTTCTGTGCTAGTAGCCAAACACACAAACCAGAACCAAACAATAACTGCACTTTCCGGCTCACTTACGACGGACAAAGGCATGAACCGTGTTAGCTTTATCCAGCGCCCAAAGCTTCATGCACTGAAATATCCTGAGAGTACAGTCCCGAGCAAGGAAAACTCAGCCAGCTTGCTAATTAGTTCTGCTTCTTGACTAAAGAAATTTGTCGGATTGAGTGGAACAAAACACAGGGAGTGAATCTAAAAAGCTTTGAATTCATAAACCCAGAGTTTTCACCACTTTTTTATATGGAATGAGATAAACCCTCGGCTTCAACTGGGGAGTAAGAGTTCAGGATGAATATTGATTTGATCCAGACCATACGGTATTCAAAAAAAAGAAAAAAAGATTCACATTAAAATGAGGGATATTGTCAGGGGATGTACGGCAGTGGCATTGAGGAAATCTTTTTGACAGGAAAGTTATGGAGACCGCCTGCATTTACGATGTTGTGTGTTCTTTGCCTCCTGTCTCAAATGCAAGCTTTGCTCAGGGCTCCATCCCCAGGGACTGAACGAGAGTGACATAAGACGATAGCAGGGATGATCCAACACACCCAGGAATAGCTGAACACAGCATTCGCCGGCTCGCTTTTCGTTCGGGAAACTCTTCATATCCATGAGAACACTGGAAGAATCCTCTATGATTGACAGGTCTCTTCTGACATGGGATCGCTGTCAGAGCTTGTCGCTGACGTGTCATCTCCCCTGCGCTTTCAGAGACTGAATTTCTATGGGCATGTCAACTTTTAAATGCAGCATTTCACTGTTTATCTAAGGAAAGAGGGAAGGGGCCAGAGAAAGAAATACTGGGCCTGGAGAAGACTTCTGACAGCGTCTATTCAGTTTGGGTCACGCTGACCCGATTTAAACTCAAAGTAAAAGAAGTAGTGCACTTTTAGTAACAAGAACCGCACTTCATGGGAATATACTTCATGACAAGGGCCTCACCAGCGCTTATTTTGAATTCCTATTTTCATGTTCATGATTTGCATTTGCTTTACGTCATTTTGCCTGTATGGTTTTTGTCTATGAAATGACAAGGATGAAAAATGCAAGTGAATTTTGGTTCAAAACTACACGTATCCACAACAGTAATCATCTATTCTACATTAGTGTAGATTCTATTTCACTGAAATTTTACGAAGATCTGTTCATTACATAAGGAACAATCATTCTGACAATCATTCAACTATATTTTAACTTCTTCTTCTAAAATCCAGAATATATTCCAGATCACTATCAAAATTTAATCAACTCATCCTATGATTACCAACCACCATCATACCAAATCTTGTGCCAATCCGTAAATAACTTTTGAGTTATCCTGTGAACAGACAGACAAACAGACTAATGCGAGTGAAAACATAAAATATGTCGAAGCCACTGTGCTGGCGAACCGTTTCACACGTGCGAACCAGTGAAGGGAACGGTTAAACGAACAGCAGACAAATCACCTCAGATATTTAACTCATTGAAAAAATACCCATCCTGCAAAATCTAACCGAACAGAACCACAATCCATTCTGTATGAAAGTAGACGCCACAGACTGTACTTCAGCAAACCTACAGTGGGAACCCAGCTCACTGACTCTGGGCCATCCTGCTCATTTGAAAATATAAGCTATTGTCAACAAATTATATGCACAAAAGCACACGTATGCCTATTCATAGAACAATGAGTAAAATGAGAAAGCTAATAAACATCAGTTGAGGTAAAGTGCACACAGCTTTTGAAATAAAACATGGAGGTCAATACTGCCGGAGCAGAGTGCTCTGTGAAACTGAATTACAGTTGGAAAATATACAGACACTCAGCTGGCTGGTTGACTGCCCAGAGCAATTTGAACTGTTTGATGAAATCTTACAGGGATCAAGTGTAAAGGTTGTCCTGATAACCACCATCTGTAGAGTAAAGCTGACAGAAGTGCGCCCAGTTTAAGCTGATTATTATCACTGTCACCACCAAATCTGATCATCACATATTAAAATATAAGCTGGAATTATTGCTTTTTCTGTAGCAATATGATGCAATAGAAGTTGAAGGGGACCTTGCGTGTTTATCTACAGTATAAACACTGCCATACACAATTACGCTCATAGCAGGACATAATTTGATGCAAATAAATGTAATCTTTTACACCTCTTATTAAATTCTCGGTGGCATTGCGCTCAAATTTAAATTGATACGCTTTCTTGGTGATACAAGTGTTCGCCGCGCCAGTACTAAGAATAATTAACATTTCATTTGAAAGGGAAATAAGAATTTAAAGGCTAATTTCAACCTCAAACAGCAGGAGAAAAATGATTTAGAAATATCGAAATTATTAAATGATTTGACCTGGCTTTGTTTTATTTGAACTGAAGGGAGAACTGCAGCTGTACAGACTTCCACCTTGAAATCAGTTTTGACTTGAGGTGCAATTACTGCAGAATGGGATCACTTACAGATACTGCCGTCATTATCCATCTGCTGCCTCATTAACCCTTTGAGCTGGATTTATCTCATCACGTTTGTCTTTGGGCATCGTCCAGGGAGAACGTACATTACAGCTAGTTATGAGCAGCATAATGTATCACTTAGTCATGTTTGAAGACAAATATTTGCTCAACTTCTGTTTTGGCATCTCTAGGCTGGTGTTCGTTTTCCTCATGGGAGGTAATGTTGATCTGCGTGGCGTAAATGAACCGGTCCAGCTTCTGTTTAATGGCATTTTGAAAAGCGCGTGCACCTTGCAGTAAATGGAGGAAAGGTGTATTGATGAAGATGGAAGGTGTCATGGATTTGCCCCGGCCGGCAAAAGATCAGAAACCGGCGGGGACTGGGACCATGTACCCAACAACAGGATTAGGGACCCATACGCACAGGGTGAGTATATTTATACAAAAATCTTTCATTTATTTTAAAAAAATAAAATACCGGCGGGGAGCAGCAGCATGCAAAGACAACGCAGGGCTCAAGGAGCCACAAAATACTGCTGCACCCGTCTGTGGAGCAGCCAACCCTTAAACAGCAAAACTTCACCTCCACCTTAACGAGCCTCACCTGTTGCCCGTTCAGGCGGAGGCGAAGAATGCAGCAGGGGGAGGGGCCTGCAGGTCAGGATCATCACAGAAGGTATGTTGGTGAGTTCAGTTGCACTCGATCATACATCATGTTACTGAACTGCGCAATCAGAGAATCAGCCAACACTGACCGCACCTCTGTGGCTGCGCAGATGAGAATGTGTCTGTAGACCTGCAGTCCATGACTCACGCAGCCCTCACTTCACTGTTTATCCGTCTCTCCTCTAAACTCATTTCACCCTCACGGTCTCTGTCTCGGCTTTTACCCTGATCCTTGTGATCGTCTCTCACTCCCTCCCTCTCTCAAACTTAAACATTTCTCATTTCAGTAGATATCCATTAAAAATCATTTCATTTCATATGTCATATTCTCATTAAATCGGAATTCTTCAGACAGAGATATTTTACTGGCATCGCAAGTCATGTAGTGTCATGTCATATGAAGAAATGTATCTGTGAATTAAAAGTATGTTTTTGAGGCAGACATGGAGTCGTACGTTTATGAAGCTGGCATATTTATGTGAATGTCAATGGCGTGTGTTCAGATGAGTCTGGTCTTCTATATTTGCCTTGGTTTTACGAAACAATTAGTGCAGCATTGTTTTCTGCAATACATATGTTTGAATGTTTACAGAGATGAAATTCAAAACCATAAAAATTGAAAAGTGCTATTTTTGTCAATTTCTTTTTACTTCATAAGTAAGGATCCCAAATAAGATCTCTGTGGGGTCTCAAATGCTCTAAAATGCTGGAGGAAATGACTAAGTGTGTCAGTGTAGCTTAAAATGCCCCAGAAGCCTTTTCAGAATCCCAAATTTTAAAATATTTTCATGGGGACGTCCACCAGAACCCAAAAAAGGGGGTAATTCCCTCTTATACTCTTCTCCGTGGATGTGATGGCGGCTGGAATTGGACGCCAAGAGCAGCGGCCGGAAATAAAAGGCAACACTCACTGCGCGCTGAGCGGCTAAAAACAGATGAAAATAATGACACTCACGCTACCATCGGACCTGTTGCCGTCTATGGTAGCAAACAGGCGAGTTTGAGGAAAGAAAAAAGAAAAGGGAAATAAACCAAAGATTCCCTTACTCACTCACACTATTCCAGTGTTTTCCCCAGCAATAAAAAGAAGGGTTTAAATTTTGTTGTGAAATATGAAGTTGACATAGGGGGTCTGGGGAAATGCCCCCCTATGAAAATTTTGTATTTCTAGAGCTAAAATGAACATTCTGGGAACATCTGAAGGTACATTTTGATCACAAAATTCTGGTGAAAACATAGCACTTTTACCAGAATGTTGGAATTTTCTGCACAAATGGAACAAAAAACAGGTTAAACTCAGGTGACTCAAAAGAGCCACAACTTCCCAAGTAGAAGTGGGAGGACTAGTTTATTCTCCAATACTTGGCACAAGGAATAATGGGAAACACTATGTTACATGAATTCAAATACAATGTGATCACAATCTGAGAAATTAAATGTTCAGCCTCCTGTTCTTTTGGGCCGCCCACTCGTCTGCCGCAGCCTCCAACCACATTTCCCGGACAGGTGGGCCCTCAAAGGTCACTTGTACTACCGGTACTTGTACTAGGACGACTGCATTTTGCTGTGATTGCGCCAGAGGGTATTAACTCAGCATCCAGGGTCCGTTTTTCCCAAAAAAGGCTGTTATTTTTCTCGCTGACATTATAATTAGTACACGTGCAGTGTCATGCGTGTTTGTTATTGTCGTCACGCTTCGATGAAGATGCCAATCACTGACCGCGATACAGACAGTTCATGGAACAGATGCTGCATTCATGTGCTATCGGAATTATGGTAAATACCAAAAGCCGACGTGAAAAGTTCACATGAACACCCCTCCATGTGGTATTTTCCACTGGGCAACTTGTAGAAAATTTTGATACACGAGTTGCCGAGATGAAATAACCTTTTACCTTTTCAACATGGCGGAGAGCGAGCAAGGGTTCATCGCCAATGGTAAATAATGTGTCCGCCATTTTTAATTTCACTCCAACAACACAAGCACTTGAACACAACGCACTCGTAATTTTGAATTCACAAATGGAAAGTATCATCTTCCCGATCGCACATGAATGCAGCATAAGTAAACAGGTGTCTGCTGCATGCGCGCACTGTCGCAAAAGGCGGGATCACAGATGCCGCACTAACGTGTAGCCTCACAGGACGTCCACATACACTACTAGTACTATTTAGGGATGGCGAAAACCAGAAATTTTCTTGACCGACCACCGAGCCTCATCAGCCGGTTGAAACCGGTTAACCAATTAGTTTAAAATATGCTACGCTATTTGAAATAACAGCCATTTCGAGCCGCGCCTGCAATTTCGCAACTCTGTCGCATCTCTCTGCCGCTCTGCCTCCAGCTCTCACACACACTGCTCCGGCGCCGCCCTTCCACTCACGTCACTTTTTTTAAATGCCCTACAGCGCGAAACATGAGTCCCGCAAACGCGGCGCTGAGGAGCTTGTATGTAATCGGAGGACAAATGGCTCCTTAGTTTCGAAATGGTTTGGATACAAGGTGATCGCGTTGAAAATAAAGGCGACCGAAGAGACGCCGCTTTAGTTTTAGGTAGTGCTAACAATAATAAAGAAAGATGATCATCATCACCTTATCTGTTACCATTTATGATCCTTCCTGAAATCTAGATGTAATGTATTTCCAAATCTAAGCCCATCTTATGCGGAATGTTGCCTAATAGACTGCAACACAGTAAAACCAATGGATAAAACAGGCACCTTCAGAATGCGTAAAAGACGCACCGGCCAAGGCAGGTCTAACTCACTGTGCCTTCTAATAACGGACAGAACAACTCTTTTCAATTAATTCTTTTTGAATGAAATTTTGTGATCAGGGATTGACAATTGTGCCACGAAAATATAATTGCGTGGACAGAAATAGTTACGTATTTGAGTCATCTGTTTCATCCACGAAAGCCAAGTGTCTCTCACTTATGTCGAGTGAATGACAAGCACTAAAGACAATTCCGTTCACGACAAGAATATACCAGTTTTGTCTTCCGTTCACAAAAGGATTTTATCTCTTATGAATTTCTTCCACAAAACCCCTACAGTTTTATAAATTTCGTGGACAAAAATCCAGTTCCTATAAACTAGTTTCGTGCAGATAACATGGATTTCGTGGCACAGAAATCAATTTCATCCACGAAAAGGGCGTGTTACTCTTGGCGCCCCATAATGTGTAGCGTACGATGAATGAATTATAAAAAAAACAATTACTCCTAAAGACAAAATTATAACCTACCTCCATGCGTTCAGTCAATGACTGTCGAAACGTGCCTTGAACTCCGCTACCTGAGGCCTGTCATCGGTAGCGATGGCCATGTGCTTATTAATGATTGTGAGCGTGCGAACCCAAACGCTGTGACCTCGCGCCAAATGTTTTTATTGATTTATTGAGTACAAACAGACGAGTTACTAAAAATTGAGTGCAAGGGATAATTTGTTCGCACAAAAAGATCTTGGAATGAGATGGCTAACTCATAGTCCACTGTCTATAATTGCCAAATTTCGAGATCACCCTTTTTTTTTTTTAACCGACTACCGAAAACTTTGATCTGTTAACGTTGATACGGTCAACCATCGGTTAAACGGTCATCGGTTAACATCCCTAGTACTATTACCAGACTAGTATCATGTACACATCATATTAATTAATACACAATATGTATCATGTACACTTACCGTCCATACATGTATACATTACACATGCGGATCCCTCAAACATAGAAAAAACACAACCAGCTTTGTTCTTTTATTGTTATCGTACCGATACCTGTGTAAACACGGCGGGTGTGATAGATAAACAAACACCCGCGCGGGCAGCGGCTGCCGTGATGAGTGATGGTCCACGAGACACGGAACAGCACGCAATTGACTCACGACACCGCATGGGACTTGAATCGGGAGAAAATCCTAGGGGAAATTGTTTTCGTGCATAATTTTTTTTCAAGGGTCTCGGCATTCATAAAAGCGTCTCGGCAAAACTTGATGCGTATCTGCGATAAAAGAAACGTATCGGCACCGATACGCTTAAACGCTTTGGGGAAAACACTGTATTCCTGATAAGCAACTAAGTCCCTGACAATATCTTTCTAGAGACCTTACCGGCTAAAGCGCCAAAGTGGAACTGACACTCTAGCAACGGGAGCGAGGCGAAATAGGAGCTTAAATAGAGTCCGGGCCACGCCCCCAATCAATGCCAGCTGGCCCAGGAATCCGATAGGGGGAGAACGATATCGTCCCGGACGAGAGCAACAAACAGCTCTCAAAGCTCCCAAACCATGACAGTGGATGCCAAACGCCAATGGCCCCGGGTCGGCCACAAAATACTCCCTCTGCTTGAAGTTCAGGTTTTTTTTTTTCTTCCCATGACTGAATCACACCCCTACTTTTTAAGATGCGGATTTAGCACAAACTTGGTTGCTGCCCCTGTTCCACATTAATATTTTGCCAGGCAGTCCAGTCCCCAGTATTCAGTGCGGATCAGTGTGTTGACAGATATACAGAGACTGCTTTGTGTATGAGGGGAAGAAAGTGAGGCTTCTTTTGACGCAATCCAGCAAAGTAATGGAGGTTCATATCATATCAGCAAAGTTTTGGCGACAGCTTGATGATGTGCTGAATGCTTAAGTGCCGGACTTAAAAATGCAGATTTTGCCTTATCCACCAGCCCTGATGCGCGAGAGCGATTACTTTCAGTGCCTTTCAGCCGGCTGACAGAGGCAGGCTGTGATGATGTGTAGAGTTGCACCGTTGGCCTTTCACTGCCTGTTACGTGCACGTCATCTCAACAACAGCCCCTCGTATCAGCCCCCCGCCGTCAATCAAACTATCAACCTTGGCAGAACGATCCACCTGGAAAAGCTCTGTGAGACAAATCTTCAATAAAGAGCAAAATCGTCAGTCACTCGAGCCCCAGGCATTTCAGTGGTACAGACATCAGACAGGGATCCAAGATGGCTGACTCTGGGAGGGGGGCGGGGGCTTTAATTAGTGAAGTAATGAATCGACTGTGCAACATCTCCAGTGTCTGCTGTGGGCTGGTGTGGAAGATAAAAATATGTTTGCGGCCTTTTATAAAATACATACGTGCACACACACACACACACACACACACACACGGGGTGGGTTTTCATGTTTTGTGGGAAAATTCAATAACCTTGCATTTTACTCCCTAACCCCTTTCCCTGACCTCAACCCTCAAAAGCACATACGTAACCCTAACCTTCACCCTAACTCTAACAGTAAAATAGCTCAATTTCCTCAAGAAGCCCTGCAAATTTCCCCATAAGGATTTAGAAATCTGGAATGCCATGTCTCGTGGGGACAAAACGTCCCCGCAAGGGCAGGTAAACATGAAACACAGGCACACACATGCACGCACACCTACACACACACGCATGGCCCTGCTGTTTGTATGCATGTAAGAACTACATTAAAGCAATACTGCTATTGTATGTTAAGGCAAAAAAAAAGAAAAGAAAATTCCTTGGCCTTGCAGTCCTCGTCTCGGTAGAGCAGTGGTCAGCAGTACCATCGTCTGAGCTGGCTGTAATAATTTCTTCTGTTACATAAAATGCCCTGGTGCACCGCAGGGAGATGAAACAAGAGTCTTAAGCGTTGAGATTGTTTTGAGCTCTACGCAGCAGTGGGTCCCTGACAGCCATCTTTGTGAAATTAAATTATTTACGGCAGGGTCTGCAAAGAGCGCCGCAATGATGCTGTGATGTAAAGGAACACTGACTCTGGGCAAGAGCCAACACGTCATTTCGGCGGCTCTCCGCTGCCAGCTGACCCCCCAGCTCCCTCAACCAGGCATTACACCTGCACACCTGATCACTGGCATCCTGTACAGCACAGATCGCCTGCGATTGTCACAGAGTGTGACTTCGGCCCTGGGCTTTTCAATCTGTCTGTGGGTGGAGGAATTTTGTGAGCATTTAGTGACAAATCACCTCCCACAGTTTCTGTCGGGAAACCGCCCTTAAGGGGCCGAGACGAAAGGTTCAAATTTAGATTGCATTACGGGAAGGAAGAGGCTTCAGGCACGTCTACATGGATTATCGAAGGAATGATTTAATCCACGATCGCAGGCTCTCCCGGCCTGCGCTGTACGTCAGGAGCCGCAGTTATGGAGTCTGAAAAATGGCGGGTGCCCTGAGTGACAAATGGAGAGCATTACATAATCGACTCCGAGGACGGCCCTCAAGGGAGCTGCAAATAACGGAATAAACCATGGGGCGGTAAAATGCCATTTTAAACTTCTGTGTCAACAAAAGACTGTTCCAAAGTGGCCAAGAGACACATGGCAGATAAGACTCCAAATGTCAGTCGAGGGCATGTTTTTAAACTCAGACGATGACTTTTGAGACAAGATTTTTGAATGGAAATTTCCATTTTGACCCCACAGAGTTACTTCATCTATATATGCAAAATAAGTGATGGGTCAATGGTTATCAAGTCTGCTGTAAACCATTTCACTATCTAACTGAAAGGGTAAGGCTAAAACTAAAAAAAAAAAAGTCAGTCGGTACATTTATAATGCAATATTTACAGCTGAGCACATTGAATAGGAAGTAATTGGTCTTATAAGAGAACATTTCATTCCAGTGAACTGTCAAACTCGAATGGAAGCCTGTGGCATCACTACGCAAACCACAGAACCGCATTCTCAGTGAGCTCGTAGTTCACAGACTCAGTCACCTTTAACTGAATGCTTTGTTTTTAAATGCACACTTAGGAGATCCCAGGCTTTGTCTGAGGCCTAGTTTAACTCATTCCCTACGGAAAACTTTTATATAAAACTGTTGCGTTTGTACGGAATACTTTTCCCGAAAATTACACAATATAAAGTATTGAAGTACAGGTGGCCCATGACCGCGATCGAAAACTGATTTCGTGTTTTCATCGGACTGCGAATGGTCATCCACGCCGCTGGCACCGGCTTACCTTAGGGCAGTGGTTCCCAAAGTGGGGGGCGCAGAGCAATTGCAGGGGGGGCGCGGGGTGCGGGAAGCGATCCCCCCCCCCCACTAGAGTCCCGGACACCAACAGAAAATTATTTGCATGCAGTCCTTTCGCTGCCCAGAATTCTGCGATCACATCGCAAATGCCTGCCTCACTCTCAACTGTTCGCCAAATCATTCATCTAGCCTGCCATTTTCATAAATAATTTGTTACGCATGTAGTTGTTCAAATATTTGAAGCCGGTAATGTAGTCTCGCGATACCCAACTCGCCGCTTCTTATCCTGCACTGATCTGGCATATTGATAAAATGGTAAGTGACACCGAACAAAATCCGATGAATACAATGCAGAAATAACCGAGATTGCGTCATCTTATTCTCGATAATATGAATGCTCTGTATGCTGACTGGTTATTTTTATCTTGCCCTGCAACTAAACGTTACAAACATTTCGGCAGGTTCGGCAAGTGGTGTTCATGAATTTTTTTCGTAGGCCTACTTCGCTGTCGGCTGTTAATATAGGTTGATTATGGTGCTTTCTTTCTGCATCATAGAAACACAATTTTAAGTAGACGGCTATACTCAGGCTGAGGAGTGTGATACAGCCTAATGATTTTATACTTTAAAAGAGGTTTTGCATTATGAAATTTTCGTGTCCTTAATTGGAAAATAACGGTGGCCGTTTCCAAACCTGCCAATCATTTTTAATGTTTCCAGCTAGGCTGGACAAAATCATCTGTGCAGTGCATTCATATTTTCTAGAATAAGCTGACGCGATCTCGGTTAACGTATTTCAACTTAAAAGTGCGAGGCCAGTGAAGAGAGAAAAATGTAACTGTCTCGAGACACTCCTTCAGCGGTCCGCACAAGGTCGCTGATTGGCTGTATGCAAGTAAGTTTCTGTTAGTGTCCGGAAAATGCATAAATAGCAATGTTGTTGAATATTATAAAAAATAAACCTGTTACACTGAACATAATTACACAGTTAAGGTGCTTGAAACAGTTACACTTAAAATAATTACACCGTGGTTGTTTGTTATTTTGCTATTTCCAATTCTAAAAGTAGCCTAGTTGTAGTTTATGACAATCTACAGTTTATGACCGTTTACTTATATTTTTTCCAAAATGTTTGAGGTTTATATAAATTACAATGCGTGAAATAAACTGCAATGGTCTCTGAAAACAAAATGTGCGTATGTATTACCTATTGGGGGGGGGGGGGGGGGGGCGCAAAAATTTTCATATGTACCAAAGGGGGGCCCAGCAGACAAAGTTTGGGAACCACTGCCTTAGGGAATGGTAGAATTTGCTGCACCATTGGCAGTGGCTTGCCGTAGGGAATGAGTAAAGTATTATCATGATTTCAATTTAGTTTCTGCACTTACTTATTCAAACAAAGTAATATTTTCGGAGCGGACACACTTTTATGAAGAATTTCAGAAATAATAATATTAGAGACCTTTTTCGTTGACATTCAAGATATAATCAGTCTAAACAGATTCTTGCGTGCACCATACTTGACCTTTCAGAACTGAAGTCAGCCAAGCTTGAAACCAAAGCCAAGTCCAGTGTCTTGGCACTTGCATTCCCTACGTCAGCTTTGCTGTAGCACGCGGGATATGATCCAACAGAGGAGAGCGTTTTGATTTACATTTACATTTATCCATTTATGTTCATAATTAGCTTCTGATGGACTCATTTTCAGAGTGATTTAATGGAGATTTGCTCCTGACAGAACAATTAATTACCCATTATAGATTACCTATAGCAAAGCCATCAGTTAATTAACACATCAATAAAATGAGCAGAATTAAACATTAAATTGGGGACTGAGACAAAATGAGTTGGAACACTTAAATTAGGGAGCACTGCTGCTTAAGAGGTAAAATTCCACTCAACAGAAAAACAGGGCTCAGAAACAGGGATGAATCATTGAAAATTACTCTAAAAATGTCTCCTGTGTTTGCTCACTTGGTCCCGAGTCGTATCACAGCTTCTTGTCTCCTGTCTGAAACGCTACCAGGGGAAATTATTTTCGGATCCCACACTAGGCTCTCTCAGCAGAGGGCTAGAGAAGGCCCCCTCACCCCTCGAAGTATCGAGACTACAGTTAAGTGGTCGCCTCTGACTTCACCCTTGGGTTTTCTCGATGAGAATTTTAAACCCAACAAAACATGACGGAGTAATGTGGTTTTGGAGGAGAGTGCTGCATCTCAATGCTGTTAAATGTAAAATGGTTAATTACTAAGGGTGTATTTTGTATTTCGATGTTGGCTCGCCAAAGCCCTTATGAAAAATTACCAAAGTTCCCAGCTAAAGTGGCCCTATAGTAAATGTATGGTATTTTCTCCACCATAGTGCAGTATTAATATAGTGATACTATAGTTACTCAAACTACAGCAAATACAGTCGCGTGGACTATAGTAATATACTCAGCCAAAATAAAAACTTCACACTCGTTTGGAGGTCGATAAGCTGAACATACAAGAAATGAGGTTTTAAATAATGATTTTATTTAATTCTTCACTCATTAAAGATGGTGTATCATAAAAATCATGGTTATAATGTAACCTGTTCCACCAAAAATGCTACGGAAATGGCCAAGAGTAAAAATGGTAGGTTACAACTTGAATAAAGCATGTCAATAGCGCGTATGCCCTCAATGGACAGTCACACGACCTCTAAAGTATTCTATTCCTAGTGGACGTTGCAGTGACAAATCCATGACGCCAATGACGCACAACAATTTGTCGGTCTTCTGCTCGTGACATCACACGTGGCCCACCAGAACGAGGTCGGTCAACTGAGATGCCAGTTTGTTGGAGACGTGTCCGAAGATCATGGATAGTCCATCGACTGCATCCCATAACCCTTGCAACGTCAGTGATGGACGTTTCCATATTCAGCATGCCAATGGCACGTTCACGCTGAATGTTTGACAGCCATGGCATTGAAAATCAACGAATAATTAACTGTAAAAACTTGTTTTTCCGAGATGTCACTCTACCGTGTTAACTTGAGCTCAACTGCCGGTGTCTCATAATGTCACGTGACTAGGAACAGGAGAACACATGGTTTTAGCTTAAAGTACACTCGCACGTGCTACGTAACTGAGCACATCGGAGTTGATGTGTGTAATGATGTCTTTGACAACGCATTTACCCTTAATAATGATAAAAACTATCTTAAAGTTTCAGGAAAATATTTACAAGTTTATGAGTGTGAAGTTTCTTTTTTGACTCAGTATATCATGGTACTGCTGACAATTGTAACGCTATAGTTATAATTTGATGGCTTTAGTACTACTCTAGTTATACCATGAAAACTATAGTAAGAATATAGCATTTATGGCATGAGATATAACTATACGATATTTACGTACGGGAGGATGCAAACTCTCAAAGGGAGGCCAATGCCTTGAAGAGGCCCAACACTCCACCAGACCGTACCCTCCCCTGCCCGTGCTCAGACTGTACTTTCTTCAACTTACATTCATTTTTGTATCTACACTGAGACAGCAGTATCAAAGACGAGGTGCACAGGGTTAGCACTTCATACCTTAAGTGTGTTAGCCCGTCCTGCTGGCCCCTGGGGTCCGCTGTATTCAATTTTAACCCTAATTGCAGCCCCTTGAATTTTAATGAGCAGGTAATTGTTTTTCATTAGCTTTAATGAATTTCTACCGTGGGTTATTTATCCTACATTATATTGTCCCATGTCAGAAATCACACAGCATAAGAGTAAATGCCTCACATAAGCCAAATTTCTCCTTTATGATGAGAATATATGTTCAATTGATTATATTCCAGACTGACAGGTGAAATCAGTTGAGGGACTGATTTCCTCGCTGATTGTTTGGCCACCTGGTCACTGAAGCTAATTTGTTTGTAGATGCTGATGCAAATGGAAATGAGACTGACCTGAAAGTTCTTAATACAAAAAAAAAAAAACAAGATTAGAGCTCACACTGGCATTCCTAGCTTGAATGCTGCATGTGTAATAAGGAACATGTCAATGCGTACCTTGGACTTCCTTCCCGTTCCTGAACCATCGAATGTCAGCGGCAGGCTTGCTTCCTGCGGTCAGACAGGTCAGCGTGATCTCGTCTCCTTCGGTTGCAGGCTTTGTGAACCCTGCAATCTCTGGTTTCTCTGGAACACCTATGAGAGGAGAAAAATTAGAGACATCCTTTCGCTGTACCGCCGGTATACTGTGTTTTCCTATCCAGAGGCATTCATCCCAGTGCATGCGTTAGAGGAAGCAGAGGTGGTTATTACAGTTGCATCAGTTACTGTCATTAGTGATAGCACTACACGGAAAGAATGATAGCAACCATTAGCAAATATACACTTGCTGATGGCTTCACTGTGAATTACTGGTATTAATGTTGCATAAGTGTGCTCAGCCATTCTCTAGCCAGATAAATTAAAGGGGACTTATTATGCCGTTTTTGTTTGAATGTATAATACTCTCGAATGTCTTAAAGGTAAATTTATTCACTTTTTTGCAAAAAACATACAAATTTCATGATTTCTAGGCAATTTGAAAAACAAGCTGAGGCGTCCCCTCAATAGAATGAGGTCTGTGATAATTGGTCAGCAAACAGAACCAACTTGTCAACAGAAAGCGACGATGTTGGAATCCCCGAGCTATTGGCAAGTCTTTAAATAAAATCGGTTAGCTAATATTCCATTTATTATGCAAATTTACCCCATTAAAAATGGACTGAAATCCATTAAAAATTATCACTCATTCTAATATCTGTCCCTATCAACATATCTCGTACATTGCCTCTGCCTGAACTAGCAGTGGTTTCTAAATTCACAGTCAATTTAATTGCTGGTTAGCGAATAAACCATGCAATGATTATAGAAAGATAATGTGTGCATGCTAGCTAAATAACCTACTGTTGAGAGTGGCAATTAGATGGCTGGCTCCATCAAATACAAATTTAGTGAAGATTACGCTTGGAATTCAGTAATAATATTAACATAAATTAGGAACGCTTACCTAGCTAGCTAGGAACAAATTCTCCTTGAAAATAATTCAAAGCCTTCGCTTTATATCTTTAAAAACACATAGGTCTCCTTTAACATAAATTTGTTGACATTCCTCACTTGCACTGATCCAGGATAGTGGTGTATGACAGTCAGACGAAAAGTGAAAAGTGCTAATAGACTTTTTCCGATTGAAGCTCGAACGCTGCTAAAAAAAAAAGATGCGGCTGGAGATATTCATGGAGATGAGGGATGGAATAATTTTCATGAGGCTGCATGTGATGTAGGAAGACGAGCCGAATAAAACATTCCGAATGCCGATTTCTATAAAAAAGGAAGCCTTAAAAAACTGATTGGAACTTCTTATTTCAGTTTATGGGTAAGTTGGCAATAAAGATACTGAAATGTGCGCATGAGCTTTTCATAATATGACCCTTTCCATGGTCAATTTGAAACTTCACTAAGGGCATAACTTAGATCTTAAGAACAGTTCTTACCGGACATTTTCTCAGTAATGAATGTTTAATCGTGGCATGTGACAACAAATATTTATCCGGCTCAAAAAAAGTGATTTTGACACAATCCACTCTCAGAGCGGAAACTTAAGAGGACGGAAGTCCACAAAAATGTCTGTGCAGCGTTCTGTCTGTGCCGTCAGCAGTGCTTAATGCTGCTACACTGCCTTCCATTGTATCTGGTAGCAGTGACGCATCTTTCAGCTGCTTTCACACCGGACGCGAAACAAATTTTTCGCACCACAGATTACATTCAAAGTCAATGCAAAGATGCAAATACATGCAAAACAAGTGTATTTGCATCTTTGCATTGACTTTGAATGTAATCTGTTGTGCGAAAAATTTGTTTCACGTCCGGTGTGAAAGCAGTTTTAATCAGCAGTATCTCATGCCGAAGAGGGCGTACTGTGCACTTTAAACCGAAGCCTTTCACCCTTCCCCTGCGCCAGAAGAGGTATTATTAGCCAGCTCAGCTCCGGAATAAAGTCTGTAGTCATGGGAAATAATTGTGCACGTTTTACTTCTGCAGGGGTTGAAATCACAGAGTGTTATGGAAATCAGCATCTCTGAACACAGCTACATGTGCCGGGGCTCTGCTACCCTTTCATTTCCTGATAAACCTTGTGTTTTCTGGCTGCAAATATTCAACAAGCTCTTGTGGGGTTTGAGCCATTATCATTCTGGAGAAGACCACTCATGGCAGTAATGCTTCAACATAACGTATAAAGGTGATCACACAGAAAGAGAGAGAAAAAAAAAAAAAACTCTGCAGTGATTTGCAATAATCATTACACCTCGAAGGAAACAAATGCTCTAAAACCACGCCAGGAAAAGTAACAGAATCATCTGCATTTCTTATGTTTGTTCATTCATTTACTGTATCTGTTCAGGTTTTTTCCCCTTTAATATGACACCAGTCTGTATCAATCTGTCTGTCTGTCCTTCAGTAGTCTACTTTCAAGGCTCTCAAAGTGTGATTGAGCGGCTGGGTTTTTCAGCAGCTGCAGGTGAAACCACGAGCCTGTTAAAGCTGCAGCACCACAGAATGTGAGAGACTAATCACTGTATAAATACAGAATTCGTTTCCAAAGCGCCGAAATGACAAAAATTGAGATAATACCATCATGCGATAGCCCTGTGCTTCTTACACATGGTGCAAAAATCTTTTTTAAGAAATTCATACTATAAGGTGTACTTTCTCAAGGTCAAAGTTTGTGTTTTTCTATAAAATGCAATAAGTGCCAACACAGAAAAAGCTGATTCACTCAAAATGAGTCAAACGTGCGTTTTTGGGTTGATAAGGATTTCTTGGCCGTTACCAGTAATCAGTAAAATGGTCAATTACAGTTGAACTGACATTCACTCTAAGTGTGTTTATACGAATCAAACGGGCAAAAAATGCTTACTCTGGTACAATGTGATTTACTCTGATTAATTTGCTTTGTGCGACTTTGCCAATATTTTTACAGCACCTGAAACAATTCCCAAAATTCATCCGAAATGAAGCTCGTGCAGCAAGTTTTTGCGACCATCGATGAATAATGACAAACAGAAACAAAATTATGGGAGTTCAGCGCATTTCATCACCCCACCACAGAGCACAACTACAGCGGATTACAGCGTCCACAGTTTTGTCCGACCCCTTGACCGGCGGGGTCCCGCGCGGAACTCACCCAGCACAGTGAGGAAGGCCTTGGCGGTTTTGACGGGCATGGTGAAGAGGGAGCAGGTGTACTGTCCTTCATCTGAGAGGGTCACCTCGCTGATGCTGATAGTCAGCTCCTGCCACGAGGCCCGGACCAGCTCGATCCGATTGTCCCTCAGCGCTGTAGGGAGGAGAGGAGAAACCGGGTCAGCCATATTTAACACCCCTCAAAGCCTCCGCAAGGACATCCGCGTCACCCTCCCGCCCTGCATATGCAAATAACTGTGACAGGGATCAAGGGCTCATCCGCACTCCTCAATACCGCCCAATTACCCCGGAAAGATGGAGTGAGACGGCCGTACAGAATGCCCTTTAATGTACTTTAGCAAGTCGGATAAGAATGCCTGCTAAGTGACTGTAATGTAATGTAAATGCGATGGAAAAAAATGGATTTTACTTCTTTCTGTCTCATTTTCAGATTGCATAACCCTCAGTGTAAAGGAGAAAAGAAATAAATTGGAAGCTTAACAATTTGACATTCTAGTCGTTGGCTCCCTACATAAATTAAATGCATTAAAATCAATCTCACAGTGAAAGGCTAAATGAGCATCATAATGAGATGGTGTCAGAAACTGCAGGAAATATGGATCTTAACAAATCACAGCCTTTAATGAGTCTGGCCTTTGGTATTTCAGCCATGTGTAATTCAGCCTGGTTCTCTGCAAGAGCAATAAAGATCATCCCGCGTCCCTTTTGCAACAATTCTGTGAGGATATGATCAGAGATATAACATTAAAGGAGCTGAGTCACAATCACTGCACGTGCTCTCCATTTTGAATCAAGTAAATCTGCTCAACTGCAAGTCAAAATCTGGAAGGTATTTTTCTTCTTATATGATTATTGGCGATTACACTTGCTTACATTGTTCATATCCCTTGGCATAAGCTTAAAAAAGTGCTTTGAATCCTCACATTTCCATACAAAGCTCCTTAATATAAAACTCATAATGCCAGAGTAAATAAAATATATACTGTAAATACAATGCTGAATGAAGACAGATTGGCAAAGATGAAATCAGATTATGACTTTCAGTCAAGCAGATTCAGTATTTTGGGATGTAAGTTCTGAGCATGCACAGTAATCGTGACACAGCTCCTTTAAATAGGCTACATTTTCATTTTTTTCTGCAAATTCATTTTGTAGCGGAAGGACTGTAAACTGCGTTGCCACAAAATGCTTTTCGTCCCTAAATTGGTCCCCAAAGTGCCTCAAGCTGACATTAGGAATTCTAAAAATCTGGAACACTGATGTGCATTTGAACTGTGAATAAGGCACCGTAAGCAGTTTCATTAAACACTCTGCTTTTAAACGGTGGGAGGCGATGCTGGTGCCCTCCACTGCGTGAGGTTACAGTGCTCTCTTAGTCATCCTTTGAGAGTTTAGTATTTTTTTCTCTTTGAATGACTTTTTTCAGTGATTCGCCGCTACTGCATATATAAAAAATTATCAGGAAACACTACTGAATATTAGACAAGTCTACCGCAATGTAATAAAATCTATTTTTAGCACCTCGCATTCGTGGTCCTACCTGGGAACAGGATGTCGAAGATGACAACTATACTGGACTCTCCTGGAACCAGTCACTTGAGGAGGAAGTGTGACAGGTCTCAAAGAGTTGAACACCAACTGCAACCCCTTGTTAGTTGAGGCGGGCTAACTCAGCCGCGCCCTTATTTGACCAAAATGCAATTGCCGCAACCTTTTCTGCAGGATTACCTCATCATGACATTAGACGCTGCGCGGATCTGTGTTTTGCAGAAACATGGCACGACCAAGAGAAACCCAATGAGGGATTCCAGCAGCAGGCTACGCACTCGACAGCGTGAAAGAGTACGACAAAACTCACAGGAGGACACAGCGGCTCTGGACAACCAGTCATGCTGTAATGCCATCTAGGCTTTAGCTACCTCACCATTACCAAATGTGGAACATCTCACCATTAGATGTAGACCGTTATACTACAGAACCACAGTGCATCATAGTGAGCTTTGTTACATCACTCTCTCGGCGAGAACACTTTTGCTGCAGTACTCTCACACCAAGGTAGACGGCGCTAAAGTGGCCAGACAATGCATTAGCTAAACCACATGACTGCTATGAGATATTCGACATGCAGGTGTTTAGGGAAGCCACAGAAAACACCCCTGAATACACACAGACTGCGAGCTCTTACATTAGCTGGTGCACATTCATGAATATACAGAGACCGTTAGCTGCTACATTAGCTGAAGCAGATTCAGGAAGATTGAGCACTACCAATATCACCATGTGGCCCAGGGGACCACGTTCACCAGGTGCTACATGCACAGATTCTCAGATCCCAGCCGTAGGTCACCCTCAATAAGGCACCCGAGCTGGAAGGAGTATCACTTGGCGTTCTGAGAGCCTGTGCTGCTCAACGACCAGACATCTTCAATTACTTGCTGGCCCAAGCTGTTGTCTCGAGCCACTTCAAGCATTCAGATTTTGTACCTCACTCCCGAAAAGCCACGCACAACCTGCATAACTGTCCCATTAGTTTCCATGAAGTGTCCCGAGGAAACAGTGCTAATATTTAGAAATCCCATCATACTAATGACCTACCTACTTTTACCTGCGGTTGGATTTTAGATTTTGTGACGGAAAGACCTCAGGTGGTCATGGAGGAGAAAATGAGGTCAGCGGCACTGAACATCAGCTCTGAAATCCCCCAGAGCTGCTGCCTCAGCCCAAGAGTCATTCCTTTTCCGCTCATGACTGGTCCACGCTTACATTTAGCCACATTTTCACATTTGCAGATGACACTACTCTCTTAGGACACATCATGGGTGACGATGAATCTCATTACAGGCAGCTGGCGGATGAGACACTCGCCTGCGGGGAGGAAAACAATATTGTCCTTAACGCTGAGGAGACGAAGGAGCTGATCCTGGACCTCTGCAGCCTCTCTGGATGAAAGGTACTGAGGGGGATCGTGTTGACAGCATCAGGTTTCTGGGGTTTCTCATCACCAACAGCCCGAGTCAGACAGAAAACACTTGGGTCACTGTACTAAAGGCCCAGCAGAGGCTCATCAGCCTCTCAGCCAGGACAACAGTGCTGCTGTGGAAAGCATCCTGACCACAGGTTTCACTGTGTGGGGCGGTAATACTACAGTAAAGGAGAGGAGGCCCCTCAGAGGACTATTAAAACTACAGAGTAAAGCGGCGGAAATTGGCGGAGACCAATCGCCACTACAAATCTCATCTAAAAGCTCTGCATGAAGAAACATCCGGCCGCTACAGTTTTGACAGCGACTGAGGGATCAAGAAGACTAAAACAGAGAAATACTCCTACGGGGATAACCCTCCAACAACTGTCACTAAAATCGGGTGAACAAACAGGGAGAAACTAAGGAGAATAACCTAATGCTAAATTTATTCTAATCCTCTCTCAAAATAAACACAAAGACCTCGCAAACAAACATTGAGCTAATACCCTCTGTTATCTAATACCCTCTGTAGTTGTTATCGGCTCTCATGTAAAGATGCCAATCAAGCAAGTGCTACGTCCGCATATAAACGGACAGAACGCAGGTGCTGCGAATCATCAATAACCAGCTCTGGAGAGGCAGACACCTAGAAAGGAATTTGATAAGTGGCAAAAACCAATCGGTAACTCCAAAAACGAGTAAAAATAGAAGTGCACCCCTAACAGAACAAAGAAAACAAACAAACAATCTCGTCAAAATGATGACGGAGAGGATCGAGGGAACATGACTCCCCTCCGTGGATACTGCTCTCCCACTGCTGCAGGAACAAACTACAGGCCATTCTCAGAGACCCACATCACCGTGGACAAGCCCCAGACTCCAGCTAAGACACCACGTACCAGACAGTATTTCAACAAACAGGAAGTGCTTCCAAAACAGTGTCTTATCTGCAGCTATCAAACTGCTAGCGAAGAACATTGATGCTCGAATGAGATACCCAATCGCCAATAAAAACTCTTCCGACACTGAGACGCAGAAACATATCCCCTGCACACACTCGCACACGACTGGAATCTAGCTATTATGCTCTACATTTTTTTCTTTGTATATTGTACTCTATTTATTATTTGTATCTTTTTATCATTTATTAAATATTGATCATATTTTCTTATTGCACATCTACACAAGAATTCCAATGCCCTCACACATCACCTGGGCAAATGCCAAATAAAGTTTTGAATTGAATAGAATTGAATTGAATTGCAATGAATTATATTGAATTGTACGGGTCATGGCCACATCCACAATGCATACTTCTGCCACTTACCGCTGCAGTGACTGATTAATAAATGCCAGGATTGTGTGTTTAAGTAGGCCAGCTAATGAGCTCAGGGCTGCGGAAGATAAGGGGCAGTCAGTGAAGATGAATAAATTCGACTGCAGGTTAGAGATACAGAAGAGCTGAAGCAAGCAAGGGCAGAGCCCCACAGACATAATGATACGAAACCCAGTTAGCAATGCTCATCACACCTTTATATATCACTACAGTACATGTGGAAATAACTGGAAATACAAAACCCGGGACCACAATTACAGTGTAACCCACATCATCCCGGCGATGAATTCAATTGGGTCAGCTGACAGCCAGAAATACAATGTATGGACCACACACTGGTATGGTTCTTGGTTTAACAAGGGAACGCATAGGCCTACCTATTTTATCCCCCTTTCACCATTACGGTTCCCCACTATAGAAGTTATACATGTGGTCCAAGTCCCCTGCTGTCAACCAGCAGTTCACCAGTGATGAGGCCGTGGTTTAAATTAGCAAATGACTTATCCTGACTAATCCCTTCATTATAGAGGGAGGTCAGCACTGCGACCGCCGACAGACCGCACACTGGGGTCCAGGGACAGGGTCATATTGTCCCTGTCACATCTCACAGAGGGTGAGCGCTGCGAATGGGCTGAAAATATACAGTTTCCTGCGGCTGCAGAGCACACAACGCGAGAGGAATTACAATTAGTGTGGAGAAAAGGGGGGAAAAATTGCAGAAAGGGCTCTTAATTTAATGAAATCACACATTTTTAAACCCTTGATCCCTTCACTTGGCAGTGAGCCCTCAGGTGCTTAGTTCCGCTCGGAGGTAGCGGCTTTAATGAGTTCCATTACACAGGTCGGCTCCAGTCAAACGGGAAGAAGATGGGTCGAGGTGGAAGCGTAGTCATTGCCCTTGCATGTTGGGAGTATGAGCAGTGATTCTGCACACGCACAGACACACACACACACACACACACACACACACACACACACAGACACACACAATACACAGACACACACACACACACACAGGCACACACACACACACACAATACACAGACACACACACCACAATTTACAACGTACTTCAATTAGAAAACTTTACTTACAGTAGCCGAAAGCACCAAAATAAAACAGCTCGGTGAGCAAAGCTCTGGGGCAGGTTTGAGGAGTGTACCTGAATACCGCAACGCTGAAGGGAGAGAGGGAATGGTTCTCTCACTCCAACACACACACACACACGCACGCACGCACGCACACACACACACACACAGACAAACACTGAGAGGCATAGACAAAGACAGACAGAGAAAGAGAAAGAGTTTTTGTACTTCAATCTACTTAACCCTCTTGAGAATATAAAGAAGGGGAAACAGAATAAGTTGAGGGGATGTGCTGACAGTTAAGGGGGATCCTGGCACACTCCACTGCCCAGACAGATGTTTTATGTAACTCCTAAGATCTAAACTTCCACAGCAGACACTCAGAAGTTTGTTGGCGGAGCGGCGTAGAAAAGGAACGCACAAAGAGAGAGAGAAGAGAGCCGAGGCGCTCGAGTCAGGACTGCGTGTGTGGGGTCCCGCAGGGGCCAGAAATAAGGCATCGACTGCATCCCCAGTTTTCCTGCAGGCAGAACAGGAAAATAATTCAGATTCCACCAGGCCCGATATGCACAGAGTCCCAGATGTTGACATCAGACTCTGATGAACTATATTGCAATTGTACATACGCTTGCTGCGAAACCTGAAAAGAATCTTGATAATAGTTTGAACTTCGATGTGCATATTTTTGTTACAATCAGTTTTCGCAAGGGTGCCGTTCAAATTCTTTATCATATCCTGCCTGTGAGTCCTGTCAGCTGTGCTCATACATATCCACACATACAGACGTATGAATACCAAAACAAGGCACACAACGCATTCCTAAATATCAGTGTAGTTTGCTCAAAAACATCACTAAGGTTAGCCAACGAAGGGCTTAACCTGTGGGCTCATTTATGATTAAATTCAGGGCTTGAATAAATATCACCCTGACAAGTCGAGTGACTGCATGGTATCGCAGCTTCACACAAACACTGGGAAGGAACAGGTGTTAAGCCCTGAGCTCGAAGGTATTTAAGTTCAGTTATTTCATTTTTGAAGTAGACATTCAGTAAAATATCTGGCATTCATGATCCCCCACCCAGCCATCATGGCGACCTCAGCCCCCATCGCCCTCGCTCATCTCTCCCTTTCTCCGTCACTCACTCCGCTATTGACAACGCCACTCCACCCCACCCCCATTCAGCCATAACAATCTCGATTTGTTAAACAACTCTAAGTCCTGCGTAAGTAAGAGCTTCCGGCTGCTGCTGGCTTTAGGGGGAAATTCATCTTGTCAAACTTAAGCAATTAATTAATGATGCATTTCCTGAAACTGCTGGAAGGCCGTTGAAAGAAAACATTTAGAGTCACCCCAAAGCTCAGCTTGTGTTAGTATACTGTAATTAATAATCTCACATTAATTACAGAAAATTCGCTTAAATTCCATTTAGTGAAGTGGAAGTTGTTTGGTGGCAATGATAACTATTTATGAGGGCTGTGAAAAATTGCATTCCTGTCTTCATGATGAATTGCACGTCATAAATTCTAACCGTCCACCAGAGTACAAAAACTAGAATTGCCTAATTATCATGCATAATCGCCCCATAAATTATGACATGACTGGTAAATGCAGTATACGTAGTGCGAAACATAATGCATTTTGTAAATGTTTTTCTGAGAAACATCTGTAGTATCATAAATAATGATCAATGTGACTACTCTCAGTAATTTGTGTTGTACAATGTACACTCAGTCTTAGTTCGGCATCCCATAACATAAGGTCGCAACAGAGAAAAATGCCTAATAGAATATGCACCCAGTGTTGACCTTGATCTTGTATGTGTTATATAGTACCATTCAAACCTGCACTGGCTGGCTAAAGTACCTGGCAACAGCTGAGACCGTAATTATAAGCCTCAGGTGTAGCGGACTGAGCTCAATCCGGTCGATTGTGCCAGGTCCTCCTGGCTGCTTTGCTTTCGGAGGGAAGAGAAGGACCTGACTGTAGCCACAGAAGAAGAAAAGGTCTTTCCCATGTACCACAATTCCCACCCCCAAACCCTCCCAACATCATGTCACCATAATTTATGGCCTTAATATTTCAAATGATCCCAATATGCAATTACAGTGCATCTCAAGAGCTGATCCGACAGAGGCGATGATGGACAAGCGCTACAGAGGTCTATAAAATTGATTGACAGAGATGAAGAGGGCTCTGAATGGGGGGGAGACAATGATCGTTAATTTCAGCTGGCGAGGCAGGGGGAGGCCGAGGAGGCGCTTTCCGGCCTGACAGAGCTCGATTCGGGCCCGGAGCCCGGCCCTGCGGCCAATCCATAACAATCACTGCTTAAACGAGGACTGGCTGAGAAAGCTCTTTTTCTGGCGTGTTAGGAAACCGATGTGATGAAAAGGGCCGTTTCCACACAGCCAAATCGCTGCGTCTCGGCTCATTCTGCTTAGCCGACAGTATAAATCCCGACCGTGACCTTGTTTCCAGGAGCGCGGCGGCGAGGCGTCGAAGTGCTCCGAGCCGCGTTCACTGACGGGAGCCTCCCTGAGACCGTCTCGTATCAGTAACCCTCGCTGACATTTCTGCTTCCTGCCCTGCGCTGCATGCTTATAGAAAAAAAACCTGCTCCTCGAAACAAAATACCTCTTCCCCTCCATTTGCTGACGTTCGTCCCGACCACAGCACGTGTCGGCGAGCGACGCCGACCCCCACGACAGCCCTCAGCGGATCTCTCTCCCTGCCCTTCTCCATTTAGGCTGGAGGGGATGGAGGACGAAAGAAATGAGTTTTCCTGATACGGTAAATAAACAAGTGGATGAATGAAGTAAAATGGATTAAAATGCTGAGATGATGGCACCGCCTCAGGCGTGTTAGCAGTCATTTAATAACTCAAGGCCAGCTGGCATTTATAAAAATGTGTCAACAATTATTTAATTACACTGGCCTCTAGATAAAACGCACACACACACACACGCTCACACACACACACACACACACACACGCTCACACACACGCACACACACACTCACACACACGCTCACACACACACACACACACACACACGCTCACACACACACACACACACACACACGCTCACACACACGCACACACACACTCACACTAGCTGAGTAAACGTGAGCATTGGAGACTAAATTGCTGTTTCATAGTTGGAAGTTTTTTTTTTTTTACATGAAATGTTCATTCAAAATTAGATGAAATAAAAGAGCTCGGAGAGAAGAACTCCAGAGTACAACACAGGAGCTGACAGATCCAGGTTCGGCTAAAACGTTCGCAAGGAAGTTTAATTCGAGGGCCATCAATCAGTATCGGCTGACAGCAAATGAGGACTCGTGTCACATGACCTGTTTGACAGCTGCCTGATTGGTGATGGATTTTGCATCCTTTCCACGCTGGATGAAGTCCCACAAGGCTAAAAATAATCCGTGAAACAACATTAACACCGATGAAATGACACCACAACATATCATGGAAAAATCACAAAACCACTTAAAACTACATCAGAATAAGTTAGGACGGTATGAAAAATGCACACAAAAACAGAGAGAAGTGATTTCTAAACGTACTTTGACATTATTTCACTGCAGACCATATGAAAATAAGACATTTCATATTTTGTCTGGTCAACTTTGTTTTTTTTTTGTAAATATGCATCCATTCCTGTCATCCATACCAGCATTGCATTCCAAAAAAGTAAAGATAGGGCCCATTTAGGACTAATAAGGAGACAAAAAATTATAGTAATGATCTGTTTTGAAACAGCTGATCTGAGATGACTGAACAGCAGCTGCATCCAAGAAAGGCCTGTTCCCTCTGGAGCAGGGATGGGCCGGGATCATCAGTTTTCCCACAAATGACTGCAAAATGCCTGAGGGATTAGGATATTTCACCATCTATGGTGCATAACATAATTAAAATATTAAAAAAATTAGGGCAAGGGTGCAAGTCTGAGCTGAATACTGTGATCACTCAGTCAGTCACTCAGTCAAGAACTTTCATTTACCAGTCAGTGATATAACCAAATGGGCTCAGGACTACTTTGGTAAACCATGGTCAAGTAGTACACTACAAAGTTAAATCCAGAAATTCTATGGTAAACTTTACTATAAAAATAAAGCCTTATACTAACAGTGTCCAGGAGTGCTGCTGACTTCTCTGGGCTTGGAGTTATCTGAAATAGACCATCACACTGTGAAAACAGACATTTCAGTATATCAGGTCTTTTTTGAGGTAAATGGACGCCATCTGCTCCGGACTAACAAAGACGGGGACCATTCAGACTGCAACCAGCAACAAGTCCATTATCTATCAGGGCATGAGGTTGTCTGAGTGCCCATGGCAAGGTTAACTTGCACTTCCGTGAAGGTGCCATTAATGTAAAAAAGTAGCTAAGATTTTGTAGCAATAAATGATGCCTTCAAGAGAATATCTTTTCCTTGCATATTTGAACAAGACAATCCAATACCACATTCTGCAGACATGGCTGTGCGGGCGCAGGATTGGCCTGTCTGCAGTCCTAACTCTTCCCCAATGGAAAGCATTGGTGCATAAACACGCAACAAAGACCCTGTTGCCAGCTCAAGACGTTTGCACGAAGGATGGGACAAAATTACCCCTGGAACACCTATTCGCTTGGAGTCTTTAGTCCCTTAACATTTATTAAGTGTTGGGAACAGGAACGGAAGGAAATATTCATGTGGTGAAACATCAAATAATGTGCAGCTGTATAGTTTTCAATGTAATGTAGGTGAAAGGTGAATTATCAATAACTGGTTTCAGTTTTGATTTTCATTAAACATACAGTCCCACCTTTTCATGATTTGGGGATGTTCATCTGGATTTATATTTATGAATTAATGTTCGTATGTACTGTACATATGTATGGCTCTGGTAAATGTGGACAGTTCCACATTTTTTGAAAGACAATCAGTTATGCAGCCAAGTAATCATAATTTTAACCTTTCTCCGCGAATATGGTTTAACTATTTATTTCCATAAACCTGTTTGGTGTTCATTATTAAAAGCATAGAAACGCTGCACATTCTTAATATTTTGACCTGTTTTCACCTTCAGCTGAGACAAGTCATCAGGGACTATACTTTTGTTCAGAGGTACAGTATACTTAAATGCGGTTCAAAAGTTCACTAATTAATGGATGGATTATGTGCCCATAAAATGTGAAAATGAAAATCAAAAAATGTGAAAATCTTAAGATTTTCAGTTTAGAACACATCGAAACAGCACGCCTTGCCAGTTGCAAATGGAATTATATTTTGAGGCTATATTGTAAGATATTATATTTTGGTATTGATCGAGCCATGTTCTCTGCAGGTCAATATCAATGAGGGCAATGATGATTTTCCCTGGACCATGCTAAATCTGATTGGGCCTCGCTTGTGAGAGGCTTATGCTAATTGAACCGTGCTCACTGCAGCATGAGTATGATTGGATCTTGCTCCCTGAAAGACTCTGAAATGCTCTCGGCTTCAGAAACTTCCATGTGCTTTGGGGACCTGAAATTCTGCATTCTTTGGCGCGTGGTAAGATTTGATTCTAGGGGCATTGAACTGCAGAAGATGCCTCCAGGGTTCCTGAGCTCACCGGAGCAGTCAAAAGTAATGAAACGCCCATAATAAATATCTAATCTGAGTAAATCCACACACACACACACACACACACACACACGCGCGCGCTCACACACACGCGCACACACACACACACACACACACATTTACTTCAATGGAAACCTACATTTTAAAGAAGCGTTTTTAAAGCACACCAACTTCACTGTTAACAACAATAAAACTAACATGAGGTTACTCGATAGATACCTCCACCGCACTATATAGATCGGTTCTTTCAGTCACAAAATATGTTCTGGATCACTTTCAAAATTACGACTACCGTTCCTTGGACAACAACCTATCACCCTGCCAAAATCTCTTCCAAAACCGTTCATAACTTTTTGAGTTATCCAAGCAGAAATTTCACACAGACGCGTGTTAGATATATTGTAATTCTTCCAGATCCAGAATATGTTCCGGACTGACCACCTATCATCCTACCAAAATTTGTGCCGAACCGTTCATAGATTTTTGAATTATAGTGTTAACAGACAGACGGACAGACAAGCAAAACAGCGGTGAGAATGTCATCTCCTCAGTGGAAGTAATCAAGGCTATTCAATGTAATGATTGGTACTGCAAAGAAAATTAAGTTGACCAAAGCAGTATATGCACAAACGCATAACAAACTTACGGAGAGTGAGAAAAACTGAAAGAAGGAGAGAGAAAGGGATAAAAGGGAATAAACAGTGGAGCTGCAGTTTGAGCAGACAAGCCTGAATTTGAATAGATCCCAGCGTAAGGATACACATCACATTGCCTGGAAAACATCTCCAAGGAACAAAGCAATTCAGCTCAGTGAGTGAATATATATAGAACTGTGGCCTTGCCTGGCTTCAGTTTTCCAATATGCAGTGTTCGCGCAGCAGTTAATGAGTGTCTTGTAGGACAGGTGTCAGACAAGACTAGGTGTATTTCTGAAGGACACTCGCCGAATACCCAGAATTCTCTCTGAGAGCAGCAGGGGAGAAATGGAACATGAATAATTAACCGCTGTCACGGCACAACGTGGGACCCGCAGTAGGGGAGGGTAGGATGGCTGTCATCCATCTTCTCCAGCGTGGTCAAGACACAGGAGGAACACAGTCCCTCAGTCCACCTGTAAACAAGAGATGACACTGACCCACATTTCTCAGGGATGACTCAGCGAAGCTCCAACTCCTGCGCCGGAGGAAACCAAAGAGCGACGAGGAGACGAAGAGGCATCTCACAGGAGCTCCACTGCGCCAGTTTCAATCCCGTACTCAATACAAATCAAGGTAACTAATGTAGAAATACACCGTCGGTTATTTTTCGCCTGCAAGAGCATTTAGGAAGTATGAACTCATCCTGATTTGTTGAGCTCTTGTGTTATTTGGACAAATAAAGAACTGTTTGGAGGATCCATCATGGGCATGATTGCACACGTGTAGTGGACGACAAGAATGGCACTCCAAATTTTTCAGTACGGCGGTGCCCGAATACTGCAATTGCTAAAATGCTTTTAATCGCCAAGCTCAAGTCAATAACTGACATCACAGTAACTTTATCCATAGTTTTAGCGCAGTCAGTGTTACTAACGAGGGAGCAGCTCGGTATGTACAGGAGGTCATGTTTACAGCCTTCCTGCTAACTTCTCATAGTCTGTGTTGGTCGACATGGTTCAGGAGTTAAGAATGAGCTCTATGGTTATCCCAGCTCTGGCTCCTGATCCTGTGCACCCTCACACCCATCTCTTTCCCGTGGGAACAGAACATTGCGGGGGAGGAGCTGTAAGATCATTTAAGGAGCTCAGTTTTTAAACTTCCCCCCTTGATCTTTCCTTTGCTTTGCTGTTCTGTAAGTCCTTATATAAACTCTTGGGATGGGCATCTTAAACAAGCTTTCAAAGGGCTTCTGGATAGAAAAATCCATCTAAGTCCACACAAGTCCTCTCTGGCACACCACCACGAAAAAAGGAGTAAAATTTCAATTTAATATTTTATATTCAACCTCAAAAATAGCCTCCCTGCACTCTGTCTTGCCTAGATTATAGATACAGCTCCAGTAAGCCATGAACTAGAAAATCTTAGAGTCTGTTTTGTGCGATCCGAGCTCGGCAGGGCAAGACATGTGAGTTGAAATATTGCCAGCTCCTGTGCGGAATGTGCATATGTGCATCAATCAATCGATCCAGGTACAAAATTTCAACAACAAAGCTTTAAATATGCAATTTCAACAAAAACCTAGACCCAATGGGCCATGGGGGTTGCACTATAATAGCAGCTTCCGACACTGCGTTTCTTGGCCAGTTTCTGCGTAGAGATGGCGCATATGTACCGAGCATTTCCCTCACACTAATAACAAAACAATATTTAAATAAAGTTTAGTGAGACCCAGTTTATGTGAGAATGAATTGCTGACGGCAGGACGACGTGCAGACTGATTCTAACATTGTTGGGGAGGATTTAATTCTAACTGGATGATCACATGACACCCAACCATCCGGGCACGGGAGGCCTGTTCTCTCAAGCCCTTCCTTAACCAGCCCAGCGTGAACCGTCTTATGCATCTCCTTGTGAAATAGTGACGGTTTGCCTGTCATTCAGTTGAATTCACCAGAAGTTTACAGACCTGCGCCCGACCAAACCCTGCATCTTCCCAGGACAATGTACCTCACACCTCCCACAACCACCATGCTGGTGCTGCACACCAGCTGCTGATCAGTTGACTTGACGGATTTCATAGATCAAGGGTTTGGGAGAGCACTGAATGCAACTTGGCATTCTGCGATAAAATGCATAGAATGTAATTGTGTGAAATAAGCATATCCATTTCCTCGTTAAATTTCTTTCCATGGCATTGAAAGCTGTCTCTTGTAATTCGGTCAATTGAGTCTCTGAAATGGCAAGGATACAAATGCGGACGTTGGCGAAATCTTGATTCTCTTAAACAGGCAGAAAAATGTCATGCGGGTCTCGGGAAAGGTGCAGGGTGATTGTAAGGATATGAGAATGATGGAATGTCCTTTCCCTCAATACATCTTGAGCTCAAAGGCAAAGGTAGCAATTGCAATTTACTGTGAAACTTTGAGACACTAATTATATGTACAATTGCTACAACTGCAACCAGGATGGTCCATATTCAGTCTTTCTTTTCCTCCGAGGTTAATTCTGTGTCTCCTTGCTGGAGGGAAGGACCAAAGGAACTAAATGCCTCCTTTTTTCCATGAAATAGACTATTTAGATACCCGTCATGGCTACCAGCCAAACTATTTCCCACTCATGTCTGTAATTGAGGAAGGTTCCTTGCTCTTTAAAGAATTTGGATGCACACTACAGTTTTATAAATCTGTAAAGCAGTGATTCCCAAAGTGTGGGCCGCGGCCCCCTGGTGGGCCGTGGTGGTACTGCAGGTGGGCCGTGAGAGGTCATTAAAAATATGATTCATTTTTGCAAAAATTATTTCTTAGGATTTATTGTAAAATATTTATTGCACGATTTTAAAAAATGTTTAGAAATAATAACCTATTGAGTGTTATAGACCTCACAATATTTTAGGAACCTTATCTAGTTTATGATCGGAACGTAGCTTTCTGGTCATCATGACTGGGGGTCATAATCGGAGGAGCACGTACTGTGTTCGATAATTAATTCTGTCTTGTGTGTACACCACAGATTAAAAGTTTGGGCTTCCTTTATCCCCCTGCTTTCATTTCAATCCTGAATCTTTATAATAATAATAATAATAATAAATAAAAAACAACAAATTTTATTTATTTATTTTCTTAACAACAACAACAACAATTATTGTTGCTGTTAAGTGTTCTGAGAATGCATAATTTTGTCTATGTACTGTTTATTGGACAAAGGTGGGCCGCGGACATTTTTTAGATTTTCAAGTGGGCCCTGATTTGGAAAAGTTTGGGAACCCCTGCTGTAAAGGAAACAAAAATATCTTCTCAGCGACAAAGGGAACATTGTGTAGCGACAGCACTTCGGTCCCCGAAGCAGCCAGTCATATTGTTCTGCTGAACAGGACATTACAATTAAATAAAACATAAAGGATAATTATGTGGATTTAGAGTTTGTGCATACAGCAAAAAATTTTATGAAAGGCAATTTTCTAGAAAGTATATATGGCTAAGCTGGTTTGGATTATGCCTTTGATTTCAGGCCAAGGACAAAACAGAAAATTTCTACTTTAAATGTCTGATTGCATAACGAGCTTGATGATCAGCTGTTCGTGAGCCAGAAATCTCTTGTTGTCTGAAATCAGAGCAAATTGTAAGTGCAAGTTTAAATGATGAGGGGAACCGAACAACAATAATAGTAGAAGCAACGATTCGGCATATAATTTTGCAATTCACTTCCTTGGACTGCACTGCACTTACAATCCCATCACACCCTGTGTGGGCACTTTAAGTTGAGCCATAGCCACTAGCCTCATGTTCTACTGCCCTGTGACTGCTGATTGAAGATGAGGGGCCAGGGATATTATAGGGTAAACAAAGCACTTCCAGACACGCATCACATTCGAGATCTTCCTTTCAGAGATTCACTGAAAATGCAGTCAATCTTCAGCGTGCGCAATGGTAAATCCTATCTGCAGGGACCTGTTTCATCTAACGCATCTGAACTTGTGTCAGAGCTCACTCACAGGCCCGTGTGAAACAGCTAAGCATCCAAGAATGTTTGTTTTTCTAGTGCAGATCTCACTGCTGCCAGAAAGATTTTGGAAAGACAGAGGACAGGCTAATAACAGTTATTATCTTAGCCAGGGAAATCCTAGGTGTGAGATTGGCAGGTTTCTGCACACACAGCTCCAACTCGTCTATGATTGGTTCAAAAGCATCCATGGATACCAAAATACCAACAGGAGAATCTCCAAACCTTAACTCTTAAAGTACTTCATTTTTACTCAACCGATCTCCCCAAAAGTTAACCATTCATTATTTAGATGACAAATGACCTGTGAACCCTTTTGAAGGTCACTGCTAACTAATTTGCCAAATGAAAATTGACTGAGAATTGATAACCTTTTCTGGGCTAAATTCAAAAATTTTGCTTTGTATATGTTGTGCCTTGCGTGACTTTACCGGTGTTTTGTACTTTAAGGGTTAACAAAAGAAAAAGGATCATCAACATGTTTCATGTCATTAATGGCCATTTATCTAAACATGTAATTGAGTTATTTCACGTTTAGCTGCACCTCAACACACTGTTTTGACCAGATCATCCCATTTTTCATACTGTTATCGAGCCACGACGGGGATCACACACCATTCACTAAAACTGCTGGGCAGATGAGAGTCACCCGTCAGCCTGCCATACATTACTTTAGACTGACAGGAAACCAGAGCGCCTGTAGGACACCCACGTGAACACAGGGAGAACAAGCTGTACGCAGCAAGGCCGCATTCAGACCCTCTAAGCTAATGCTATTAGGCAGCAGCACAAGCCGCTGAGCCACGCACTGCCACTTTGAAAAGTTACATCCCCACAGAAAGATGGTTATCTGAGAAGTTAATAACCGCACTTTTACCTTACGAAGCCTTCTGGCCTCCACAGTCATGATTTTCTGGTGATGGTATTTCTTAGTCATATTGGATATTGCCTAAACATTATGAGCTCCAAAATAGTGGCCTGAATATTCTGGGCTTGTCAAATAAGACCAGCGACTGCAAATTTCATATTTATTATACTTACATCTTTTATAAACCCTCCAATTCAGAGGACTCGCTCAGCTGGCGTTCTACTTATGTAGGACATACTTCGATTAATTGCCTCTCTCAAGGGTGCAGTATGCACTGCAAACTTTTATGTCCTATCTTGTATAGCCTGAAATTGAGGTGAATAATTAAATGGAGGAATTTAATAGAGACCTATCATGTATGCGAATGTCTTTAAATTCACTTCAGCGACTTTGTAATTTATTTATTCGGCTTGTCGCGACGCCAGCTCCCAGAGCCCAGATGAAACAGCAAACAGCACTTTTAATGAGTGCGTTTAATCGAGGAGAGACAGGAGAGGATGGGCCTGCTGGTCAGGAGAGAGAGTGCTCAGGAGAGAGCTGCTCCGGAGAGACGCGAGCTGTACCTCAGGAGAGAGCTGCGCCGGAGAGACGCGAGCTGTACCTCAGGAGAGAGCTGCGCCTGGGAGACGCGAGCTGTACCTCAGGAGAGAGCTGCACCGGAGAGACGCGAGCTGTACCTCAGGAGAGAGCTGCGCCTGGGAGACGCGAGCTGTACCTCAGGAGAGAGCTGCGCCGGAGAGACGCGAGCTGTACCTCAGGAGAGAGCTGCGCCGGAGAGACGCGAGCTGTACCTCAGGAGAGAGCTGCGCCGGAGAGACGCGAGCTGTACCTCAGGAGAGAGCTGCGCCGGAGAGACGCGAGCTGTACCTCAGGAGAGAGCTGCGCCTGGGAGACGCGAGCTGTACCTCAGGAGAGAGCTGCGCCGGAGAGACGCGAGCTGTACCTCAGGAGAGAGCTGCGCCGGAGAGACGCGAGCTGTACCTCAGGAGAGAGCTGCGCCGGAGAGACGCGAGCTGTACCTCAGGAGAGAGCTGCGCCGGAGAGACGCGAGCTGTACCTCAGGAGAGAGCTGCGCCGGAGAGACGCGAGCTGTACCTCAGGAGAGAGCTGCGCCGGAGAGACGCGAGCTGTACCTCAGGAGAGAGCTGCGCCGGAGAGACGCGAGCTGTACCTCAGGAGAGAGCTGCGCCGGAGAGACGCGAGCTGTACCTCAGGAGAGAGCTGCGCCGGAGAGACGCGAGCTGTACCTCAGGAGAGAGCTGCGCCGGAGAGACGCGAGCTGTACCTCAGGAGAGAGCTGCGCCGGAGAGACGCGAGCTGTACCTCAGGAGAGAGCTGCGCCGGAGAGACGCGAGCTGTACCTCAGGAGAGAGCTGCGCCGGAGAGACGCGAGCTGTACCTCAGGAGAGAGCTGCGCCGGAGAGACGCGAGCTGTACCTCAGGAGAGAGCTGCACCGGAGAGACGCGAGCTGTACCTCAGGAGAGAGCTGCGCCGGAGAGACGCGAGCTGTACCTCAGGAGAGAGCTGCGCCAGAGAGACGCGAGCTGTACCTCAGGAGAGAGCTGCACCGGAGAGACGCGAGCTGTACCTCAGGAGAGAGCTGCGCCGGAGAGACGCGAGCTGTACCTCAGGAGAGAGCTGCGCCTGGGAGACGCGAGCTGTACCTCAGGAGAGAGCTGCGCCGGAGAGACGCGAGCTGTACCTCAGGAGAGAGCTGCGCCTGGGAGACGCGAGCTGTACCTCAGGAGAGAGCTGCGCCTGGGAGACGCGAGCTGTACGCCGTCTCTCTCTCACTCTCACACACACACCCGCACACTAAAACCAAAATCAAAACCTGAGTGCTGTTCCATCTCGTTGCTACTACCTCCACATGAGGCCGCAGGGTGGCGGAGACGTTCCTGCTCATCAGGAGCGGATGTGCGTTTTTGGGCGCCCAGCCTCGGAGTGGAAGGTGCCACGAGGTTAACAAAGCGCTAAGGGAGCCTGACAGCGCGGATGGCATTCCCTGAATGTATAGAAGCGCGTTACGCCACTAATCCATAGACCTCCTCCTGTTAACGAAAACTAGGATCACGCTCTACTCGGCTTTCTCTGATTGGGTGACGTTGGAAAACAGAGAACAGAGATCGTGGGGCACTGAGGTCGGCACGTTGGATGTGGCTCAAACGGGCTAGTGGACAGAGCGAAATCGGCCCTGGCGCCGCACTGACACCCACCCTATTCATATATAGAGTTAATCCTCTCTCACCTCTTAGTAGGTGGCCTGTATAAACCCTCAGGGAACAGACCTCGCCAACCTACACTGGGTTTGGCTTCTGCCAGCATGTCAAGGTGAGCAGATGCTGTCGCATGGGGAAATGTGCCATAGAAAATGCACGTGAATTAAAGCAATAACTGTAGATGAGGAAGTCAGATAGATCTCCCAGATAAAAGCACTCAACAACTGACGGTTAAGCCCATCAATTGAGCTGAGCACTGGGCAAACTGCCCCAGTTAAGGGACCTCACTCACCTAATAACAGAGGAAATGTATCTTGATGTGTTCTGGCCTCGGTAACCACATCCTTCTCAATTATTCTTCAGTACCCGTCCCTAACAGATGTTTCCTGCATTATTACAGCAATATGGTGCAATGCATTTGTGATTCTTAAAAGCCAATTAAAATCCAAGCTTGCCTTATGACCTTTAACGTAGAATGGATGGAAGATGTACCCAATTACTGCTCTGAAAAAAGGCATAAACATCTGTTACGGAAAATGAGGATGGCTTGAAAGAGATGCTGTTTCACGAAATAACACATACAATGCAGTGCCAGGATATTTGAGCCACAAGTCTGCATTTGCTATAATGAAGCTAATTAAGGGAGAGGAAATGCCATTTGGTTTATTGCCATTTCCCATTTATTGCCTTTACAACCTATACGACATTGTACCTCCGGTTAATTAAAACATTCGCAAACAAGCTAGCAACAGAATATCGCTTATTTTACACTCACCTCCATAAAATTCAATGTTCATGCTCAGGAAAAATATTCACATGGAATTAATTTTACTCCCAGGGGAGGGAGAGAAGTAAATTGTAATGAATATTGTCCAGGACAACTGCAATATCATTTGTTCCCCTCAATAGCAATAATTCATGAGTTGGCAGCATATTAAGGGGATGACTCCACAATTAAACGAGGGACATATGGTCCACATCGATTGTATTTGGCACTGTACCCCATAACTGCAAACAGTCCATCTTTCCTAATTCCAGTGCAGACAAGACATCGGCTCAGGACTCTATCCTTGAATAAGCTGTGACTCCTCGACGCCCTCAGGCCAACCCACCAGCCCGTATGGAAGGACACTGAGAGTTTGCGGTGGTCGCAGTCAGAGGACCTTAAATTATGGATGGTTTTATAAGTGGGATGTTCCTGAGCAGTGTGGCACCGAGTTAAGTCTTCGGGTTCAGTGAGAGTCGACTCTCATCCATATGTATGAGGCTGGATAATTTGGTTTGCAGTACGCGGGAGGGAGGGAAGGTGCTGAATTTTATCAGACCTCCGTAAGGTCGGATAGAGTTGTGTGCAGCACCTGCGGCAGCTGTTCTCCAGTATCAGCGCTGGAGCAGACGCTGACGTTACCCAACATTCTGAGGCTAAGATGGCCGACAAGCAGGGGTCAGATCGGGGAGGCTGCCTATTACCAGCTCAGTAATGTTTTTAGGCATCTGCTCAGTTATTTACAGTCACCCAGATGGAGCTGTTGCAGTCGCATCGTATAAATTCTGCTCGGGACGCCAGAGGAAGATGGGAAGTCTGGCAGCATCCTCAGAGCGACAGGTTTCTTCCGTAAAGAACTAGACTCCGCTGGAGTCTGCACTGTCATACAGGGCCGAGTGCTCCATCTGTGCCCTGCGTCAGGTGGCCACCAGCAGCACGGTTGCTACAGAGGCAGTAGCGCCCCCTACCTGCCAGAAGCCACCCGGCAGAAAAGAAAAGAACAGTCTGCAAACAAAACTGAATCTGCTCTCTTCCCCGGGGAAAGCTAAGGGCAAGCAGCAGATCACAGAGCTACTGAGAACCTTCCGGACTGACTCTCAGTCTTCAGTCCAAACTCCAAAGGATTTATCTGCTTGGGCAGAGCACCAGCTGCCCTCTAAAAAGTTCAGAAGAACAATACCGAGGAATATTTACAGCCTGTTTATTTTTAAGCTGAGTTAAGCGTCGCATAAACGGTGCAGACGGTAAAAAAAAATGGAGGTGGACAATATAAAACAACGAGACAAACGATGTCCAAAGCACTGGCTTCAGCCAATCTAATCTCCTTCAGGCAGCGATTTTCTTAAAACCAAAAATAGAAATATTCATTTTGCCCAAGACGGACAACTCATTAAACTGTGTCTACAGGGTTTAGATAGTACTGCACCTTTATATTCTCCTGTTCATAAAAAGATCAATGGTTAAAAGGCAGAATGAGATTTTTCTAACATGAATATTGATTGGTTGAGCTCAGGAGCATTAATCATCACTTTGCTAAGGTCTTTGTAACGAGGTGTGAACCCACTTCAATTCCCTTACCCATCCTGTTTTTTTCTTTTAGCCGAAGTCCAAATTTAGAGCTGCTTAATTCACATTCTGCAGAGTCATACGCTCTGCAATATACAGAGCCCATTGCCTAAGGACTCATAAGACTGCCTTCATATTATAGAAAAACACTTATATTCTGTGGCCTGGTTTTAAGATCTTGTCCTCACATTAATGGTATTTATACATTTTTTTATAGCCATTTCTTTTTTCATTATTCTCAGTTGAGCCACACATCAAGACCATCCAAAATGGGTAGTACAGTGGAACTTCAGACATTTACCACAGTTAGTAACTGACGAGTGAATGGAAAATAGCATAGAGCAAGAGAAAATTACATTTCTGTCCTGACTGCACATTACAGGGACTCTCACTTTCATCACTGTTGGCAAAGAAGAGGAGAGAAATAAAAAAAATTAACTGGAAAAACATCCTACACACTCCTCTATAGTTATACGTCCAGTCCTTAAAGCAGCAAGACAAGAGTAAGTGTGTGAGAGAGGAGGATTATGGCACCTACATTCAGGCAATAAAACATGAATCTTAATGAGACGTTCAGCACACTGTTGGAAGCCTTTATTATTTCATAATATAATTTGTAAGTTGCCAGTAGTAATCATGAGCTCTGCAGATAGAGGTTGGGGGGGCAGCGATCACAGATCGAGGCACCATTACTCTGAATCTCATTAACCCTTAGAGCGCTAAATGCAAATTGTGTTGCTCAATGATGTGTGATATCACATTCAAAGCTGAATGAAAGCTTCAGGGAGCTCTTTTAAACAAGTCGCCACATGATACGCTTTCAACAGCACAAGATAATTTAATTTATAAGTTTTTGAACATTTATTTAAGCGTTCTAAGGGTTAATGCCAGATACGGTATTGGTTATTTTTCCCCGCTATTCTTCAGTCCCTCTCCCCTCCCCCTCTCCCATAATACCCCCTGAAAATAATACAACATCCTACAAGCGACCACCCACAGTATCTACACACGTCCACACACAGACTACACCACGAAACTGCCTGGTTCACAAACCATGATGCATATTGTTTTCCTCTTAAATTGACAAACATTTATTTATTTTTTTACTTTTCAAACCTAATTTGTAGGATAGTGCGTTAATAAAAAAAATACTAATAATAAGCAGAAAAAACCAACAGAAAAGAATGTCCTAATGACTTAAACTGCCTTTCAGCAAGAAAATAAGGCAAGATTTGTGATAGTTACTGCTCCAGATTACAATCGCTTTAGAAGCAACTCAAAACGCACTCACTCCAAATGGCTGAAATGACTGAGGTTCAGCAGAATATTCCGGATTTAATTCCTCAACAGCTCACCTGCCCTCTTTTCGAGCCCAGTTTCATCCCGACTCATCATATATTGAGGCTACATGCCCAAGTGTCAACAAACAAAGCAAAATGAAGCTTTTGACGTGCTTATTTGATGCCAGTTTAAAACAAACCCTGCCCCGTAACCCCTGATCCTCAACCTGAACCCAAAGCATAAAACAAAAACATCAAAGGCTTCCTTTCGCGTTGTATATAATCACTTGGTTAGGTAGCCTCACTACTTGACCAGTCGAGGTGAGAATGTGTTGTCTTTTCAGGAAAGTCCCCACCAAATTGAAACCCAACTTCTATTGTCACTTTCTCTTCTGCAGTGCAGGTTTATAGACTAATTTACCAGGTGACAGCCCTGAATTTCCAACAACTTCAACACATTTGGCTTTACAAATATACGCCAGCCTGATCAATCAATCCAGGAAAGACTTGTGTGGTTCACTAATATTAGCACACACACACACACACACATATACACACGCACACACACACACACACACACACACATATACACACGCACGCACACACGCACACACACACACACACACACACACACACAGGGCTTTGCATACATGTCGCTCTGATCTTAAACATCAACACATTTCCTCATACACTCGAAAGCTGCCCTCCATTTGAGTTCCCCACATTCCAGTGACTTTACTTTCCAGAAAGCCAGTCATATATTTCATACTTTAATCACAACATTAAAATCCTCATGCGCACAAAGGCCATGTCCTTTTTTTTGATGTGTGAATCGGTTCTCAGGGAAAGTGCGTTTCTCGGCATTTGTGCTTGAATGCCAGTAGCTGGTGAGCACGTACCTGTGTTACATACAGGGGGCGAAGATGCAGAGGGAAAACCTAAACGAATTAAAAACTTAATGAAATGGAATGAATGAATAGAAATTAACAAATAAATAAATACATTTGATGATCCTTCACAAATGCAGGCACCTTTTATTACAGTTTTTGTCCATTGCTTGAACACTTTTGACACATGCTTAAACCAAAGTAACATAACTTGAAGTTGTTGTTACTATACCTTAAACACAGTGTAACCGTGCCTTAAACAAAAGCGCTGCTTTGCACTTTAGTTGTAATTCTGCAACACACTTACTCCTTTCTGCAACACACTTGCTCCTGCTCACTACACACTATTTTCTACATAAAACACTTTGTTCAAAAATGAAATCTTACATTACCATTGGGAAGACACATCTAATCAAAATACAAAACACATTGGGTAATTGAAAATACTTAAACACACACCTGAAAATACTTGCTTACAAAATTGAACACCAGTCACCCAGCACAAAAAGGCCTCAGTTAAGCCATTTTGAGAACTTTGCAAGCAGGGAGAGCGAGAGGCAGAGATAGAGGCAGAGGAAGAGGAAGACCGAGAGAAAGAGAAGGACATTATTTCAGATGACATCAGAGCAGCTTTGGTGGACCGTGTCAGAAACCATGGCCTGACTGTGAGGGAAGCTGGACACAGAGTCCACCCTAATCTAAGCCGTTTCACAGTTTCCTCCATAATAAGGACATTCAGACTGGAAAACAGGTATGTCTTCAACTCTCTACTCTACTCAGACTGTATCTACAGTACTGTACCATATCACATTACCGTACCGTATTACATGTACTGTATTGTAGAGTGGCTAATGCTTCTTTTCTAACAAAAGTGGTGTGAAACATGCCATAATAACCTGTTGAGATATTTCAGTGCTGTGTATGGTATATACAGTAAAGTACAGTATTTGCAGTACCATAAAAAAGAAGCAAACCAATACAGTAACAATTTGTGGTTGCATTTTTCCACAGAATGGCCAGAAGACCTGCTGGTGGTGACGTCAACGCTTGTTCACCCAACAGCAGGAACTTGCCATAGTGAACCTAGTCAGGGCAAACAGTGCAACCCGTCTCCGCCAGCTACAGGAACAAATACATGCAGATCGGCAAGTGTTCAACAACATAAATCAAGTTAGCATTACTACCATCAGACACATCCTGGTAAAGCACAACATGACCATGAAACAGCTATACAAGGTCCCATTTGAGAGGAACAGTGCCAGGATCAAATGACTATGTACAGGTAAGTGTTACAGTGCTTTATATGTGTATGTATACAGTACATGTAATACAGAATAGTTGCATTCCTGTAACAGCTGAATATGTACCACTGGACCAGTACCACTTTCAGAAAGCTACACAGGTACCTGTGTGGTGGGGTGGATAGGTTCTGTATGTCTTGTACTGTAGTTGTATGTTTTGAGTAAAGCCATCCGCAATATATTTTTTGTTACAGAGAATCTTGGACATGCATGGAGCTGCACAGCCTCATGAAATAATTTTCATTGAGGCTGGATTCAACCTGACCAAAAATAGACCAAAGGGCAATTGTGCACGTCCCGGGGCAGCGTGGGGGAAATATCACCTTGTGTGCCGCCATCAGCTTTCGAGGCCGACTGCATCATAATGCCAAACTGGGGCCATATAATACGTAACACATTATAACATTCTCAGATGCGCTTCATGATGTAGTAGGACAGGACAGAGCAGAGCAGCCCAGGTTTGTTGTTGTCTGGGATAATGTGAGTTTCCATCGGGCTGCTCTGGTCCAGAACTGGTTCACCGATCACAATCCATTTGAAGTTGTGTATTTTCCCCCTTAATCGCCATTTTTAAATCCTATAGAGGAATTTTTCTCCGCTCGGAGATGGTGTTTATATGACCGGCAACCACATGGCCGCATGCCTCTTCTGCAGGCAATGGAGCAGGCCTGTGGAGATACTGAGGTGAGGTCCATCCATGGATGGATTCGGCACACAAGGGGATATTTCCCCCGATGCTGAGCCAGAGAAGACACTGCTTGTGATGTTGATGAGATCCTGTGGCCAGACCCCACCAGATGCCAGGATCCATAAGCCTACAGTGCTAAGGCACAATTGTGTTTTGTTGTTTTTTTATTGTTTGTTTTATTTTTTGTTTTATTGCTTTAACTGAATTTAATATACTGTAAAGTACAGTACTGCAATGTAAAGTATTGATCATTTCATTTTTTGGTCGTTGTGAAAGCTTCCCTTATGTGGAACTGAATAAAAACAGTGAAAATTAAAGACTGCTGTGTTTTATATAAAGTAGACTAATGTGTTGCTGCTGATGTGAAAGTGTATTCATATGATGCAAGTGGGCATCATTTTGTCATCAGAGTGACATTTTGGCAAAGGATTGTCCAGTTTTGATAGCAGAGTTTCAATTTGACACAGATATGAATGGTTTATTTCCCAGTGTGTCTTATTTCTTTGTGTGTAGAGTTTTGAAACTATGAGCAAAGTTTTGCAAAACGTGTTAAAGCAACGGACAAAAACTGTAATATAGTCCCCTTCAGCAGATCAGCCCTCGTCATTCATCTTCAATATTCTTCAGAATGAAAATTCGCGGAGTCATATGTGTGTCTGTGTTGTTTTTCATCCTGGCGAACGCGAGGACCATCCTGAGATCATCAATATCTGAGTCCTCCATGAGAGGCAAACAAAGCTCTCCTACACCTCTCTTGGATTACTCATGAAGTTGAAATGTCCCATTGAGTCTCGAATGGGACAACCTGCATTTAGCATTGCATGTTGTTCAAAATTTCAACAGGCAGTGAGAGTAACAATAGGTAGTATTAAAAAATTTTTTGTCATTTTGGGAACATGATCCAGTAAATGCACTTGCACAGTCTGTGAAAGATGAGATGTATATTAATTCAGAAGCTCAACATCACTTTTCCATAATCCATAACATGCTGTGCATTCAGCATAATTGCAGGCATATTTCCCAGCCTTCTCCTCGTGAAGATCTCATCAACACAAGGGCTGAGTGCATCTGCAGGAGACTCATCTCCGCACATCAGACCTCCTTACCCACGGCAGTGCACTTGTAGCAGTGGCCTCAGCTCAAATATATTTCCATAAAAAACTAAGGGCAATTTTGTACTGACACTCCGAGCAATTTTCATCTTGAAGCCTTTTCTCTTAATCTATTGCTGTGCTTCCATATGGACATATATATATATATATGTGGCACAATTTTGCATATTTTAGCCTGAACATCACTGAATTTTCTAGTGCTCATTTAAAATACAAATACAAGATCGCTAAAATTGTGAATGCATCATTTCTTATAAAGTCCATCATGAAACCTCCCAGAGGATCCATGGTCAATTTATTACTGGTAACTATCATTAGGATGTTTCATGTTTCCCTCCAAAGAAAGGGATCAATCAATGTAAAAAAAAAAAAAACAAACAAACAAAAAAAAAAACTAACTAAATGTGTCAGTATCTTTGCCACTATACGGCACACAGATTATATATAGATACACCAGTACCACTGCAGGGCAGATGACATGTATACAGTGCCCACCAAAATCATTGTCATAAATAAATATTTAAGAAAAACATGTTGTGAAAAAAATCCTTTTAATATTTATTCTCTTGGTCTTTTACTCAAAATATTCACAAAAAATCTTTGCATAGTAATTAAATAAAAATTATTGAAAGAAAAAAAGAAGTTAAATTTGATAAATAGTTTGCTCCTTAAACATGTGTGCCTCAATCACGGTAGCCCTAGAAAATACAATTATTAAACTCTAACTGAAGTATATTTCCAGTCATGTCTCATATTTCAATTCTCCTCTTTAATTAGGAACTCTTGTGTGGTGAACAAAATATGAGGTAACACAGGCCATATTCCTTTCGTCATTCGTCAGTATGGAAAAGATCCAGAACAGGGTGATGATGCGTAACGAAAATGTGTTGTGCTGGCAAATCAGGTAATATATATATATAAAAAAAATTTTTTAACTCTGAACAGTGGAGAGTACCCAGTTTTACTATCAGGGTAATACTTAGGAAGTTTAAAGGGACATGAAATGTTAAGAATCAGCTTTGAAGAGGACGTGTCTGTACACTGACGGTGTATGGTTGATGGTTTGACAGGCAAAAGAATCCCCAAGAATCACAGCTAGAGAATTGCTGAGGCTCGTTGAGTCTTGGGGTCAGAAAGTCTCCAAAACCACCAACAGATGACACCAACATCTCCACAAGCTGTTAGCAATAGTTGCAAGAAAAAAGCCTCTGCTGTCAATCAATAAGACACTAAAGTGTCTACAGTTTGCCAAAATTTACTGGGACTTTCAACGGGACTGCTTTTCATGGTCAGATGTAAGTGTAAGAGAGAATGTCTGTTCCCAGCCAAGTCGTCCTGGTTCAAGCACTTCACCCTGGTTTCTGTAGCATGAAGCGACCAGGAGAACCACTCCCCCTGGATTGGATGCTAGTCCATCACAGGTTACCCCCCAGCTCTTAGTCAGGTTTCACCAACCATTTGCTGGCACCAAATTACACACCTGGATGGAGTGGGGCACTGTGGGAGTGAAGTTTTTTGCCCAAAACACACCACAAAGGCCACAGCCAAGACCTGAACACTAAGATCCAACTAGAGCTTTTTGGCAACAAAACTCAATGCAGGGTTTAAGCATAAGGATAGCTGTACAGGAGAGCACCTCATACCCACTCAAGGCTAAAAATCCATGACTTCTATGGTCTTGTAGAATCTGAACATATTAGCTCAATCCAGAGTTACACTCCATCTGCAGTGGGTAACTCCCCCTTTGTACTCTTTCATAATAATGGCCACTAGGTCACATGATCGCAACCATCCAATCAGCGCACTCATCCTGCTTTAAGCTGAGAATCTAACACATCGTTTGTCATTGGCTCCAGGCGACCCACGTGGTTCCTAATCTTACATCACACTGACACACCACGCACAGGCATGAAAGCCCTTCGGCACAACGGTATACCCTTTTTTTGGGAGTATTTTCTGCCATGATCATCGCGGATTGTTTACTATTTACACGTGGTTTACGCCATTCCGCCAAATGCTGTTGGCGACGCATTTGCAAGCTCGGCGCTGATTGGTCCTCAGTGGCGTCAACTTGCGGTTGCCACCTCGTGGCCATTATTATGAAAGAGTACGAAGGCTTGCAGTGGGTAGGGGGAGTTACCCACTGCAGATGGAGTGTATCCAGAGTCAGCAGTAAAACTTTTAAGTTGTGGCTTTGGGCTTAAAACCAAGAGATTCTAGCCATTGGGAGGATCGTATTTCGATCTCCCTGCGTGCGGAAGGGGTGAGTAGTCTCTTGATTCGGGAGGGTCGCATCCCAGCTCTCTCTGCGTGCTTGGTTCTGTGCGTAAGTAACAGATCTAGGTAGGCGGGGAGGGATGGCATCCAAGTTCTCTCCGAGCGCGTGGTGCGGTCTTGCTCCGCGTGGCTGGCCTCCATTTTTCCAGGAATGAATTTATTCTGTCTTTCTAAATTGTATGTAACTGATAATTGGCTTAACGTTGATTTGTTTGATCCAAGTTTGTGCCTACCTGGTAATTAAATTATTGTTATTCCTTACAGCTTGCGTGGTCTCCGTGACTCTTAACACTTGTACATTCTTTCTAGCCTTGTTACGACTAGTACTAAGGGGGCGATTTCTTACCATTCCAGACTAGCTAGCTGATGTTGTAGATAGTGATAGGTTTTAAGTTGGATTGCAGACTACGTTTTACCCCTAAAGGGTTTTTGTATTACCGGTCCTGGAGATGCTATCTTAAAAGAATACGCCTGGGCTGACAAGCCGGTATTTGATTGACCTCCTTAAGGGGCCCTTTGGGAGACATTAACCTGGGTTCATGATATGTTTATGCTCAGTGCTACTTTGTTTATGCCTAGATGCTGCTATCAAGGTAATTTCTTCCATCCTCCAGAACTATCACCGAACTAAGATCCGGGGACAGCGTTTATTAACCCTGGGGGCGTTTGCTGAGTCGCAATAGTTTTCACAGACGAGTCTGATTGTAGCTGCCTCGAGATTCATGCATTGCTGTCCCCAAACTATCAATTCTAATTCTAATTTGGAGCCAGATATTTAACGAAGATGTAACTAAATTTGGTATTCTAAATGTATTATGGAGTCAGATTTATTGTAACCGTTGTGTTTTCATGCCTTGTCTTTGGACGGAGAAAAATATCCATTATATTGTGATTCACACCAGCCAGGAAGTTGCTTGAATTAACGCCAGCCAAAAAGAACACGTTAAACCTTCAGCCCTCTGCAATGTCCTTCCTTGGTATTCTTTTGTGGGGTTTTACAATCTTCCTTGTGTCACGCAATTCTACTCTGCAAACAAGGAGACATTTATGCAAGAGAGAGAAAAAGCTTCATGTCACAAAACGCAATCTGGCAGTGATTTCTGCCTTAAGTACCCTTCCAATCCAACACCAACTGCTACAACAACCTGTGAGTTACTATTCTGGAACCAAATGCCAGACCAGGAAGTTTCAGCAAATATAGGTTTTATTGAAGGTGGGGGGAGAACCCCTACAGGGCAGAAGGCAACGGTACTGAGTCCACAATCCAAAATCAGAATCCCAGGGATGTAATCCAAACTGTACACAGGGCAGCAAACAAAACTCAGAGTCGGGCAGAACAGGTTCGGTACACAGGCACAGGGATGTCAGAGAATCCAAAGCCGAAGTCCAGTAGACGTAATCCGAACTGTTAACAGGGCAGCAGAGACTAAACTCAGGGTCAGGCAAAACAGGTACGGTACACGGGCAGAGAAGTATCAAAGAAAGGGCCAAAATCAGAATCGGGGACGTTCCAGTAAGAAGTATAACACTATGAATAGAAGGCATCAACCATCGCAGCAGAGGGAAAACGTTCTGACAAGAGCGGTGAGTGAAATGACTGCTTAAATACACGTAGGGGAGGTCACATGCTATGGTAGGGAGCAGGTGAGCTGGATCAGACTCATTACAAAGGAATGAACAAGAGGAAGTTCCTAATTAAAAGAAATTTGGCAAAAGCCAAAACGAGTACAGGGATCACAGGACAGCCTATACACAGACATACGGCTCCGGTTTGGGAGTTCTATTGTGCACAGATAAGGAGTAAGAGTAAACTCTACCAAATGTGGAGGTTCCGCTGAAACTGCAGCAAAGTAGATTGAGTAAAGCCAAAGGGGTGGAGACTAGAATAGGGCGACTGCTGAGAGCTTGTTAGTCAATTAGTAAGTGCAGCTCTACAATCCCTTAGTGCTTGTTAGTAAGTTAGTATTTTTATTTATTTATATATTTATTTTGCATATTAATGAACATGTACCGCAGTACATGTAAATATACCAGATTGTAGCCAAAAAGCTAATTTCCATCTGGAGTCCTCAAGGCAGGTTGGTGTTACATTATGAAAAATTTTAAACACACACAACATTACAATACATTACAAATATATGTTAAAACAGAGCAATACAGTAACAGCAGCAGTTAAGGCATTACAGGTGGTTGCTCGTTTGATTAGCTCTGAGCCACACCTTCAGGAGGCTCTTGAAGGTGGTCAGAGTGGAACATTCCTTTATGGATGAGGGTAGTGTGTTCCAAATTGCAGACCCTTTAATAGGCAATGTTGCTCGCTTTCCCACACCTGGAGTGCCATCTTGGAGGAGCGGCCGGACAGCACGAGGCGTGGCCGCCACGCCTCGCTAACATCAGCTGATAAGACACCTCACTCGTAACATCAGTGACTCTTCTGAAGAAGACGGGAGTATCCCGTCAAAACATGTCAAGGTAGGATAAAACCTTTTCTGTCTGAAAATAAGAACGCCAACGCTAGTTTGTTACCACAGACAGTATGAACTTTTTTGGATTAGTGTCGAATGCTCTTTTTAAATCTAAAAAAACACAGCACCAACACATCGATTAACATCTAGATAACACTTAATTTTCTCCATGAACATGGTGAATGCAGTCACAGTGGAGTGGTGCAGTCGAAACCCAAATTGCATCGGATGTAAAGAATTATGGCTTTTGCCGAGAAAATCAATGACTTGTTTGGCAACCTATTTTTCAATTATTTTGGAAGTAACTGAAAAAATACTAATAGGTCTATAATTATTCATATCAGTCTTGTCACCAGCTTTAAATACTGGAGTAACTGAGGCCAATTTCCATGCCTTTGGGACAGTAGAATTTTTGATAGATCAATTTACCAAATGCACAAGTGGGGAAGCGAAAGCCTCCTGGTGTAATTTTAAAAAACTGGTGTCAAGCCCATGAATATCCTTGGCTTTAGAGTTATTCAGATTACTAATGATATCAATAACTTCTGATTTTGTAATTTCTTGAATATAAAATTTGGGCTTGATATTTTCAGATGAATAAAAAACCTGCTGATCAGACACTTCGAGGGATGTGAACTATTATAAGTATTATAAACAGTGTTAGTTTGGGTTAATAAGTTAACTAAAACAATAAACTGTCAGTTTGGTTATTAATATAAAAAAGCAAGGCGAAGGAAGTAAATGAGATTGGAAAGAATGATTGAAATCACAGCAACCATGAAATCACCCGAAAGTGTGGCACACAATACTGGGGCAGTGAACGATCACATGACCAGACAGGGGGAGATAAAGTGCAATGCATGGTATGACACAAAACATGGACCGGAATATAACTGTAGGAGTGGAATATGGCAGAATATACAGAAACAAGGTAAAACAAAACATGGCATGGAATACAAATCACAATGAAAATCATAGTCAGACGAAGCAGAATACATAATCAAACATGGCAGAATCAAAAAGTAAACATGGCAAACAGGAAGAATCATAACACGACCACCACATTAGCAAAAAAAAAAAAAAAGTGTGAAGAAATGCAGCTGCCAGCAAACAGATCTGAAAGTGGCTGTAAATCAAGGGAGTGATAGCAGGGGACGATTTTCCATTTGATATATCTGTCAATTTCCTGATAACACCCCTTTTTGAGGGTCATTTCCTGTGGAATGAAAGATGAAGAGGATTCTACGATTCTTAAGCTTGGCAAAGGAGGGACACAGCAGTTGAGGCAACGAAAAATGTTTTTCTGGGGGGCTCAGAAATCCTGACTGCCCCCCAACCAGAGCTGCGAGAGCAGCAGTGCACCGCCGAGAGTTCAGGAGATGGAATCAGAGATGTTAGTGTCAAAAAATGAAGTGAAATCACAGACCACAACCTTAGCATTGATGTTAAGTTCATTATTTTTGAACCCTGCTTTGATTTAAATGGCAGGGGTCTGACTGATGGGCTCTTCTTCGCTCAAGCATTTGCATTTAACCTCCAAAAAGATGGGAGAGAAAAACCTTAGTTCAAATGGAGCCACAAACACAGGACCCAATTCTGACACTAAGATTTCTCTGCAGAAATTTATACTTTGTATTCCTAACTGTCCTGACGGTAAAAGCAGGTTCATGAGGGAGTTCTTCAACACTAAACACTAGATCAGGGCTTCTGTTAAGATTTTTTCCTCAGGGATATTAAACCCCTGGTCACTTTGGTTTGGAACTCTAGAACTTGAGGGTCCCATCCTTTGATATACAAGTATAGCCTTGGATTATCAGGGCCAAAGCTGGTATTCTGTTTGGTTCTGTCCAGACCATCACACCAGCAGGACCAGCATCCTGGGGATGTATACACTCCATCAGCCACCACTTCTGGCCCAATGTCTGCTTTTCATTTTAGTTTCTTTTCCTCCTGTCAGTTTTAATTGTAGTTTTCCTACTTAAGGTAGATTACTAAAAAAACCGTTACCATTTCCACATTTTTCATGCGCCATTTCTCAAAAACCGCTAGTCCAATTTTAATGAAGTTTGGAACATTAATAGTTTCCAGCATGATGGTTGTCCTGAACCTAAAAAAATGGCCCTTTTGGTACTCTTTAATGTAATGTCCGGTGGAATACGACCAGAGAGAAAGTGAGTTGCTCAGACACAGTACAAACACAGAGAATAATACAGACCAAACGAAGGTACTCGCACTTCCAAAGGACGTATAATAGTCCAAACCATGGAAGCAAAAGCGAGATCGAAAAAGGGAGAAGAAACTCCAATAAAAAGATATAAAGTCAAACAAAACCTGACTACAGTTATCTTTGGCTGCAGTGCATAGCTACAAACACACACTCTGGCAAAGAGGTGTGGCGAACATCTGGCTTATATAGAATTCGGGGAAGCGCCGCCCCAGTTCAATCAGCCACATGGGTAGAGAATTCGATTTAACAGGAATACGCTCTCGTTTCGGGATGAGAACCACACAGAAAAGTCCAAAACTCACGCACAAACATCCAGAACCATGACATTTTAATTTCAAGGGGTGCTGAATATATAATGAGGTAGAGAATTTTCAAGTCAGGAGCAAAATTTCACAAATCCCTGGCATTTTATCCTTAAAATGCATGGATTGATCCTCAAGCATCTACAGTTGGTTTAGTATCCACAATGTACAGCAAGTTTATTTGTGCACAAAATAAGACAGGGTAACTGAAACATGGAATCGGGATTTTAAATCATTGAATTTAGTACTTCATTGGAACAGTACCTGGACCAATATATTCAGATCATCAAAAAACCCAGCTCATCAGCTGATCCATTATAAATTTGTTAACATATTTTATGCATCTCCATATAGGAGATTCAAAATGAAACTTGTTGAAAGCCCAAACTGCACAAATTGTAATACAGATTCTGTTGGCACATACTTTCATATATTCTGGGAATGTCCAGAACAGTGTCACACTTATGGACTCGTGTTTCCTTGTTTTTCAGAAAAACACTTGGATTTCGCATAGTACAACTTCCTACAATATTTTTATTTAATGATGTTTCAGACCTAAATTTTTGCTGGGTTAACTGCTGTGAAGAAGACAATCATCACTCCATGGTTCACCCAGATAACCCAACAGTGTCAGAATGGCTAAATAACTATTGAAGCGTAGCCAGCATAGAGAGGTCCTTGGTAGTAATTATCAAAGCACGAGGCACCACTGTGGATGCTTGGGATGAACTTATCGTCCTCCTCACTAACCCTATTGATTTTGTCATGGTACCATTAAATATCTAAGATCTCCCTTCCCCCTTTTTTTCTTTTTGTCAGGTAACATTCAAGTAACAACCTGCTTTTCAGCAACTTTTTCTAAGAATGTACGTCCGTGTAAGTCAGTTATCGATAAAGTTGAACTAATGTGAAAATCACAACTGGAAACTTATACATAGTTACACTGTGACTATGATCCTGTAAGTGAATATGTTTCCAATAAAAAATGTTGATCACCAAAAAAAAAAAAAAAAAATTCCTTTGCATTTTGTTAAAGTATCCAATTTTAAGAGGTTTAGCCCATAAATGCTGGATCAGGCAACCCATGTGCAAAATAAGAAGTTGATGTGTCTGTTAGTTACAGAGGTGTGGGGTTCTGAAATGGTCATGATTTGCCCCTTTGTGGCGGCCATCTTGGACACCTAATTTGCATAATGCATAATGCAAATCACCTCCATCCCTGCTAATTTGAATGGTTACTTCTCATATCAATAATAATATGATGTTAGTGATGAAATAAAAATTTTCATGCTTAAAATAGCAGTATTCTTCCTTAAACCCATGCAATAAAACAGCTCAATAATACAGACCCCTTATCATTGTTAATCCTTTAATATGACAGTGACACTGAATCCAAGTATGTCTACAATGAGACGTATTAACGGTTCTTCATACAGCATCACTTCAGCAGCACAGGTTGCATCAAACTCATTAGTTGATGAACCCACCTTCAAAACTCTGACCAGCATGTCGACCAGTTACAGCTTCATGATGATACATCACAAGTCAGTCTCACACCAGGATCGCACACGGGTGTTGTGAAGTCTGTGATTTAACGGAGCCCCAACTGTGATACGATACAGTTTTTGTAACCCAGTACATGACACTGTGGGGCTGCTTCAGCAATGCCTCACAGTCACTGACCAACTTCTCAGCAGGCCACAGTTATGCAATAAGTGAGCTATTAAGCCATTATGCAGTTACTCTAATCAGATGCCAGCAAAACAACTGAAGGACACTCAGCATGTCTGTGTGGGACACGTTGCCATCGCTGAAGCAAGGGCTTAAAATTACAACGTACATTGTGATTCTCTCCCTGAGTATGTAACGGCTCAATGCTTTGTTTTGTGGCTGATCCAGTATCACAATAAACTCCAAGTATTTGTGCTGAAATACGTATAATTTGAACACCATTAGCTGCAAACATGGGCAATTCTGTGCTAAATCGACTCAACAATGTCAATATCTGAGCAGGCTTAATCCATTACTCCCATAATACTGTCCATGATAAAAAAGCAGGCATCGCCATTTCATCCTTCTCACTCACACCAAACTAAGCCCTTAAAGGACACAAAAATACTTATTCATAATAAGTTTTAATATTTTCCCATCACCACAACAAAAAGCAATAACTGGGCCAGCAGAGGAGGTTGTCCTTAACTAAATCAGAAATGTTTTTAGACGGAATAAAGGCTGATGAGGTGTGATGAGAACAAGCCCAAGTACTTCAGTCAATAATCTGTTACACAAGTCACATAAGTTTGAATTAACATAACATAAGTTTAACATAAGTTTCATTTCTTAAACCTTAAACTGTTCATTAGCATACAGTTACATCCCAAGTTCTCCACAATAGAATGTCCGAGACGGCCTGATGAGATGCAACACTAGAGTCCCGACGCCCAAAAATTTAAATACAAAAACAAAGATTAAAAAAAAGATTTAATAAGCTAAATAAGTTAGAAAAAATTCCCACAAAACTCAACTGACGTTTGGACAAGTCAATGCAGGGCCCCCTGAAGACTACAACCCTAGATCACATCAAGTCAATCTTGCACCCGATTAAAAACAAAATTAGGGTGAGTCTTCCGCAGCTTCCTACTTTGGACTAAACCTAAACTAAAAATGTGCACACGGGCGAGACTCAGCACGTCCCCACTGAGTGTGTTTTTTCAGTCTCTCGGCTTCCTCCATCGCCTCTGCAGATGGGCGGTAGCCTGTTGCAGCAGAGGCCGAAACAGCCCATCAGAGCTGATGGGGCAGTCCAGCAACCCCTTCCTAATGTGTTCCGGCAGATTGGGTATATTTAGCCACATTTCGCGCGGCAGAACCGCCTGCGAGGCCATGATCCTGCCCTGCACTACAGCGGTGGCCGAGCACAGGGTCTGAATCGCAGCTGTTGTCTTCCCAATGTCAGCTGCTAACTCCGGTGGCAAGGAGTTTGGTTGTGTTGCCAAAGTAGATAAATATGAAGCTAGCAACACAACATTATTCATGGCTGCAGCAGATTGGGCAGCGCACTAGTGGGACTGGTCAGTTAGTTGCGCGGTCACCTGATCCCTCAGCGATGGAGGTGTAGGCATACGTCGACCAAAAAAACGAAGCCTTCAGGTGCAGGATGGTGGCTAAACTCTGCTCTAAAGGGGTCACAGAAGGTGATCCTTGCTGAGATACACCCTCGAGGACTGTGAAGGGCACTTACCGCATTAGCGGCGCCATTAGCTTCCTGGGTTCGTCGAAGATCGCTGAGTTTAGGGGGCAGAATTCGGGGTCACGTGGTAAGACAGGATTCTTCTTCTTAGCCTCTTCCTCTTGAGCGTAGTAGTCACAGAAGAGCATGTTGCTTGGTGTTGCTGGACGCTCCACTGGTACCGGAATGTTCTTCATCTTAGCCGCCTTCTGAATTATCTCCGGCAAATCCTTCAGTAATGTGGCGCATGTCGGTTGATCGTGCAGAATGGAAGAAGAAGGTAGCCGTTGCGAGACTTCCTCGTCACCAAACCCGACATCCATATCCCCCAGCGGTGGGAAGGGAGAGACCGAGGGCGGAACGGAAAAGGGAGGAGAGTCAGAAGACTCTACCCATAATCCTCTGCCCAGGGTGACGACTGATCTGCAAGCCCCGTCACCTATTCGGTGGTGAAAGACGCCCATCCTGTCATGATACGCTCAGAGGAACCAGTTGCAACTCGGGGATAATCCAAAAATCGTAAGCCTTAATTACAAAATGGCTCAGGACCGGAATACTCAAGGATTGTCAAGCCAAAAACAAAATCCAAAAAACAAAATTGACTAGACAGGCCGGGGTCAAAACCAGTAAATCAGAAGTGCGACCGAACTTAGACAGCAGGCCTAAATCGTAGTCATAATCCAGAGCAGAGGGTCATACACAGGGCATCCAGAAACAGTAAACGTGGTCAGACAAAAATGGGTTGAAATCCAGAAAGGCAAAACAGGAACAGAAGGGCTTTGGCAAACTCAAGGTCGGACGAAACAGTCGTGAAGAAGCGATAAACAAAAGGCATAAGAGGAGCTCTGCACACAGGTAAGTTGATCAACGTTTTGACAAGGAATGAGCTGCAGTGAAGACTTTAAATAGACAAGAGGGAAGTCACATGCTATGCAGGGAACAGGTGAATTGGATAAGACTAATTACAGAGGTAAGCACATATGGGGAAGCCCTAAACCACTAACAACGGGCAAAAACCAAAACACGGACAGGATCCACGCAGACAGCCTATGACAGATAAACCGCTCCGGTCAAGGAGTTCTAAGTGCACAGTTAAGACTCCAGGACAGAGAGAAGCGCAGCTGAGGTGCGTGAGCTGTAATCAGAGCGGAGCGCAGGGAAAGCAAAAGGGGCGGAGTTACAGAGCACAGCAGGGCAGAGTTAATTATATTAGCAAACAGTGATATCTACACACCTAATCAAAATACGTCATTGGTTAGTTTATGTACAGACAAAGGGATTATTCTACAGTAAAATTACCAGAACTAAATAAGCAGCCGAGCAGTTTATTAATATGGTAATTTCAGAAGAGGGAAGGAAGGTAAAACGGGACTTGAAGGAAACATGAAAAATAATAAATACAGAAACAGAGAGGTACAGAATCATAACACATCCAGCCCAGGAGTCTTCACAGTCTTCTTCCTGCTGCGCCACGGCAAAAGCGTCAGCCCTTTTCTGCAGCCCCTGCATTGGCAGGAGGGCACAGTACGGGCACGCAGCTTGAGGAGTCAAGGCAAGGCTGGTGTGGGTGGCTCCAAGGCAAGCCTCGCAGTGGGAATGCAGATCACTCGGCAGTATGTCGCCGGTGCGGCACGCGGAACGTATGAGAAGTAAGTTGCACCGGAGCTAGTGCAGAAAATGACTTGTCACACTCCTCATTTCAACAGCCAATTTGTGAAAGAGAGACAAGTTATAGTTATCTTATTTGGGACGAATATTCTAATCAATACATTTTCTACATACCCAATGAAATGATTTGACACAAACTGTCCAGATTTTGTGGGTTTTTAACTTTTCCGCGAACAAACCTCTGATCTCATCTGGGATTGCAAAACGAAACGTTTTCATTGGTCGTAAAAACGTGTACAATCGTTTTGCGCGTTCTTGCATTGTATACTACACAAAATGAGTGCTAATTTTGGACATCGAACACAGTAAGCGACTTTACGGCAACTTCATACTCGCATGGACCAGTCGCTTGTGTTTATGTTTGGGTTTCGCTTTCGGATATGTGCCATACCAAAGTCCTAGTAGTCCCCGGTGACTAAGATCACGATATGCCCAGTGTTTCAGAAACGAACACAAATGCAAAATTTGAATGTCATCATCAACAACAACAATGATCATCGATAGTAAGTTACTAACAAAGCAACGTAAACACAAGCTCACTTCTCAGCTTGTCTTCACAACACTCTGACAAAGACATTAACACCGAAGCCGTACAGCGGGGCTGGGCGGTGGGCTACCCACGCTGGGTCCGGCGGCGTAGCAGCTGAGGAAGTGGGGAGTAAGCACGAATCTCAGAGATGCCAAGTCTCACGTATCCGACGTAGGTCCTGCGCATTTTTAAGGCTTATTCACGATAGTCCGCAATTATTCAATGACAGCTTATTAATGAGATTCGCACGCGGAATTAAAATCCTTGTGCATTGAAGTTTCAGTTTCACTTGCGTAAAGGTGGACTCACCACAAGTCACATGGAAAGCGATTATGACTCTGGACTTCCCGTGCTTCTCTATACTCAGGGATTAGAAACAATGCATGTGTTTCATGATCGTTTAAATTGTTTAAATGAAATAAGACCATCTGAAACGTCTTCATGCAATTCCATTGCTTTCACTCTCTCAGTAAAGACAAGCGTGAGAATTCAATGGCTTCACAATTACTTCAATTCCGCAAGTGAATTTCTCCAGTGCGCGCTGATTGGAAAACTGCGAACTACGGCACAGGAAGGTGAATGCCACTAAGAGGCGAGAGACTCTACCGAATGCGTGAAACTTGGCATCTCTTTTTTGGGAAGTGATGTAAACTCATACCATCGTTTAGAGTCTTGTTACACTTGTTACTACCACTTCACACCTATTTGGCATCTTGATGAATGTTATTTCAAAATCAATGAAATCAAAATCAATTATCAGTATAAAACAAACCACTGGTCAATCAGATGGGAACGTTTGCAAATTACTTTTCACATGTCACAGGTCATTTTTTGAGGGGTGGGTTTAGGACCGTACAAACCACCCAAATTTTAGTTTTCAAATAATGATAAAAAGTTATAGAAAGCATTTACAAATGTGTGATGCATAAGCTACATATGATCCATATCTTAGAAAAATAGCCAAAAAATTTTCTACATGAGTGAACCTTTAAAGCGCGAAGCTCATACGAAATAGAACAAAGAAGGCATCAAATGAAAGCAAAACTGTCCACATAAGTCTTCTTCAAGCCAACACCTTCTCTAACTTCAGCAGGTCCTCTGGCAGTGTACAGCCAGGTGGAATCAATCAACCAATCAGCTGCTTGTTAAACTGGAGTTTCACATTTCAGGTGTATACCATGAAATTCGATGACCAGCAAGTGGTTGAAATTTCCCAATACGTAACATACACAATGATAGGGGCTACATGAAAAAGTGAGTTTTGAAAATCGATTGTTGGATCGCGATGCTGTTTTTTTACCACATTCATGTGTGTGAATGCCCCTGTTGTCAATTTTGGCGTCCGACAACTGCAAAGAAAAACCATAAGTGGGCCAAGCATACAAAGAATACTTGCCCATTCTATGTATGGCCCATTTTTTTTATGTTCGTAACTGTGGAAATGGCTAGTTTAACATGATATTGCAGTTTATCATAACTGTTAGTTCTGGCAGTTCTAAGAATGAAACATTTAATTTAATTTTTTTTTACTTTTTTGAACATGTTTTCTAGTGCGAACTTTGGGATGATTGTAAATGTGCTGCTATGTCTTGCCATGGATACTGGAAAGAAATGTAAAATTGCCCTTGTGGAATCTCGACTTGAAGCCTAATTTGAAAGAAATCGCAGATATTGCAAGGAATTATATATCCTCACTTATATTGCAAGATCCTCACTTATATTTTAAGAGATCAAAGTCACGCACTGAAACCAAGACTGCTGAGCAATCTTTTCAACAACCGATGAGGGTCCACAACACATCCTTAGTCGTGACAGTGCCCATTCAAATGACCGATGTAGCCACATTGAGGCCGTAGCTGCTTCTCCGTTGAGGCGTTAAATGAATATTTTTAGAATTTTCTTTATTATTTTTCAGCTTTTGTTTCACTTTAAAGCACATATTGACTATTGTGCTTCATTAGTGCTCGTAATATACGCAAACAAATTGTAACTTAAATAGCCATATTTTCACTACATGATGCGGAAACTCCAGACTGTCATTTAAACCAAGTGCCTGATTTTAGATTAGCGTCTTCGTCTTGATGCAATAAGGATGATTCCCACTTTGACAATCTATAAGCTGACCTGGGCCTATCTAAACCACGATCAAAGTCTTCGTAATTCTTAGTGATGTCGTATCCATGTCTTTCCACATATAGGGTTACATCTGGAGTCCTCGGTATCTATTGGGCAGTACCATAAAACACGCTGACAAACGTCAAAATGTTCAAAAATTTGGCCGGTCTTGTAAGCGTCTTAGACGTCGTGACACATCGTAACAACGTTGGGCTGATGTTGTGACGACATCTTGATGAATCTTACTAAGAGCCAAAAATTGACCTTGAAACAGGAAGATCCTGCACTACCTTTCATAATGTGTCAGATAAATCCCAACATCGACAAGATGTGCAGAAGACATTTACAAGAGGTTATCAGGAATCCATCAAGAACTCCCAAGAAGTCCCACGCAACACTTACATCGTGTACATATCTTGTAAGTGTCTCGTTAACGTCTTGTTAATATCGCAACCCTGACTTACTTATTTCGTATCAATGTCAAGAGACATCTTGTTAGTTCTTGAAGAGTCTTAACATGTCACGATAGGGTCTTGGTCATGCCTTAGAGGTGTCTTGCATTGTGCTCATGTCGTTGTGGTGTCTTGTGCGTGTCTGAGGCACCATAATCTCTATATTATGACGGATCGGACCAGTTTAGCTGATGGATCATCAAAGTGGGAACCCCGCGATACACATATCAGACGGACTCTCGATACGTGAGCAGGCAGTTGCGTAGATGGTGTTATGGCCCTAATTTGTAATTACATTTTCAACACAACAGCAACAGCAACGGATGACAGACACAGTTTTAACAACTTAAACACATTTAATGAGCAACGGCAACAACTAACAATAACCTACAACTAATGACTAAGATTGAATATTGATGTCCTGGGTGAGGAAAATGCTCAAACACAGGCAAAAATCCACAAAAGAAACTTCTCAGGTCTTGAACAGAATGACAGGTCTGGTCACATGTATCTTTCTTCAAGCAATTTCTCCTACTACTTTACTGTCTCTATTCTACTCCTTATATACTCTTTTGCAAACCCCACCCACATTTAGACCTTTTTTTTTATTTTCGGGGACTTGCCCCAGACATGTCTGAAACATGTCCAAACATAGCTCCAGTCTGAGCTGAATAAAAAAAAGGTAAATACTGCCATCTAGTGGCCTATATTCACATTACACCTCCATTCCAAAAGGGAAAAATTTTGACTCATAAAGGCAAAATTTTTCTTTTCAATACAAAATGGTTAAGTGGACACTTGTCTATATATACATATCATACAATATGCAAATAAACACGTGATATATATATATATATATATACAGATTCAAACACGGTATAAGCAATCAGCAATTACATTGTCTGTACCCTTTACATGCTTAATTTCCAAGTCAAACTCCTGATAAATCAAACTCCAATTCAACAATCTCCGTTTCTTGTTTTTCATCTTACTCAAAAACATTAACGGATTGTGGTCAGTGTACACAACCATTGGCTTTTGCCCTGTACAAACATAAACATCAAAGTGTTGTAAAGATAGAACCAGAGCCAACAGCTCCTTCTCTATTATGGAATAGTTCCTTTGGTGGCGATTGAACTTCCTGGAGAAGTATGCCACGGGATGCTCAATGTCATCAGAGTCACTTCTCTGTAGGAGCACAGATCCACAAGCTTGGTCGCTAGCATCGACCGCGATGGAGAACGGTTTGTTGAAGTCAGGAGATTTGAGCACGGGGAAGTGACACAGCAGAGACTTCAGGCGATCGAAGGCTCTCTGGCATGCATCATCCCAAGTGAACTTTACGCCTTTTTTCAGTTGGTTAGTTAGACTGAGAGCAATCTCAGCAAAGTTCTTGCAGAACTTGCGGTTGTACCCGATCATTCCAAGGAAGCGGCGCAAAGCTTTTTTGTTGTCAGGAACTGGAAAGTCCATGATGGCTTGGACTTTAGCATTTATTGGTGCCACCTTACCCTGGCCGATGACGTAGCCAAGATAGGTGACAGTAGCACAACCAAAAACACTCTTGTTCAGGTTAACAGTCAGGTTAGCCTGGGTCAGGCACTGGAACAACGTCTCTACATCTTTTAGATGTTCTTCCCAGGAGTCACTCCATGTGATCAGGTCATCGATGTATGCACCCATGTGTGGCAATCTGGCGATTGTAGACTGTATCATCCTTTGGAATGTGGCTGGGGCATTTTTCATCCCAAAGGGTAGGACTTCATACTGGTACAAATCCAGATGGTGTGGCAAAAGCAGAGATGCTCTTGGCCCTCTCAGTTAAAGGCACACACCAATAACCCTTCAATAAATCAATCTTGGTCAGAAACTTTGCCCTACTCTATCAATACAATCATCAATCCTAGGTATTGGAAACACATCAGTTCTAGTTACAGCATTGACTTTGCGATAATCTGTACAGAATCTAGTACTTCCATCAGGTTTTGGAACTAGCACACAGGGTGAACTCCAATCTGAGTTGGAGGGTCTGATAATATCATGTTTTAACATGCACTCAACCTCTTTCTCAGCAATCTTTCTCTTTTCAGGATTCATCCGGTATGGATGTTGTTTTATTGGTTTGGCATCACCAACATCTACATCATGAGTGGCTATAGAAACTCTTTTTGGAACATCAGGAAACAGATCCTCATATTTCTTGATCAACCTCTCAAACTGATCTCTCTGTGAGGGTTCTATGTGCTGGAGTTTTACATCAAGATTTTGCAACACGTCAGAATTTGACAATTTACATGAAAGAACTTCAGCTTTAAATCTAGGTTCATCATCTTGAAACTCCCCCTCATCTTCACAAATCTCGGCCATAGGAGAATCTGAAGTGACAGCTGCAACCCTAGCATTTCTGTCATGATAAGGCTTCAGCATGTTAATGTGACACAATTGTTTTGGTTTTCTCCTATCTGGAGTCTTCACAATGTAATTGAGATCATTGAGTTTTCTCAGAATTTCATAAGGACCATGAAATCTAGCCTGCAATGGATTGGACTGCAAGGGAAACAACACAAGGACCTTGTCTCCTGGTTTAAACTTACGGCTTCTAGCCTTATGATCATACCAAGTTTTCATTTTTCCCTGACTTGATTTCAAGTTCTCTTTAGCTAGGTCACAAGCTGCACGCAATCTTTCCTTGAACTTGCTAACATAGTCTAACAGACTGATGTACGGCTCTTTCTCTTGCCATTGTTCACTCAATAATAGCAAAGGTCCTCTCACTTCATGACCAAACACTAGCTCAAATGGACTGAATCCAGTAGACTCCTGCACTGCTTCTCTAGCTGCAAACAACAGCAAATGAACACCTTCATCCCAGTCTTTCTCATGGTCATAACAATAAGTCCTCATCATTGTCTTGAGAGTGGAATGAAACCGCTCCAAGGCACCCTGACTTTCTGGATGATAGGCACTAGAAAGAATCTGCTCTGCACCTAGTTCATACACAACCTGCTGAAACAATCCTGAAGTGAAATTGCTACCTTAGTCTGACTGAATTTCCCTGGGAAGGCCAAACAACGTGAAGAACTTTATCAAAGCCTTCGAGATTGCAGTTGCCTTGATGTTACGTAGAGGTATGGCTTCGGGGAATCTGGTAGATGCACACATGATTGTCTACAAGTACTGATTTCCAGATCTAGTCTTGGGTAATGGACCAACGCAATCAACAATGACCTTATAGAATGGCTCCCCAAATGCTGGGATAGGCTGCAATTGAGCTTCAGGTGGGTCTTACTGGTGTTTTCCAACTACCTGACAAGTGTGACAGGTTTTGCAAAACTTGGAAACGTCTTTCCGAAGCCCAGGCCAAAAGAAGTGTTTCATGATCTTATCAACAGTCTTGTTAACACCAAGATGACCTCCTAAAGGTAAACTATGAGCCATTGTTAAGATCTCAGTCCTATAGACCTTCGGAACAACAATTTGCCTGACCACTGCCTAATCTGCATTGGAAGGGATATCAGGAGGGCGCCACTTCCGCATCAACACACCATCCTTGAGATAATACCCAACTGGAACTGCGTATATTTCTTTATCAGGAAGGGCTCTCCTCTTTACTACACAAATTTCAGGATCATTAGTTTGCTCCTCAATCAACCGCTTTCTGGACAGAGACAAGTCTCCAGACACATCACAATCACCAGACCCATCCGGCTGGCTGAATAGAGAACTGATAAAAGTATCTGATAAGTCCTCAAACGGAGAAACCATAGTAGGCCAATCAGAGTCATGAGGCAAACCACCTGAGTCCTGACTAGTCAATGTGCTGGGAGGCACCACAACATCTTCTTCTTTAGGCTTCTTGGCCATAGCACGAGTCACTGCGCAAGAAGGATACAGAGATGGGTCCTCATCCCCATCTTCAGTGCTCGGCTGTGAAGTAAGATGTACAGGGGGAACTACTTTGCCCCCGGCCAGGTCATTGCCTAGCAACAAAGAAACACCCTTTATAGGTAGACTTGACATAAGTCCCACCTTTACCTGTCCTGGAACTAAATCTGACTTCAAGAATATAGAGCGCAGGGGTGCAGATACAGTCCTCCCTTCAATACCTTGTACAAGTATGAAATCCCCTGAAGCGGTCTCATCACGTAACTCCAAGGAGTCCATCAACAAAAGTGACTGAGAAGCTCCGGTATCCCTTAAGATATATATGGGGACAGGAGTAGTATGCTCATTCAGAGCCACAAATCCCTCTTACACAAATGGAAGAAATTCCTCCCTCACAAAGTCAGTATCAGGCTTTTTAGCCCCACAAGAAGCAGGTAACTTAGCAGATCGGTTATCTACTACAGGGGTAGTTTCTAACCTTGTTTTCACAAAGGCTTTTGGTTTGGTATCCTTCTCTTTTTCTTTCTTAGCTTTAAGGAACCAACAGTTTGTTGTGATTCTGATTTCTGCGTGTCATGTTAAGTTCTGTGCCTGGCTCTGCCATGTTATTGATTCTTGTGTTTAGAGACCACTGACCTTGTCTGACCATTCTTAGATTATGTATTGTGTATATAAGATGTCTGTTTGCTTCACACTCTTGTCAGATCGTTCTCCCTAGTTTTCTCGTGACACGTTTCTCGCCTTGATCTCTCAGTGTTTATCTTTCTGACTGGACCGTCTTTGATATCGAGCTTTGCCTACTCCCTGTACTTTTGCCGCATTCTTGTTTTTGGACCTCTTTTGTCTGACTACGATTTTTTGTGATTGGTGCCCTGTGTATGACTCTGGATTTCGCCCTTTGGATTCTGATTTTGGATTGCGGACATTGTCCCGTTGTTTTGAGATAAAGGAAGAGGAACCATGTCATGATACGATTCTGCCCAAAGAAGCCTTTGTTAATGCCATCTATGTCAATATTGAAAAGGAAGTCAGAGATGCCCAAGCCAGTACTGCTGCCCCTAGCGCTTGCCCCACTAACTGTCTTTATGTTCCAGCTGCATTACGCCCCAAGGTTTTGGAATGGGGACATTCTTCCATGCTGTCCTGCCACCCTGGAGTACGCCGTACTAAGGACTTTATTTCACAAAGATTTTGGTGGCCAGAAATGTCCCAAGATATCCAAAGTTTTGTAGCTGCCTGCTCGGTCTGCGCCCAAGCAAAAGCCTCACATCAACCACCTCACGGTTTGCTTCAGCCCCTTCACACTCCACACCGCCCCTGGTCCCACATAGCACTCGATTTCATCACTGGCCTTCCCCCTTCCAATCATCACACTACCATTCTCACCATTGTAGACAGATTCTCCAAAGCCGTTCACCTAGTTCCCCTCACCAAGCTCCCCTCCGCCCAAGAAACCGCTAACCTTGTTATTCAACATGTCATCAGACTTCATGGTATTCCTATTGATATCACGTCTGATCGCGGCCCCCAGTTCACTGCCCTATTTTGGAAATCATTCTGCAAATCACTTGGCACCACAGTTAGTTTATCATCAGGTTTCCATCCCCAGACTAATGGCCAGACCGAGCGGGCTAACCAATGTGTTGAAAATGTTTTGAGATGCCTTTGCATTAGGAACCCCTCCTCCTGGAGTCATCAGTTGCCATGGGCTGAATACGCCATGAACAGCCACACCTCTGCTGCCTCTGGCATTTCCCCCTTCAAGGCCTGCCTAGGCTACCAGCCCCCTTTGTTCCCTTCCCAGGAGGAGGAGGTAGCTGTCCCCTCAGCCCGTGAGTTTGTGCGTCGGTGCAGACGCACATGGAAAACCACCCGCCAGGCCCTGCTCAGGTCGGTTACCCGGATGAAGGAGCAAGCAGACAAGAGGAGCACGACAGCTCCTTCATACCGACCTGGGCAGCGTGTCTGGCTATCTTCAAGGGACATTCCTCTCAGAGGTAATGGGGGCAAACTTTTCCCTAAGTTTTTGGGCCCATTCACTATTGAAAAAGTCTTGAGTCCCACTGCGGTTCGCCTCCGTCTTCCACTGTCTATGAGACGTATTCACCCCACGTTTCACGTGTCCCAAGTCAAACCTGCTGTAACCCACCCCCTGTCCTCTGGACCTGATCCCCCACCACCCGCCCGGATCATCGACAGAGGCGAAGCCTATATGGTCCGTGCCCTCCTGGACTGTCGTCGGCGAGGCCGGGGACTGCAGTACCTCGTCGACTGGGAGGGTTACGGGCCGGAACACCGCAGTTGGGTACCGTCTCATCACATCTTGGATAAGGACTTGATCAAAGACTTTCATGCCAACCACCCCAGACCAAGGTGAAACGCCTGGAGGCGTTTTTTAAGAGGGGGGGTACTGTTGTGATTCTGATTTCTGCGTGTCATGTTAAGTTCTGTGCCTGGCTCTGCCATGTTATTGATTCTTGTGTTTAGAGACCACTGACCTTGTCTGACCATTCTTAGATTATGTATTGTGTATATAAGATGTCTGTTTGCTTCACACTCTTGTCAGATCGTTCTCCCTAGTTTTCTCGTGACACGTTTCTCGCCTTGATCTCTCAGTGTTTATCTTTCTGACTGGACCGTCTTTGATATCGAGCTTTGCCTACTCCCTGTACTTTTGCCGCATTCTTGTTTTTGGACCTCTTTTGTCTGACTACGATTTTTTGTGATTGGTGCCCTGTGTATGACTCTGGATTTCGCCCTTTGGATTCTGATTTTGGATTGCGGACATTGTACTGTTGCCAGCTCTGTTGGGGGGTTTCCCCCTTCAGAAATAAAGCCTCCTTTTTGCATTTTACTGGTGTTTGCTCTTGGTTCATTTCGTAAAACCTCACACAGTTAGTTGTAACATGACCAGATTTCTTGCAATAGCTGCAAACTAGACCACTTTTGTCACTGTCAGCTTTCACACTTTGATCAGACCTGTTACTGGATTTCTGAGCACCATCACCAGATTTGTCTTTGCCTTTGGGTGAAGAATCTTGGGTATCACCGTAACCCTTTTTCTGAAATTGGGACCATCTATTGTTACTGCTAGACTGAAATTTGGACTTATGTGTGAGAACATGTTCATCTGCAAATTTGGCAGCTGATTGCAAACTCAGTGCTTGCTTCTCATTAAGGTAGGTCTTAATATCATCTTTAACACAGTTCTTGAATTCTTCAACTAACACCATCTCTTTTAGTGAGTTGAAATCATCCTTGACCTCCAAAGAAGTACACCAGCGCTCAAAGCAAACCTTCTTCTCATTAGCAAATTCCACATAAGTCTGATTTTCAGATTTCTTCAGACCTCTGAATTTCTGTCGGTAAGCCTCTGGAACCAACTCATAAGCTCTCAAAATTACCTTTTTGACAACCTCATAATCAGAGGAATCATCTGCAGACAAAGCCGAATAGGCTTGTTGAGCTTTACCCTTGAGGACAGTTTGCAACATCAGAGGCCAGTGTTCCTTTGGCCACTGGCAACTCTTTGCTACCTTTTCAAAACACTGGAAATAGTTGTCAACGTCCTTTTTTGAAAATGGAGGCACCAGTTTTACCTCCTGACTGGCACAAAATTTATTTTCAGTTTCAATTTTAATTTTTAGTTGCTCCATTTGGAGTCTTTCTTCTCTATCAAATTTCTCTAATTCAAAATCTCTCTGTCTCTGTCTCTCTCTTTCTGCTCTTTTCTCTTTCTCTCAAATTCTTTGTTTTTCTTTTTCTTCCCTCTCAAATTCTCGTTGTTTCTCTTTTTCCTCCCTCTCTTTTTCTCTTTCCTCCCTTTCAATCTCTAGCATTTTTAATTAAAGTTCCATTTCTATATTTGGATTTTCCACTGGAAACTGTTCCAGATCTCCTGGTGCAAACACATTTTCATCAATGTAATATTCAACTATCTCTCTAGCCAGTCTTGCTTTTCGCATGGCTGGTTTTACCTCTGTCAGCTCTAAATGTCTGCAAATTTCTAGCAGTTCTGTCATTTAAAAGACTTCAAAACCTCAACGGTTGGTGATGCCAAGAAATCATCCATTGCTGTTGATCTGTCAATATATTTATATAGGAAAATTCAAAACAACAATTTTACAATTTGAAATGTTAGGTTTTCAATAAATTACTCACACAATGGTCTATCCCGGACGAGCCCCCAATTTGTTATTACGTTTTCAACACAAAAGCAACAGCAACGGATGACAGACACAGTTTTAAAAACTTAAACACATTTAATGAACAAAGGCAACAACTAACAATAACCTACAACTAATGACCAAGATTGAATATATTTAAAGAAAAACAGAAATATTTACAGTCCCTTGTTTTGGTGGGGTGGCTTGGTGATGTCCTGGGTGAGGAAAATGCTCAAACACAGGCAAAAATCCACAAAAGAAACTTCTCAGGTCTTGAACAGAATGACAGGTCTGGTCACATGTATCTTTCTTCAAGCAATTTCTCCTACTACTTTACTGTCTCAATTCTACTCCTTATATACTCTTTTGCAGACCCCATCCACATTTAGACCTTTTTTTTTTATTTTCGGGGACTTGCCCCAGACATGTCTGAAACATGTCCAAACATAGCTCCAGTCTGAGCTGAATTAAAAAAAGGTAAATACTGCCATCTAGTGGCCTATATTCACATTACAATGGCTTTGCCAGAACTGAGAAATAGGAGGGTGAGGAGGATTCAATATATAAACTGTAAGTGTGCATGTTTTCACAATATTGGGCAACAAAAGTGTGACCATGAAACAAATAAGAAAATGCCGTTGCACAATAAATTTCCAAAATTGTCATCACGCTGACGTAAAGTCAATTGTCCAATTAATTCATACTATATTTTAGAGGACTGTGTTATTCTGAAGCATGACATTCATCATAGTGGACAAGAAATACAATTATAATATGAATTAACCTGTCACTATACGATAAGAAGACGCGTTATAATCCCAAAATATGAAATCAATAACATAAACTACGCTTATGCCGTCGAAGGCGATGGCTTGGGGTATATCCCCGAACGCCCCCAATTCTCCAATTCCCCAATCCTTGAATAGACCTTGAATAGACTTTCATTTGAACTTTCAGGTCAATCGGACAAATGGTTCTGAAGTTATGGCCAAAATGGTAATTTCCAATCACAAAGCGCCACCTGGTGGCAAAATATTGAACCATGCAGGTATGATGTCATCATGTGACACGTTGTGAGGTCATGACCTTGCAGTTGCACATAGTTTCATGTCAGCTGGACAAATGGTTCCAAAGATAAGGCAAATTTGGTGAATTTTATATGACAAAGCTCCACCTTTTGTCAAAATTTTGAACCAAACATGTACAATGTCATCGTGGGACACATCCTCAGGTCATAACCTTTCATTTGCACTTAATTTGAGGTCAATCGGACAAATAATTTCAGAGATACGACAAAAACTGTGATTTTTCAGTTTTTGGCCCCTTGTGGCCAATCTAGAAATTGTAAATTGTCCAAAATTGAATCAGTTCTTCCTCTTTATGATACTTATATGCAAAACATGAAATTTCTAATTGAAATATTACTGAAGTTATCGCGTTAACACGTAGGGCGGTGCGGCGGCAGCGGCGGTCGGACTAAAAACATAATAACCCCAAAACGCCGTTCGGCGTTCGGGGATATAATTATACGGAAGAATTGTGAAAATAGCAGTCAGTAATGTCTTATTTTGGCGGAAGATGGCTGATTGCTGAAAGATAAGGATGGATTCAGTGGATTTTTATCATCATTTTTCCCTTTTCACATCTCAGTCGTTTTGGCATACATAATTGTGGACACAAAACGTAAAGTAGCGAAAATCAGCAGACTCACAGCAAAACACCGGAAAACTTTAGTTGCCGATGAAATGTGTGATCAGACTCATTCCTTAGAATGAAAATCAAAAAATTGATATGTATAATCATAGAATATAAATCAACATTTCTCTTTGGTAACATTTGTAATTTACTGGACAAAAAATGATTTTTTGTATTTGAGTAGATATTTTTCAAACTCAACTGTAATTATTTGGCTAGAGGTTTGGTCAGCCGTGTAAGGAAAGACAGTTCTTCTGCAAAGTAGCACGTACATTTGAGCAGTGCCTCCCACTCATGACCTGCCTGCCATGGTAACAGTCGTAAGCACAGCAGACACAACGGGCTACGACTGTAACTCCATAATTTCAGTCACATGTAGTGTAGTGATGTTCTAACCAGGAGAGTTTTGTGACAGAGTGGAATTTGCTCACTAGACTGTGAGTGAATAACTTATGGGTAAACAAACATAATACTCACTATCCTTTCTGATAAAAACTTACTTTTGGTGTCACATTTTAGTGTCCTTGTTTGGTGCAAATATCATTTTATTAATTTAATAATTATAATAATAATAATAAAAAAACTTGCATTCAAGTGGTAGTTTCATCTTCACCATATACCTTATATGTCCTGAACAAAATGAACAAGAATTAAATGCATCAGTCATTATCTGCCAAGAAAAAAAAATGACAATATCGTTTTGCCCACAATCGGATTATTTGGCCTGCTGGCATGAATTGTGGGCGGCACCCGGACTCTATTTAAACCCAAGTTCCGCCTCACCGCCTTTGCTAGAGTGTCAGTGTTACTATGCACAATAGCCGATAAGGTCTCGAGCTGGAGAATTGTTTGAGGTATTAGTTGCAAAGAGGAAGGTGTTAGTTAGCAGGGGAATCTTTTCTCTCTTTTCTTACTCTTTCTGGGCACCGTCTGGTGCTAAATCTTTTTATCTCAGTTCCCGAGATTTTTCCCTTTTATTCCGTCCTGTCGAGCTCCCTTTGCATTTTTTTGTTCCCGGACTAGATCTTTGTCCGTTGGACGTGCGAGTCTCTCTCGCTCCTTTTGTTTGTTTGTCTCTCTTCCTTTCGTTTCAGCCGCTGCTTTTGGCGTCTCGAAACACCAGCCATCACATATATTTACTTTTTCTCAAAAAATACCGTGCGTCTACAATAACCATGGCTTAGCTCACTGTGCGTCCCAGGTAATATTTGTGTGCATATGACCCAAGGTCATAGGTCACCATGAGCAATGCTGGCTGGAGGACAGCATGCCGTCTGATTGCAGATTCACTGATTTACGCACAGCATTTACAAACATCTGCGAGACAGAGAGAGAACTGAGTCTTCACTGCCTTTAAGAGAAATCAATAGGCGCTGGATGAGCTGATATCTTGCTGCTGCTTAAAGAAATACTGACTGCAAAAGAGGACAACAAATGCAGCACATGAGGTGGATCAGGTCCATGTGATTGCAGGAATATGAGCTCAGGGGGGAATGCATGAATATAGAATTGTTGCACAGCAGTATAATCATGAAAATTCAACTTCACGCACTCTACACTGTCAGGCGTTCACCCGCGTATGCAAGGGGCTGTGTGTAATTTTTTTTACATTAGACACTGCCAGAGGGAGAGAGACGCTGTGTAAATCAGAGGCCTGGATGCAATATAAATTAGGATGTTCACACATTTCATAGAGTAGGAGAGCTGATCCAGGATCAGGGTTTCCTGATTTATTTCCCAACCTCTGCCTTTATGCTCTAAAATGTAACTCTGATCCCAGATCAGCTTTCTTGCTCAGAGATTCTTTTCTCGCTGAAACATACAAGTTTCCAGTTCATGATTTTTTTTTTCTAAAGAAACATATCTTTTTGATTTTCTTTTCTTTGCATTACGTTATCATGGGAGATGGACTCACACACACAAAATAATACAAGTACAATTCAAAAGGGAGAAGAATTAAAACTAATGACGAGGGTAGCTGCTTATAAGAAGCTAATTTCTCAGTAGCAAGTAGCAAACAACTTCATCGGTGAATGGCATTACATGGGGCCCTTAAGAGTTACAGACTCAATGGGTATTTTGAGAGGTAAAGTGTAGAATAAATTTTTAATGACACCTCTGCTAGTTTAGAGACTTTGGCACTGAGAATGCTATCGAGTAGCCAGTGCGTACTCATGTGACTCTGAGAGTACTGACTGCAGACCTCCATACCTAGAATACCTTCTAAGAGGTATTCATGTGCCAGACTGGGGTAATTGCTTAATGATAACCCCCCCCCCCACCCGCATAGCCGCGTTTACCCACAGAGCACTAAAAATAGTGTTGCTAAATGATATCAGATGTCAAATTCAAAGCTGTTAAAGACCTATCTTATGGAAACTTGTTTAAACTGAGCTCTTTTAAAGACGTTGCCACATGATAGGTTTTCAACAGCTCAAGATGATTTAATTAGTAATTTTTTTGAAAATTTATTTCAGCCCTCTGAGGGTGAATCAGTCTGGCCTTAATTCACCTCGTCTCTGATTGGAATCGCAAACATTACAATCCCCTGACCTCACCAGCCTCCTCAGCGACGGCCTAATTGATGAGCATCGATCGGAGGTTTTGTGCAAATAAAGAGCAGAAACTCTCCTGTCAGTTATCTGAGGCCACGCAATTCATGGCCTAACAATACATCGCTGCCAGAGTTATCAACCTTGGTACTGCAATTCCCGAGTGGATTTGATGAGCCCAGTCGATGAAAGAGCCCTTAATTGTTTGAAATTTTATGAAACAGTACTGGTGAGGAACTGCACCCATCCAACAAATATACTTTAATGAACTCTGGACCTCTCCCAAAGAGGAGGAGAGTATTTGAAGGAACGATGGATAGGAGATCGGGGCAAGTGTGATGTTGTGTGGACTTAGTAGGCCTGTGATTGTGCGAAAATTGTCAGCCCTAGGTGGCGAGACTCAGGGTGGGGCTCGCGTCTCTCGTCGGAGTCCGTGTGGCTCCTAAGCCCCCCGGGGTCCCAGGTGGTGGCTGATTCTTGCTTCCTTCTTGGAGAGGGGGAGGGACGTAGAAATGAGACAAGCAGGAATGTTGGGAACGAAGGCGGTTTATATAGGCGCAAGGACGAATAGGAAAGCGCATTGGGCGTGGTCCTGTTCATTAACCTACGTTATCAGGAACTCTATATTAAAATGGAGATTTTATTGCATATGTGCAACTATTCTCTCAGATAATTTTTTTTCTTTTTTTGTGTAAACTGAGCTACGGTAGATTATGCAAAGCCTCCCTCAGAAAGAGATTTAATCTCATGACTGGAACTAATCTCTCTCTCAAAAAAAATCACAATGTAGTATTATTATGCCATTGTTATGGATGCAGTAGACAATGTAGTATTATTTGCTAACCGGGAGCACAGTAAACACGAGCACGTCCTTTTTCGACTAAGTGGTTGATATGCCTTGCTAAAACGTGCTTTTCCAGTGCGATACCTCCGAGCCCCACTGGGGAGGGCGGTGTTGACAACATATGCAACATAAGGACTTTGATTTCCCTGATTGTATAAAAATGCACATTTGGCCAAAGGGGTTCTGCGCAAGATTAACAAAAAGCATTTTAGCATGAAACTCAACAATGGAGAAGTTTTTCAGTATCAGGACACCACTCAGAAGAAATAAACTGGGTTGAGGGGACTGATGGTCAGGTGGCACACGGTGCGGTGGGTGACACTGTCACGTTACGGCCAGACAGCCCCGAATCAGTGACCTTCTGTGAGCATATTTCTACCCTAAATACCCAATGGAAATGCACCAGCCCTCCTGCCACGCTGATGGGGAATAAGCAGGTTAGATAACCTGTAGGTGGCTGAGCTGATGGACTGCAGCTTCGTGTCCTCAAGGTCAATTCTGTGCTCTCAGTTGCTAAACCCACACAAGCCGCAGTCAGACACAATTAACCCTGTTCACTGGATGGCTCTCCGGTCGGCAGCTTCGATTCACCGCCCCGAAAACAGTCCACTGCACTGAGCTGACTGACAGCAGGCTGTCCTCAGGGGTGAACAGAAAAATCAATCCCAGTCAATGTGCCCACCTTATATTTTATATGCTGTCCAAATGGCACAAACCTCTGGACTTCTTGGCAATCGCAATGTTCCTCATATACATGGATATCCCGTAATAAGTCATCAAAGAGCATGAGCTGTTTCAAAGGTCTTGGCTTGGGATAAGGGCAAAGCAAATTTATTATTATAAAATTAAAATAAGGTAATTATACACTTCATTTGCTTTTTCAGATGGCCATATGCATCGTTTCCAGTTTCAAGGGAAAACGAGGCTCGCAAATACAATTCTAGCAGCATTTTTAGGTCCTGGCATTTTTCACTAAAAATAGCAAAGCAGGAATTTGCAGTTGAATTACTGCAAGGAGAAAAATTTACAGCACCTTTGAAATTAAATGTTAGAATGGCTTGTAGGAATAATTTAAATATCATCTTGGTACATGCAGTGTGTATTTCAAAATCCTTGGTAACTGTTTTAATTTCTTGTGGAAGGATGCATTTATTTACATTTTTGTGTGACTGTCAACTGCCTCCAAAAATATGAATGTCCCCCCACACTGGTACAAAGCGGGCATGCTAACACACACACACACACACACACACACACACACACACACACACACACACACTCACACACACACACACACTATTTACCACTGCATCCAATTTATAGTTTGGTTTGACCAAATTACTTAATTTGATGGTCTGCTGAGCACTCAGGAGCATTTAAATGGACAGCAGCACTCACTCGAGGCAAAGTCAGAAAGCAGAGATCCACGAACCTGTGGAAAGCTGAGGATTTTTAGCTATTGAATCGTTTTCATGGGCAAGATTTATCAGAGCAAAGCAACGTAAACTTGGTTTTGGGGGCTCAGACGAAAAACCAAACGAGACCCACAATGTCTGGTGTTAAATGGGGATTTTAAACATCCCATCAATTCCAGGGAGGGAGAATTGCCAAGGCAATTGGACACTTTTATAGCTCCTATAAAAGCAAAATACATAGCATCCAACAACACTGTGAATACTCAGAATACAATAGTCTGTAAATGCAAAATTGAATCTGAGCGGGTAATCTAGCGAAGGGAATTCTTTGTCGGACGGATAATGGATGAGACTCAGACTGATTTTAGAGACAAATTTGCAGAGAAAAATGGCAGGCATTAGAGGATACTGGGCTGCAGGCATTAGAGGATACGTGGCTGCAGGCATTAGAGGATACTCAACGGCTCTATCCATTTCTCCACAGACAATGATGTAACCTGCCAAACGTTCAGACGATGAGCGGCTGGACTAGAATTAGGGGCATAACTACATCACTATGTCAAAACTGCCCCCACCCCCAAAAAAAGATAATGTCTCGAAGCCAAATGCTGAACATATACGCCATTGCTTCACCATTTCCTGGGTTATTGTACAGTACAGTTTTAAGCAATGACACCAGCAAGGGGAAACATTGAACCATGTAGAAGTACAACCATGTAGCACAGGGCTTGTCATAACGCTGTTTTAAAACATGACTCCATCTATTGTAAACACATCCACAACACCAGAACTTCAGGTAATTTGCATCTTCCATGTATACAATGGGCTTATTTGATCCTTAATACGCGACAATATGATAATTGGGGGCTTTCTTCCCCTGACATTTAATAAGATATTAGTGGCATTGTATTACGTTACTTACACAAAATACAAACCATTTTGCGATGGGGAGTTCAAAGATGAAAAATGTAAATGGTTAGAAAAATTGTATTCAACTACATTTGGTAATATTAACAGCTTCAAGCTGCAATGATGGGGCCAAGCCATCTAGCAGGGCGAAGTCGGCATGGCAACTTCATGTGATCATGTTATAATGTTATCATGCGGTATAGACCGATGGCAAGTCTTAAGTGAATTGAGCAAAGATTGGTTTAACTGAGATATGTCTGGTGAAAGGAACTAACTGTAAGTTGTCCAAAGTGCAAAAATCGTGGTCTTTATTCGGTCCGAGTCCAAAGCCAGGTAAACACAGTGATGGAACAGGAGGGCAGTCCAAACAACAGAGTCCAAAGACAGGCAGGGGTTAAATGCCAAAAAGCACATGTGACTGCACCAAATTGTTAGGCAGTAGGGGAATAGCGTGTCCGAAATCCGAATGCAAAACACAGGCCAGCAAAACACAGAAATCGTGGTCGAGCAGAAAATGGGTTGCAATCAGAGAGCAAACAAATTCAGGCAGGCGCACACAGAAATCTGAATCGGGCAAAAGATCACTGGCGCACACGGGGCTTGGCGCAGAGAAAAGTTGATCAACAGTCTGACAAAGCTGAGCAGAAGCGAGGGACTACATACGCAAGGGGGGTAACGAGCTGGGCGGAGCCACAGGTGTGAGGAATAATCAAAATATTAACTGAGAGGGGGAAAACACGAGGTAATTAAACAATTCAAAATGGGAAACAACGACAAAGACTAGTTTTCACACGACATCCTTAAACAACAACGGCTCCATTCAAGGAGAGATGGGAGAAACAGATGAGTAGAAGAGACAGTTGTGAGGTTTCTGCAGAAACTCTGGCGACGGTCAGGATAGCAAAGAGAGGGCGGAGTTACAGATTGTTGTGGACAGCAAGAGATTCAATATGTAATGTAAATAGTTAGTACAGTAATAATTTTAACCAAATAGTGCAAGATAGTATGTTAGTTATTTACAGGATTAGTATGACGTATATGAATAAGGTTTAGTAGGTAAACTAGACAAAACATAGTGTTATAGTAATTAGTACATAATTAGTTCTGAAGGAAGTAAACGAGGCATGGAGGAACTTTTTGTCATGGTTATGGTTATGGTTTTTGTTCATGTTTATGTCCATGTTTAGGTTCAAGTCCAGTGTTCATGATTTTGTCTTTTATTTATTCTTTTTGGTTATTGTAATTCTCAGGTTTTTAGTTCAGTCCATTTCTCAGTTCCATTGCACTTGTCTCCCCTGTCTTGGCTTTCGTGTCGTCTGTGTCTTGGTTTTCGCCAGTGTTCGTGGTTAGGGTTTCCCTCATGTGTTTCTCCCGATGTAATTAGTTTGATCCATTTCACCTGCTTCCTGTATAGCAAGTGACTTCCCTCTCGTCTATTTAAGAAGTCTTTTCACAGCCAGCTCCTTGTCAGAACGTTGATCAATATTTCATTGTGCAGAGCGCCTTGTATGCCATTCAGTATTATTTTTCTTCTACTGGTTTGTCCGACTTCGATTCTTGCCATTGCCCTTTTTGTGTTGTTTTTGTCTTTTTGGATTTTGACCCATTTTTGCATGACCACGATTTCTTTGTTTGGATGCCCTGTGTATGACCCTTGGCTTTGTTCATCGACTACGACTTTTTGCCTACCGTTAATGTACCTTTGCTCATCTGTCTTCCAGGTTCTGACCCCTGCCTGTCTAGTTGACACAGTTTTTGGATTTTGTATTGTGGCTTGGCAATTCTCGTGTTTTTTGGTTTTGACTCGGACTTCGTTAAAGGCCTACGTTTTTTGGATTTCTCTCTCTTGATTGTGGTTCCTGAAGGCACCCTCACACTTTTAAAAACACTGGAAACTTCCGAAATCACCCAACATGGGACAGCTGGCAGACAGGGGCATGCATTGGCAAAGAACATAGAAACGCTAGACATCACGGGGAAAAACAATGTGCATTAACTGGCAGATGATAATGAAAACGTAAACTAACAAATGAAGTGGAAATAAGTAAAAAGCAGAACAGGCAGAAAACAGATCATAACAGTTACAAACATTATGGTTTTGAAAATATAAAATCCATTAAGTAATTTTGGTGAGGCTAACTCTAAAAATCATCATCAGCAAACCTGGTGAAAATTGGACAAAATTTGCAGTGAGAAATTTTTAAACCTTGCGACTGAGTACAATATGGCAACCGAATCAATTAGGCTGACATAAGTTGCCATGTCTCAGTTGTTTGTTAAACACCTCAACAGTCATTACCCAAAACGCTTTTTTGATTATTACAATGTCCACCACTGCTTACATGATGCACTTTCTTTCCGGCTCCTTTGTTTCCAAGTTATCTGCATATATCAAGGAAATTCATGAAAAAGCCCATAATCATGGAACTGGCCCAAGGAAAAAAAAATGAATTTCTGTCTTCACGTTTGAGAGGTGCACCAGAATGCCCTCTTTTCTTGATGATTTGACTTATTTGACTAAGGAGCCATAACAGGACCCACCGCCATCTGACAGTGAAACAGTGATTAATGTCAAATCTCCATGGCAGGGAAACAGTGGAAACAGCTGAAGTCAGCAGGGGACCGTAATTATGATTTGGTAAAATAAACCAGCACCCAAGAAAGGCCAGCTCTTTCAGACCCAAAGACGGGCCGAGGATCACCAGTTTGCCCACAAATGCGTGAGAAAATCATCAAAATGCTTAAAAAATATTTTTCAAAAAATTCAAATTGAAATTCAAAACAACTTTATTTGTCCCCAAGGGGCGATTTAGTTCAACAGTTCACCAAGGCAACACAATATCAACACACAGTCATGCATCCATATCAGCATAGTCAGTCGTCAATGAGGCCTCACGGAGACAAAGGAAGTGCACAGTGATAATGTAGTCAATGATACTACAGGAGATGTGCGCACAAGTACCCAAAATACATACACACAACAATAAATAAATATATATTAAAAAAAATAAATAGAATAAATCCACGATAACTCCATCCGAATAAAATCAGTTCCAAATTAAGCCAAATTCCATAAACGAGGATCAAGATTTAAAAAACTGATAGCAGATGGGAAGGCAGGAGGACAGGAAGGGATGTGAATATTTCACCCTCTACAGTGCAAAACATAATGAAAAGATTGAAGGAATCTGGAGGAATTTCGCAAATGCGAAAGCCTGAACTGAATACCCATGATGCCCCATCACGCAGACTGCGCTGCATCAAGAACCATCATTTATTTAAAAGTGATACAATCCACGTGGGCTCACAATTACTTTGCTAAACCTTTGTCAGTTCCTATAATGTGCAGTTACATCCCTGAGTGTCAGTTAAAACACTACTGTGCAAAAAAACAGCCTCCTGTTATTATTGTCCAGAAGCAGCGTTGACTTCTTTCCCCTCAAAGGCATCTGTGATGGACCCTCACATGAGGGAAATGTGCGCGAGATACAAGTTTTGGGATGTGATGGACACCATTTACTCCAATCAAAAAACAAAAGCACCATCTCGACTGTGCTCAACAAGATGTCCGAGAGCCAGTCAGTGTCCTTGGGAAGGGTAACTCACACGTCTGTGAAGACACCATTACAGCTAAGAAGTGCCCTGAGATTTTGGAGGAACATATACTGCCGTCACAATGACATGTTTTCCTGGAGCAGCAATGCATATTTAAACAAGACAACGCAGAACTGTATCCCACACGCATTACAAAGGCATCGCTGCGTAAGAGGCAGGTGCGAGGGCTGGGCCGGCCTGCAGTCCCAACATGTCTGCACTGAAGAACATGCCGTGAAGTCTGACATGCAACATGCAACCACAAAAACCCTGTTCTGTCGCACTCCTCAAGACTTGATTCAAAGACAAATGAGACAAAATTGCATCTGAAACACTTAATTCATGTTCATTTTAACATTCTACCCAAAGTTTTTCTGGTTTTGGCTTTTTATTGTTATGACTTGGAAAAATCACAACAAAGAAAACTGAAAAGTACAACTAAAACAAATTTATTCTTTAATAAAAAAGTTGTACAAAAAAATGATCCACTATTTAAATTCTCTAATAACACTGCCACTATTTGACTGTTGCCAAAACAAAACTCTGGTCTGCTCTCTTCTGCTGTCTCTCTCTTTGTTGTCTGTCTCCCCTGTGCTTAAAATCACAGCCTTTTTATAGTCTAGCAACCTTCCAGAAAGATCCACAGGATTCTAGGGAAATCCCGCTCCCTCCAAGCAGGAAAGTGCCAGAAGCTTCTAGAAATTACTAGACTTTTCTTAATGATTTTACAAACACGCCACCAGATGGTGCCAATGAACAAAATAAATATAGCTGACCAGCAGGGCAGCAAAACAGCATGTAACAAATCTTCATTTACAAATGGAATATAAAGCTGTACAAAAAATTATCATACATAACACCTCCCCTCTTTAAGAAAAGAAAGGTTTGCTAAAAGCTTTCTTTTGTTAAAATTAACACAGTTTTATAATCAGAACAATATTGAACTTTACACAAACGTATTATTGATCATGATAACAATCATATACATAACAACCAGTGTAAGTCTCACAATCAAATAGAAAAGTAAAATTACATTTTTCACAATCAGATAAAGAAATAAAATTACATGCGTGAAAGTGTATCTGGGATTACATTATCTTTTCCCCTGATGTGAGAAATATCCAAATCATACTCTTGCAAAGGTAAACTCCATCTCAGTAATCATTGATTCTTGTTTTTGATCTTGAGCAAGAATGTGAGGGGATTGTGATCACTGAAGACCATGATGGAAGTAGCTGAACAAGTCAAATAGACTTCAAAATGTTGTAAAGCCAAAACAAGTGCCAAACATTCTTTTTCAATTGTTGAGTAGTTTTTCTGATGTTTATCAACCTTTTTGGAAAAGTAACAAACAGGATGATCTACTCCATCAGTGTCTTCTTACAGTAAAACTGCACCTGCACCAATGTCACTGGCATCAACTGCCAACTTGAACTCCTTTTTAAAATTGGGAGATAAGAGAACTGGTGCATTTTTGAGAATAGCTTTCAGCTGGTCAAACGAATTTTGACATTTTTCATCCCAAACAAATTTTGCATTTTTCTTCAGTAAATTTGTCAAAGGTTCAGAGATGATCGAGAAATTTTTTACAGAATTTTCTGTAGTAGCCAGCCATCCCTACAAATCTCATGAGCTGTCTTTTAGTTGTTGGCTCAGGAAATTCAGTGATAACTTTGACTTTTGCATCAACTGGTTTGACTTGACCCTGTCCTACAACATGACCAAAGTTAACAACTGTAGCTTTACAAAAGTCACTTTTAACAAGGTTGATAGTCAGCTTGGCATCACTCACTCTCTGTAAGAAGTTTCTGATGTAGGTGAGGTGCTCTTGGAAGCTGTCGCTGGTGATGATTATGTCATCGATATAGGCCTCACATCCTGGTAGTCCAGCAATCACTCTGTTTACCAGACGTTGGAAGGTGGCCGGAGAATTTTTCATTCCAAATGGCATGACCTTGTATTGGTATAATCCATCTGGTGTGACGAAGGCAGAGATCTCCTTTGCTCTATCTGTTAGAGGGATCTGCCAGAAGCCCTTGAGGAGATCAAATTTTGTGACATACTTTGTCCAACTTTGTCAATGCAGTCATCAATCCTGGGAATAGGATATGAGTACGTTTTTGATAAAGCGTTCGCTTTCCTGTAGTCTGTCACCATTCTATATGTTCCATTGGGTTTGGGAACTAAGATGCATGGAGAACTCCAGTCACTGTAACTTGGTTCAACAAAGTCATTTTCAAGCAGATATTTGACTTCCTGTTTACGGTATTCCTGCTTCTCTGGATTCATTCTGTAGGGATGCTGTTTTACAGGCTTGGCATCATCTTGTAGGATGACATCATGGTAAACCAAATCAGTCCTTGATGGAACGTCAGGGAATATGTGACTATATTCAAATATGAGCTGCTTTAGCTGTTGTTGTTGAAAAGGGTCCAGATGGGACAGCTTGCTGTCAATATTTTGAAGAATGTCTGAATTTTCAAGTTTGACTGGACCAGGTTCATTTTCTAAGGGGCAGTCAAAATCTTCTTTCGAATTTTCCAGTTCAACTGTATTTACCACATTGACTGGCTTTTGCTGAGTGTCTCTATCAATGTATTCTTTCAGCATGTTGATGTGACATTTGTTTTTGTTTCCTCCTTCCAGGAGTTAAAATTATGTAATTTAGATCACTGAGCTTTTTGAGGACAGTGTAAGGGCCGAAATATCGGGCTCTTAGAGGGTTTCCAGGAACTGGCAAAAGTGCAAGAACTTTGTCACCAGTTTTGAAACTTCTATCTTTTGAATGAAGGTCATATCTGGCTTTCATTTTGCCCTGAGCTTCTTTGAGATTAGACTTAGCAAAGTCACAGGCCTTAGAGAGACGATTGCGGAAGTCAGAGACATACTGAAGCAAGTTCATTGGGACATCATCTTCGGCCAGAAACTTTTCCTTCAGAAGCTTCAAAGGTCCACGGACTGTATGCCCAAAAACGAGCTCAAAAGGACTGAACCCAAGAGACTCCTGAACAGCTTCACGGGCAGCAAACAGAAGAAGATGAACACCTTCATCCCAATCTTTCTCTGTGTCAAGGCAGTAGGTCCTTATCATGTTCTTCAGGGTTTGATGGAACCTCTCCAAAGCACCTTGACTCTCAGGATGGTAAGCTGATGACCTGTATTGTTTAATACCAAGCTCATGCATAACTTGTTGAAATATGCCTGACATGAAATTTGATCCTTGATCAGACTGAATAGACTTAGGAAGACCAACTAAGCAGAAAAACTTGGTTAGAGCCTTGATGATAGTCTTAGCCTTGATATTACGAAGTGGAATTGCCTCAGGAAACCGGGTGGAAGCACACATGATAGTCAGTAAGTACTCACAACCAGACCTAGTCTTCGGCAATGGTCCAACACAGTCAATGATGATCCGACTGAAAGGTTCTTCAAAAGCGGGAATGGGCTTAAGTCGAGCCTTTGGAATATTCTGGTTCGGCTTCCCAACCATTTGACAAGTATGACAGGATTTGCAGTACTCCTGTACATCAGACCTCATGGAAGGCCAGAAGAAGTGGTTTCTGACATGTTGAAGGGTCTTCTTGATACCCAAATGACCTGACATAGGATTGTCATGGGCCAGACTAAGAGTTTCTTGACGATACGACTGTGGAAGAACAATTTGATGGGTGATCATCCACTCTTCATCTGCAGGAACATCAGGTGGACGCCACTTTCTCATAAGTACACCATTTTTGTAGTAAAAACAGACAGGAACTTGAGTAGCCTCTTGTTCACTTGCAGCCTGTGGTAGAAGATGCGCTAGATCACGAGCTTGTTGTTGCTCATGAATAAGTTGTTTACGAGACAAAATGTCATTAGAATGTCCTGACAAGGACAAGTGTCAAGATTTCCCAGACATCTCAGGACTGGAAGGTTCCTGATGAAAAGACTGCCCAATGAAGGTGTCAGGCAGGTTAAAGTCCAGGTCAGCAACATCCTGAATAGCCTTTTTGGCCATAGAACGAGTAACTGCACATGAAGGATAGAGGTCTGGAATTTCCTCCTCTATAGAGTCAGATTCTTGATCAATCAAGGGAGTGTCAGTCACAATAGGGTAGGGCACAACCTTATCCCCAGCAAAATCATTGCCAAGAAGCAAATGAATGCCTTTGAAAGGAAGAGAAGACCGAACACCAACAGTAACAGGCCCAGAGACCAAGTCTGATTGGAGATGAACGTTATGGAGAGGCACACTTGTAAAACCACATTCTACTCCTTGAATAAGGACATTAGCCTGAGTAGACGATTTGTCCGAAAAAGGCAGAATATCTGCAAGAATAAGAGATTGGGAAGACCCAGTATGCCTTAGAATTCGAACAGGAGCAGATGAGGAAAAATCATGCGAAAGGGAGACAGAACCATCGGTGATGAATGGCTCAAAACCCTCCATAACAGAATCAGACACAGAAGGTAGAAGATCAGGTGAACTGACCATTGATACAAGAGATTCTCTCTTTGTCAAAGCAGTTGGCTTGGTTTCTTCTCGTTGTTGTTTTTTCTTAAGAGTATAACACTCAGAAATAAGGTGACCTTGCTTTTTGCAGTATTGGCAAGACACAGAGGGTAAAGAATCAAAGGATTGCTTCTCACCGGAAGGTTTCCTCTCAGAAGTGGTCTTAGAATCATTAGAAGTGTTATTAGAAGTAGTCTTGGACTGAAACTTGCTTTGAAATTTCGAAAAAGTGGATTTTTGCACAAAAGAAGACTTGTGAGTCAATGCATAAGTATCAGCTAGGGTAGATACATCCTGCAAAGTATTGGCTTGTTTTTCTTCAAGGAAAATCTTAATATCAGGCTGGACACACCTTTTGAATTCCTCAACCAGAATAAGTTGCCTCATTCTATCAAAATCTTTTTCGACTTTCATGGAATTACACCACTGATCAAACAACTGTTCCTTTAACCTGCCAAATTCAACATGAGTTTGACTGGCTTCCTTGCGAGAATTCCTAAATTTTTGCCTGTAAGCCTCAGGGACTAATTCATAACCCTTCAGAATAGCAGATTTGACAAAATCATAATCAGCACACTGTTGGACAGATAACTGGTTATAGATTTTTCTAGCTTTACCAGTAAGAACACTTTGTAACATCATTGTCCAATGCTCTTTTGGCCATTTCAAATTTTCAGCAATTTTTTCAAAATGGGTAAAGTATTGGTCAACATCATTTTCTAAGAAAGGAGGAACAAGTCTGATATGCTTAACCACATCAAAATGATCAGAAAGTCCAGAAGATTTTGGAACAGTACCTGCTTCTATTTTCTTCATTTCCAATTCGAACTGCATCCTTTTTTCTTCTAGTTCTCTCTCCTTCTCCATCCTTCTTTCTTCCATCTCCATCCTTCTTTCCTCCAGTTCTCTTTCCTTCTCCCTCTCCAGCCTTCTCTCCTCCAGTTCTCTTTCCTTCTCCAACCTTCTCTCTTCCAGCTCTTTCAGGCGTAGCTGAAATTCAAGTCTTTGCAGCTCCGTTGCAGGCACTTCCACAGCTTTAATTAATTCTGCTGCTTCTTCCCCAAAGATATCTTCATCGATGAAATGTTGCACCAAAATGTTGAATATTTCTTGTTTCTTCATTGATGACTTCACATCAGATAATCCAAGGGTTGAGGCTATTTGTAGCAAGTCCTTCTTCTTTGCCAACAAAATTTATTCCTGGGTTGGAGTTTTCAAAAAACTTTCCACATCAAAAGTCATGATTGCTGGTTTTTAAACTAGTCAAAAGATTTAAAATAATAATCTTCGGTGAATCCAATCTCGGTGGAACCTCCAATTTGTTATGACTTGGAAAAATTACAACAAAGAAAACTGAAAAGTACAACTAAAACAAATTTATTCTTTAATAAAAAAGTTGTACAAAAAAATGATCCACGATTTAAATTCTCTAATAACACTGCCACTATTTGACTGTTGCCAAAACAAAACTCTGGTCTGCTCTCTTCTGCTGTCTCTCTCTTTGTTGTCTGTCTCCCCTGTGCTTAAAATCACAGCCTTTTTATAGTCTAGCAACCTTCCAGAAAGATCCACAGGATTCTAGGGAAATCCCGCCCCCTCCAAGCAGGAAAGTGCCAGAAGCTTCTAGAAATTACTAGACTTTTCTTAATGATTTTACAAACACGCCACCAGATGGTGCCAATGAACAAAATAAATATAGCTGACCAGCAGGGCAGCAAAACAGCATGTAACAAATCTTCATTTACAAATGGAATATAAAGCTGTACAAAAAATTATCATACATAACATTATGTGCGGAGGAATAACATAGTTTTGGAAATATTGAGCAAAGAAAAATGTCTGTTGACAGAGAGCAACTCATTCTCCTCCAGGAAGTACTTTTTGTATGATGGAATGGCTTTATTCCTATCAGGACTTGTGAGGGGGAAAAAGTTGCCGGGTCATTACCTTAATCATTGCATGAAGCTATCGGCTAAAATGCCTGAGAACAGAGGTTTGGCTGATTAATTTAGCTAAAATTATGTCATCAGGAAGAAAACGGAAAAAAAAACTGTCTCCCAAGCCAACGCCCCTATAGCAACCCATTTTCTGACCTGGCTGACAAATTTCAAATTCGGGGGAATCCTCTGTCACTATCAGATCAGGAGAGGGATGGGACTGGGGGACGGGGGGTTTGTGTCGATACACAGTGTGGATGACGGACTGTTCTCATAGCTGTCCATTAAAAAAAAAATCAATTAACTCTGACAGGGAATGTTTACACATGAGAGTATCTGTTACCCACTGTTGACTCCAATCTGTAAATGCGCTTTTTTTTGGTCTCGGGTTTCAACAAGATGTGATCTACATGTTAAACCCCAAAGTCCAAACAGCGCAATGTAGAATGAAATATTATGTCATTACTGTTGGTTAGCCCCCACTCACCGGTGCCTCCGAATCTGACCCCGTGAAAATAAATTTCCATAACAATAGGGTGGGGAAATTACTCCTTCTATAGTTTTACCCTGGACACTCAATCATGGTCATTTCCTTCCTTAGTTTAATGACCAAAAGTTAAATGAGTGAGGGATTTATTTTAACAACGATGGGTTTGATGAATAAGCCATTTTTTTTTTATCATACATCTGACAGGAAAGGAGTTCATCACAAAAAATGAGCAGTTTATTTCATTTGCTGACAGTGAAAGCTCTAGATCTGGCCCCCCGAAGTGCATTTGCCATAAAACGTACCCTGTTACGATTTCCTTGGGGGCATTTGAAGTGTGCAGTCAAGCATCTGTCAAGATTAGTTACGTGGTAAACTTAACCGCTGCTTTGCAGCAAAGGAGAGGCCCCTCCATTTATGGATAAGGGCCCAGAGAAGGATTCAAACCATTTTCGTCTTCAGAGGGGTCGCGGTCAAGCGCACCCCTGAAAATAAAGACCAATGTTCCCCCTCCTGTGGGACGTGTGGTCGAGAGCCTCTGATTTCATGGTCATGTGTCCGGGGCTGCGCCATCCTGAATGCCACCCCCTAGCGTTCGGCGAATCTGTAGTGCTAATGTAACCTTTCTAAAGGAACCAGCCTCTATTTCTCAAAGCCCTTTGGACTGAATCCTATTGTCTAGGGTCCTCTTGCATCTTTTTTTCTGTTTTGAGCCAAATATATCACATCTAGAGTGAGGGGACCCTCTTCTGACTCTGTTTTAGGGGAGCAATGAAACGAACGAAGGAAAACAAACAAAAAAAGCTAAAATGGCCGATAAGATCGATGCGCCCGCGACAGGGCATGAAGGTTGTGTGTGCACACGGCGTGACGTGACACTATCAGGCCGTAATGGGAGAGAGATAAATCTTAAAGGTGTGAGGAGATGCGCCCGGAGACAGAGCTGCTCTCTGCCGGTCGATTAAGCACTGAAGCATGGCAGCTCTCCAGAACGGCACCCACGCCGACTTCCCCCTCTGCTGAGCTCCAACACGCAAAGTCTTCGCCGTCCCATAATCCCCTTCTTCATTAACACTACGCAGCTGTATTAGTCACGCCAATAAACCCTTTCATCCGAATGAGAGAGAGAGAGAGAGTGATAGTTAGACGAGAAAAAAAGGGGACTTACACAAACAGCCTGAGCGAGAGGGAGAGAGAGAGAGAGAGAGAGAGAAGGAGAGAGAATTGAAGTGTTTTTCACACTGAGTCCGGTTAACTCTTCTGAGAATGACTGGCCACATTCACTAGCCTTTATCTCTCAGGAATGTTCTGAGCAACACAGAAACACTCCAACACACTCCTGCACGATGTCCACATCAGAGGCACACCTGCGCTCTGCCACCCTCACCTGCACTTTCCCACCAGACCGGTCATTACTGTGCCCCCCTGCCCAAACAATGGCTTTGCCCCCATGATCTGTATCGTAAACACTCTCTTTAACGTTAGTTTTCAGGTAAAAGGTTCTAGAATCTGCGAATCCCAGTAATTCGCCTATAGCATTGTGATAGCGGTACCATCAGACAGCTTTTCTTCAACACTTATGATGATGTACCTCTTCAATACAAGCTGTGTACTAATAACTCATACTGTCCACCCAAACACTTTCTTTGAAAGCTGCAAAAGTTTTCAGTTTAATGGCAATAATATGATCTCATAATTAATGTGTTTTTGTCCAGGCGATTTCTGTTTGTGTGCCCAGCCCTCTGGCTGAGGGGGTGTACCCTCGATCCCACTTCACCTTTCCTCTGGATTGGACCCCCTCACTTCTGAAACCACTGTGTCGTTTTTTTTAAGGAACCCAACAAAACTGTCAACATGAACCTGGGCCTTCTCTATAACAATCAACAGAGTGTGTTTGAAGTCAAAGCAGTTTATAATACTTGGAGGAATTACACTGAGTTGCAACTACAGTATATGTTGTAAAATAATTCCAGTTGAAAGGGGAGAAGGTATTCTCCTCCAGGAACTACATTTGTAAGATGAAATGGCCACATTCCTTTTGGGACTTGTGAAAGGGCAGGTTGCCAGGTCATTACCTTAATCATTGAAGCTGTCTGCTAAATGCCTGGCTTCCAGGGTTTGCTTAATTAATTTAGCAAAAATTTTGTCGTCTGAAAAAAGGCCCCCTGTTGCCAGTGCCCTGAGATACAAACTTTCTGAGCTGGCGGTCAGCTCCGAAAATTTGGGGAGCCTAAATTTTTTAAAGAACCAGCGTCAGATCGGAATTGCCTGGTATTTCTTTTGGCTACGCGTTTGCTATCTGATTAGTAGCACAAAGAACATTGCTGAGCGTGCAATGATGGTCGATTGCTGGCACAAGTAGCCTTACTGAGTCACTGCAGACAAGCACAGATAATAACACTGGCTTACAGAGGGCTTCAGAGATATCCATAAGCACAAAGCTACAAATGTGAGTGAACTCAAAAGGATCTTTAAAGGCCCAAAACCCTTCAAAAAGTTCACTTTAACTTTGATTTTCTCACTCATACCTACGGGAAATTTAGAGACTCCTATTAGACTGACATGCATGTCTTTGGACTGTAGAAGGCAATCCACACAGACACGGGGAGAACATGCAAACTCCCCACAGAAAGGCCCCAGGCCAGATTCAAACCCACAAGCTTCTCGCTGTGAGGTGGCAGTGCTACCCACTGTGCCACAGTACCGCCCCTCAGTAACATCACACCATCACGAGTGCCATCGATTCAGGAGCCCACTGTATGACTGACTCCTGGAGAGGCTGTCAGTCAGCTGCGTGAGGAGTCTCGCTCTCCCCTTTATATACATGGAGGGGAAAGGAACAGCGGGGGAGATGTTGATCCTCTCAGATTTACTGGGCTGACATGTATAAGTTCGCTGGCGTAAAGCGACACTAAGGATCAGGCCCACAAACCAATCAGCTCTCCCGCTGAGCCCGCGAGATGAAGGCGTGATTGCTGTAATTAGCGGCAGAAAGCATTATAATCTACCAATGACACATTACTTCACTCCGCTCCTACGCACAAAACAGGCATAATATTAAAAGGGGAAATTACACTGCTGCCCTGTTTTTAAACACGTGTTCCTCTCGCGCGCGTCCTCAGTCGCCATCAGTGCCGCTTCTCCCGTGAAACCCCCCTCCTCAAAACCGCAGTGAGTTCAGTCAGGCGACAGCAAAACTTAAATGCTTTGCGTATACCAGTTACACCTGCAACGGGGAGCGTTAAGTTTGTGTTTCAGTCGAGTGAAGTCCTTCTGTGCGAGGTTCACTAAATTAGCGTACTTTACCGCAGTCGTAAGATCAAGCCTTCAGCAAAACAAACATTTCTTTTCAGATCTTTTCACAATACTACGGACAAAAATGGTTGTGTGCTGCTTCTATTTGGAACGAAGGTTAACCCTAGAGCACTAAATGCAGCTATTGTTGCTCAATGGTGCAAGATATCAAAATAAAAGCTGTTGAAAAACTAACCCCCGTGGGAGCTCTTTTAAACAAGTTGCCACATGATGGGTGTTCAACAGCGCGAGATAATTAGATTTATATTTTTTAAAAATTTATTTTAGCGCTCCAAGGGTTAAAAGCCCACAGGGCTTAATGTTTAAATTCAGCAGTGGTCACAGCTAAGACCACAGAACAAGAGCACGGCAGGAGAAAAGGAACTAGCGGAGCCCTTCAAAGCGGAACAGCTTGCAGCTCTCGAAAGGGTGTCAGGGCTTTTAAAAAACACACACCAAAGTGCTGTAACACAGGCCTAGTGGGGGGGGGACTTTAGAGGGATGTTGAGCTGAAGGCATCATTCATCTCAACTAAGATGTCAATACCACACTGCTTAGTGTACTGTTACAGGACATGATGGATTCTCGCAATCCCCTCCATAGCAGAGTTTATTATGTTGACAACCAGCACTTGGCAATGGTTATAAGCCAGTAGTAGTGACTCTGATGGATTCTGTAATGCTGTACAATGGGTTGCAAATCACCGCAAGGGAGGTGTTACGGTCTCTGTCAGATATGGCTAATTATGTGACAGTGAGACATGATCTTCAGCTGACCAGCTCCAACTGCCACAAATGTGATAATGTCCGCTGTTAATGCGATGGATATAAATATTTGGTGGGATAAAATGTTTTTCAAATAAATAACATTTCATGTCCACTGGCGTTACTTCCCCGGTCGTCAACAGCAACGCAGTCTGACTCATTGGCTGTTACTGTGAGTGCCAAAGTTTGACTGGAGACAAAATGAAAAGGATTTTTTTCAATAGCTTGTGCTCGTTCCAACCGTTGAACTCTCAGTCCTCAGGCGCACAGCAGGGTTTCTCGTTTTCTGAAGGAACATTTTATTCCAGACAGGTGGAACTAGACTAGATGTTCATTGCTCTGGATTGCCGCTGCTTTATGAAAATCATACTTTACCTGATTTGAATTTAATATTTGTCCCAGCAACCTTTGGTGTAATTATGTATGTCACCATGAAGGAGAGTGTCAGCAGAATAAAACGTAAATACTGTACCGAGGCCACAGCAAAAGTAAATTGGGACTTGGATCTGGACCAGTGAAGAGAATCAAACCGTCCTGGGCATAAAAAAGTAGAAGAAGAAAAAAACACTTTTACCCAGAATGCCAGTGGTGCTCTTCTTTGCCCCCTACAAAATGCAAACAGTACGTCCGCCCACGGGTTCAGCTCAGCCAACCGCAGATTACGCATGCAAGCCTCTTCGCCGGCAGTCTTTCTCAAAGTATTTTTATCAAATGTATTTTGATCTTAAGCGAGCTATTTTGCAAACCTGCAGCCGTTACTTCGCTGGCTCTCTGAAGCAGATGCCCGGCAGTCGTCACGGAGGGAAGGCGCGTGCCCTGGGCGCAGTTGTCTGCCTAATGATGCCCCTCATTTTCATTACAGGAAATAGCCCAAAAGGGGCCAGACAGCCTGACAGCCCTCATCAAAAAGCACAGAGTTTCTCTCCGGCTGCAGTACATCACAACAGAAGGGCTTCACAGATCCCATTACCATGCAATGATAGCAACACCGGAATATTTCAGATAAATAAGGCTCACCTATAATTCGAGGAACGTCACAATGGATATCCAGTGGATGGCTGCCGAGGTCAGTAATGATGACTGAGAGATGAGATCCGAGGTCAGTAATGATGACTAATAGGTGAGATCCGAGGTCAGTAATGATGACAAAGAGGTGAGATCCAAGGTCAGTAATGATGACTGAGCTGAGATCCGAGGTCAGTAATGATGACTAAGTGGTGGGATGTCAGTAATGATGACTCAGAGGTGAGATCCGAGGTCAGTAATGATGACTAAGAGGTGAGATCCGAGGTCAGTAATGATGACTAAGAGGTGAGATCCGAGGTCAGTAATGATGACAAAGAGGTGAGATCCAAGGTCAGTAATGATGACTGAGCTGAGATCCGAGGTCAGTAATGATGACTAAGTGGTGGGATGTCAGTAATGATGACTCAGAGGTGAGATCCGAGGTCAGTAATGATGACTAAGAGACGAGATCCGAGGTCAGTAATGATGACTAAGAGGTTAGATCCGAGGTCAGTGATGATGACTCAGAGGTGAGATCAGAGGTCAGTAATGATGACTAAGTGGTGGGATGTCAGTAATGATGACTCAGAGGTGAGATCCGAGGTCAGTAATGATGACTCAGAGGTGAGATCCGAGGTCAGTAATGATGACTAAGAGCTGAGATCCGAGGTCAGTAATGATGACTAAGAGGTGAGATCCAAGGTCAGTAATGATGACTGAGCTGAGATCCGAGGTCAGTAATGATGACTAAGTGGTGGGATGTCAGTAATGATGACTCAGAGGTGAGATCCGAGGTCAGTAATGATGACTAAGAGGTGAGATCCGAGGTCAGTGATGATGACTCAGAGGTGAGATCCGAGGTCAGTAATGATGACTAAGAGGTGAGATCCGATGTCAGAAATTATGACTACGAGGTGATATGTTAGTAATGGTGATTAAGAGGTGATATCCAAGGTCAGTCATGTTGACTAAGAGGTGAGATGTCAGTCATGATGACTAAGAGGTGAGATCCGAGGTCAGTAATGATGTTCAAGAGGTGAGATGTCAGTAATGATGACTAAGAGGTGAGATCCAAAGTCAGTAATGGTCACTCAGAGGTGAGATGTCTGGTTGAATGTTATAGGTCATCAAGTGCGAAGGCTCAGAGCTTTTGAAGTAGAAAGATGCTCAGGACCCGACACTAACGAATCGGAGCTAAAAATGAAATTGCCTGCATTCTCATTTTTGATTGAGCCAGGCATTATTGAGCACTCGTAAACCTTGGCTACAGGTTTTTCTGGTCCCTGATTTTCGGCGTCGTCTAATAATGACACTGAGTGCACAGACCCCCCCCCCCCATGCTTCCGGCCCGACCACACACAATCAGCACCTCAAAACTAAGACCCGCTCAATCAATTTTACCCCTGAGATGTTACCACTCACTGAAACAACTGTCCTTCAATTCAGCCTCCAATTATGCGCGAGATTCACTTCATCGCCATCGCAATAAAAAAGCTGCAGCAGCCAGCAATCAACAGAATGAACGTGGGGTAAAAAAGATGTCTTGGAGAAAAGTAGCGCTGCATTTATTTGCCATTTGAAGTCGAGGCAGCATGTTTATCGGATCCAGGCTGCTGCTTATCTCTGCTACATTTAACTTTTTTTTAACCAATTTGGAATGCCCTGTGGGAGGGCGAAGACGAGCTCGCACACCCTCTGATTCACGCGCAGCGGGACAGCACATCTCACCGACCCTCCCATCTCCCCTGCCGCTCAGCAGCTGAGCAGTGCTGTCGCCCAGATGCTTTTGCATCACTTGAGCAGAGAGACTGAGAGCACCACACGAGTGCGACAGAGAGACCGGCCCTTCGAACAAATCCCCACCCTCCCCGGGCACCGCTGACACTGGTCACATGGTGCGCAGCAGGATTCTGGGCCCGTTGCCACCAGCACAATGGCCAGGATTTGATTCCACACCGCATCATTACACTGAGGGCTAGCGCACAAAAAAATCACAATGCTCAAAACCAATAAAATCTAAATTATGCATGAATGCTTCTCACTGAAGCAAATTCAACCACAAGGAATTTCACCTCGTTTCTCAGAACAAGCACTTGTTATTTTTTTATTGAAGCAAAATCAGTGCTGGTTGGTTTCAGAGTCAGGCATAATGTTTGTGAGAAAAACAAAAAAAAAAACAGTTCAGTTATATGCTACAACAACTACTTTATACACCCAGCATTGAAACTTATGAAGAAATAACACTCATTTTTCACCACAAATGATCTTAGATCTTTGTAAAGAGCTGAAGCGAGCTTCAACAGATCAGAAACAAGATCGCGCACTGGGATGGTCAATGTAAATTAACTGCATTTATATAGTGCTTTCCAGTCACATGATATGACCCCAAAGCGCTTTACTTTGCCTCACATTCACCCTGATGTCGGAGGATGCCATGCAAGGCACCAGCCCGCACATCAGGAGCAGTGCGGGGTTCAGTGTCTTGCTCAAGGACACTTCAACATGTTCTCTGGAGGAGCCAGGGATCGAACCGGGAACCTTCTGATTCCTGAGCCGCCTGCTCTACCTCTTTTCTCTACCCTTTCACAGGGTCTGAAGTTTTTTTGTGGCCGTCTTTCCAAGTCCGTACACAGGACCTGAACAGTATATATACCTGTAAAACCACAATGCAGTCTGATTATGCTGCATTGCACTACGGAATCAAAACAACACGCAGCCAGTGACCCGTCCATCATATCGGTGAAACTATGTCACTTTTGTCAGTCTCCCTCAAACTCTGACATTACTATGAGTCCGCACAGTGAGTCAAATGCTGCAAATAACTCAACCCCAAGTGTGTAAGTCCACCCATATGCATGTCCAGTCCAGAAAAAGACAGCAGGACCTGCAGGAGGGAGCAGCGAACCCGCACGCTTACCTTTCTTATCCCCGAAGAAAAGGGTCTGCTGTGCCGGGTTTGACCACTGGAGGGAGGTGTTGTCATTGTGGTCCACGCGGCAGGTCATGTTAGCCACCGCTCCCTCTGCGACCGTCACATTCTGAGCTATGGGGAACTGACCCTGGCTACCTGTGAAGGGGTGGGTAAGGAGGGAAGGTGGGGGTGTATACAGAGAGAGAGAAAAAAACAGAAAGAGAGAGGGTCAAGCACATGGGTGGTTTGTCTGTACCACCATTCAGACCATCTCATCCAATGTTGTAGCGAAACGAATCTGTTGTGTTTTTCGCGTGATAAGCATCAGATACCTCCCACCATGTGAGCCCGCCCCACGCCTGAAGTGTGGCTTCATGATGAATTACCTTCAAACACCTGATCATATGACCTGAGCCCTTCTAACAGACTCGTCCACAAAAACCTCAAGCTCGACTCTTGCATGCGGACATACAATAGGACAAAGTGAGCACATTCAAAAAAATGACAAGCTTAACTCCCACATTCAAACTGACCACAAAGCAAGACACATCTAACCGAACACAACCTTTACTCCTTCATCCAAATCGGCCGCTGAAAAAAAGGCTCAGCCCCCGAGTGCTCGGGCAGAACAGTGCACCATGGGAAGACAGAATAAATTGAAAGCGCAAAGAACGAAGCTTTATGAGAACCACGCTGGGAACTGTAGCAGGCCGTCCTGGTCTCAGCCAACTTCCACAGCACTAATTGGTTGCAGGGTCCAGTCGGCGCCAGTCACATTTTTGCCGGGCAAACAGAGGAGAGGCAAATCGGCTGACCATCCCGGACACAGCGAGCCGTTGATCTGAGCCACTGCCGCCGACTTTTTAGTCATGGAACGGCCCGAATTCTCCCCATCTGCCGAGCTTCTCTAGGTTTAATCATCTTATATCCCAGCTGCGCTTGTCATCTGAGCAAAGTTCTAATCGTGTTGTGGCTACCTTTTGCACTTTTCTATTTCTGTCTTTTTTTTTTTTTCTGAATTAACCAGCCTGTTCTGGTTCACAAACCAAGAGTAACCTCCCAACTGACAGTCTTTCCAACAGCAATGACAGAGTCGTTTTCACTCTGTGGGCGGTGAGCCGAATATCTCCCCAGACTAGTGAGGCAGCCAAATAGGAGCTCTCGCTTTTTGACATGTCCAACAGGAAGTAGGAAGTGACCAAAGTCCAGCGCTGTCCATGAGCTCACTGGAGCATGATAGTTGCTGCAGTTTCTGTTGGAAGTATGGATTCTCTGGGAGGAGTAGAAAAAAAGGGAATTTAATATAATGAGTTTGTATGTATGTATTTCCCAGGTCGGTGAAGAATAGATCACACTGTATAATTGTAGCTCTGGTGATGCGCTGATAATTGCTGTTTGAGGCTTGCGATTTATCTGCTATGACTGCAGCTGGGACTCAGCGAGAGCGCGGTGAGATTGTGAATCGGCTTAATAGCACAGATATTGTAACTTGTCAGGTTCTTACGAGTAACAATAATTGCTCTTGTGAGTGCATATAAGTTGTGATTAAACTCCTGGCAGGTTAGAAATCTCTTAGTGGGATCAAGTTCAGAGACAAATTTCATAAGCTAAGGAGTGCTGCAAGCGAAATAACCACCCAACAGCGCGGGGCCCAAGCAGTATTGTTTCTGTTCAGCTCCTTCCTACAAAGGCACTAAAGCGCACAGGCCAATTTGGATTATTTTTTGCAACGATGATTCACTGATTCCTTGATCTTGAAATCCACGTGACGACTCATCTTAGTCTTCGAGCCACCTCGATATTAGCCCTTCGTCAGGTTACCGAATCATGGCAATGGCATACTGCTCGAAAGCGAGCCAAAACAAAGAACGCCCACAACAAAGGCTGACACGGCTTCAGGACTTCATAAGAAGCCCGTGTTTATCTGCCAGCACCAGATGGATTTGAAATCATGGCCACTCCTTCAGATTGTGATGCATATACTGCAGCGCCAAGATTTCAAAACCACAAAAAAAAAAAAAAACCAAGGCTGTGAGCGAGAAAGCATGACATCAGTAATGCAGACTCTGGGCACACTCACTTCTACATTAAATATAAATGTAAAATAATAGAAAAGCTCAGTGCTGTGGGCTCCTGGTTTAGACCACTACAGTGGCACAGTTCTGAGCAGAGTCTCCCTCTGGGGAATTGATTGCCTCTCTGTAGGGAAGGTGAGATGGAATCAGAGCTCCGCTGGCACTGTGGTGTGTGGGCACACAGGATTAGCCGCAGGCTTCAGACGAAACATTCAGCCCATAAGGGCACTGGCATTGCAAATTGACAAAACACTGCTGTCACCACCCCACTTCCTGCCAACATAGCTCCTCCCATCCTACTTTAACCCTACAAAAGCTACCGACTCCTACCACCAGCTATAGCACTACTCACAGCTACTAATGCTACAGCCAACACTAATACTACTCACAACTACTAAAGCTACAACCAACACTAATGCTACTCACAACTACTAATGCTACAACCACCACTAATGCTATTCACAACTACTAATGCTACAACCAACACTAATACTACTCACAGCTAGTAATGCTACTACCAACACTCATGTTACTCACAGCTACTAATGCTACTACCAACACTCATGCTACTCACAGCTACTAATGCTACAAACACCACTAATACTACTCACAAAGACTAATGCTACAACCCCAACACTAATGCTACTCACATCTACTAATGCTACAACCAACACTAATACTACTCACACCTACTAATGCTACAACCCCAACACTAATACTACTCACAGCTACTAATGCTACAACCAACACTAATACTACTCACAGCTTGTAATGCTACAACCAACACTCATGTTACTCACAGCTACTAATGCTACAACCAACATTCAAGATACTCACAGCTACTAATGCTACCATCACCACTAATGCCACTCACAACTACTAATACTACAACCAACACTAATGCTACTCACAGCTACTAATGCTACAACCAACACTAATACTACTCACAGCTTGTAATGCTACAACCAACACTCATGTTACTCACAGCTACTAATGCTACAACCAACACTCATGTTACTCACAGCTACTAATACTACAACCAACACTAATGCTACTCACAGCTACTAATGCTACACCCCCCAACACTAATGCTACTCACAGCTACTAATGCTACAACCAACACTAATACTACTCACAGCTACTAATGCTACAACCAACACTAATACTACTCACAGCTTGTAATGCTACAACCAACACTCATGTTACTCACAGCTACTAATGCTACAACCAACACTCATGTTACTCACAGCTACTAATGCTACAACCAACACTAATGCTACTCACAGCTACTAATGCTACACCCCCCAACACTAATGCTACTCACAGCAACTAATGCTACAACCAACACTAATGCTACTCACTGCTACTAATGCTACAACCCCAACACTAATACTACTCACAGCTACTAATGCTACAACCAATGCTACAACCAAAGCTAATAGTACTCACAGCCACTAATGCTTCGACCAACACTAATGCTACTCACAACTACTAATGCTACAGCCACCACTAATGCTACTCACAGCTACTAATGCTACAACCAATACTAATATTACCCACAACCACTAATACTACAACCAATACTATTACTACTCACAACTGCTCCAACCAACACTAATGCTACTCACAGCTACTAATGCTACAACCAACGCTAAAACTACTAACAACTACTAATGCTACAACCAACACTAATGCTACTCACAACTGGTAATGCTACAACCAACACTAATGCTACTCACAACTGCTACAACCAACACTGTATTACACACAGCTACTAATGCTACAACCAACGCTAATACTACTCACAACTACTAATGCCACAACCAACACTAATGCTACTCACAGCTACTAATGCTACAACCAACACTAATGCTACTCACAACTACTAATGCTACAACAACCACTAATGCTACTCACAGCAACTGATCATAAAACCAACACTAGTACTATGCTACTTACAACTAGTAATGCTGCAACCAACACTAATACTACTCACAACTGCTACAACCAACACTAGTATTACTCACAGCTACTTATGCTACAACCAACGCTAATGCAACTCAGAACTACTAATGCCACTACCAACACTATTGCTACTCACAGCTACTAATGCTACAACCAACACTAATGCCACTCACAACGACTAATGTTTCAACCAACACTAATGCTACTCACAAATATTAATGCTAAAACAACCACTAATGCTACTCACAGCTACTGATGATAAAACCAACACTAGTACTATGCTACTCACAACTACTAATGCTACAACCGACACTAGTTCTACTCACAGCTGCTAATGCTACAACCAACACTCATGCTACTCACAGCTACTAATGCTACAACCAACACTCATACTACTCACAACTACTAATGCTACAACCACCACTAATACTACTCACAGCTACAAATGATAAGACCAACACTAGTACTACTCACAGCTACTAATGCTAAAACCACCACTAAGGCTACTCACAACCACTAATGCTACAACCAACACTAATGCTACTCACTGCTACTAATGCTGCAACCCCAACACTAATACTACTCACAGCTACTAATACTACAACCAACACTAATACTACTCACAGCTACTAATGCTACGACCAACACTAATGCTACTCACAACTACTAATGCTACAGCCACCACTAATGCTACTCACAGCTACTAATGCTACAACCAATACTAATATTACCCACAACCACTAATACTACAACCAATACTATTACTACTCACAACTGCTCCAACCAACACTAATGCTACTCACAGCTACTAATGCTACAACCAACACTAATGCTACTCACAACTGGTAATGCTACAACCAACACTAATGCTACTCACAACTAATAATGCTACAACCACCACTAATACTACTCACAGCTACTAATGCTAAAACCACCACTAAGGCTACTCACAACCACTAATGCTACAACCAACACTAATACTACTCACAGCTACTAATGCTGCAACCAACACTAATGCTTCTCACAGCTACTCATGCCACAACCAGCAGTAATGCTACTCATAGCTACTAATGCTACAAGTTACCAACACTAATGCTACTCACAGCTACTAATGCTACAACCAACACTACTACTACTACTTCTACTACAGCTACAGCCACCTTGACCATTGTTATCATTAGTACCACTGCAACTGCTTGCATGACAAACAGAGAAAATAATAAATGTGACTGATAGCAGCTTAAGAATAGATTATTACTGCATCCAAAACATGCTTTAAACACCACACAGCAGTTTTAGCACACAGCATCAATCATCAGGCAACAGCGTTACACTTTGCAGTCAGCCTGCCAAGCATTGAAAAAAATTCACATTAGGCAACAACACTGGATGATAAATTAGTTGCACTGTTTGTCTTTCCTGTTTAGAAGCAAAACTCCTGCTGGGCCAACCAGGGGAGTCATCAGAGCACAACAAAGGGTTGAATTTGGGAGTTTTAAGGTATGTATTTGAAAGCATCAAAAGACGTGGTTTTCCTTTCAGAGGTAATTGCAGCGTACATGACAATCGGCTTGATTTGATAATGAAGCTTTTCTGAAATGTGTTCCTTTTAAAGAGCCAGGAGAGTGAAGTGAACAATGTCTTGATGCTGTAGACTATGCAATTGTAATCGAGTACCATTTCAGCCTCTGCCTTTCCCCCCCCAAGTACATTCAATGTTTGACTTAAGGCCCAGTCACACAGCGAAAACGCATGAATTACGCACAGATTTTCGTTTCTGGGCGGAGCGTACGTCGTATGCGTAATTCGTAGGTGGAACGAACGTGGACTGTCAGTGATTGTAAGTGGATGTGCGTCGAAGGCGGTTTGTGCGTGATTTTGAGTTTTGAACGGTTCAAAAATTTTCCGACGCACAACACAACTGTGCGTTGGTGTGCGTAATTCAGGAGTCGGCATGTGTAGTTTATGCGTCGAGTATGCGTAACTATGCGCGGGACACTCGTCGGCCGTCAGTGCTTATGCGTCAGAACTGGTTTGAATCCGCGCACGTCCACGTCCGTCCACTGATGCCCCACGTTCATATCACGCATGAAACGCGCACGTATCACGTTCATTCCACTGACATCCACTGACAATCAATTATAAAACTGACGAATAACTGACATATCACTGACGGAAAACGCATAACGACGCACATCCACTGACGAGTGACGCGTTTCCGACGCACGACTGACTGACAGAAAACTGATGATTCACTGATGTTCCACTGACGAACCACTGACAACTCACGTATGTATTTTGGCATATAAAAGCAGCCATTTCGGGCACTTTTGCCATTCCAGACCTACGGGACCTCCTAGCAGCAGCACCAGCAGCAGGTTTTTCAGCAGCAGCAGCTTCTGGTGGATCTACATGGACTTCTTCTTCAGCAGCTTTCTTCTTCTGCACCCTTGTCTTTGAGGGCAAGCGAGCTTTCCTGGGTGGCATCTCTTGAAGTGTTCTTGATTGGCGAAAGGTACTGAGGAACTCCCATCGTTCACCGCTTTTTATATGCGCTGAACCGAAGCGATAGTGACGCCGAAGGTGCGTTTTTCGTGCGTGCTCCGCCGGTGATTCATGCGTCGGGCGTGCGTCGAATGTTCGTGGAATACTGCACCGTGTTTGCTATTATGCGTCGACGTGCGCGATATGTCAGTGATTGTAAGTGATACATGCGTGGTTCATGCGCGATTCGTCCGAGATTTCTACCCCCGACACCCCGAAAAATTGGTCAATTGCTCAACGCACAAGCACGCACAAACCCAATCTGTGCGTGATTTGTGAGTGATTCGTGCGTGATCGGCTGTGTGACTGGGCCTTTAGATATTAGCCCACAGTTCATGAAATGGAGGTAATTCATTCTAGGTTGAGTTCTAGCGATAACGTGCAATATTTACCCTTACATTTTGAAAAAGATACACTGTGAGCCATAGCACCAGAGTTTTACACAAGCTTTTACACAAATTTACACAAATTGTATCTATAGCCACTGAGCAGATAACACACCCAAAGCCAGAAGCGAAAATACACACAAAAGCATGACAAAATCGACTGCACCTGATAAGAAATTAATAAAAAATGTAAATACAGTGACAATTAATAGTACAACACAACCAGCTTTATATAGTTAACAGAAAATGGGCTCATCATTTTCAGTGAAAATGAAAAGGTTTCTGAGTCTGGAAGTGAAAGAAAGGATTTATAAGCAGCTTATGGGCTGTAATACACATTTTTGGATTTTCCTCTCATTGTCTCGAGTTTCACCATGTTTCCAGACATCTCACTCAGCCTAAGTCTGGTGAGAATGCACAGCATATATTTCTAACATGGTGACATATACTGCAGTTATGAGCTACGGCTTATTCGGGGTTAGTCACTGCAAATATGAGCTCAATCTACAATTCCGTCATGTTGACAGGACCCAGTTGGGTATCAGTCTCAAGATACCTGCCAATTTACTGTTCTAAAGAAAAGCAGAAAAAACCTCAGGATTCTTGATACGAGATACAAAAAAAAAATATATATATATATATATATACTGAGTCAAAAAGAAACTTCACACTCATACATTTGTAAATATTTTCTTGAAACTTTTAATAAAAGAGTTTTTTCTATCACTAGGGGTAAATGCTTTGTCAAAGACATAATGACACACATTAACTCCGACGTGCACAGGTACGTAGCACGTGCGAGCGTACTTTAAGCTAAAACCATGTTTTGTTGTGTTCCTAGTCACGTGACCACATGAGAGATGTGCAACTGAGCTCATGTTAGAGGGACATCTCGGAAAAACAAGCTTTAACAGTTAATTATTAGTTGATTTTCAATGCCATGGCTGTCAAACATTCAGGGTGAACGTGCCACTGGCATGCTGAATACGGAAACGTCTGTCACTGACATTGCAAGGGTTATGGGATGCAGTCGATGGACTATATACATGATCTTTGGACACGTCTCCAACAAACTGGCACCACAGCTGACCGACTGGTAGCCCTTGTGTGACTTCAAAAGCAGAGGACCGACAAATTGTCTTACGTCATTAGCATAATCGATTTGTCAATGCAACATCCACTAGGAATGAATTGTTTAGAGGTCGTGTGACTGCCCAAACCGTACATAATCGCCTGCGTACTGCTCTTATTCAAGTTTTAAGTTACCATTTTTAATCTTGGACATTTCCGTAGCATTTCTGGTAGAACTGGTCACATTATGGACATTATTTTTTTGATACACCATCTTTAATGAGTGCAGAATTAAATAAAATCATTATTTAAAACCTCATTTCTTGTATGTTTAACTTATCAACCTCCAAAGTGTGGTTTTTATTTTGGTTTAGTATATATTTGAAGTGACAGAGTGGTGACCAAATGTAGCGGGAGGGAGTAATTAGGAAATCTCGCAGCAATGGAGAGTAACTGACCCAACTGCCTTGACTCATTCCCTACGGAATACTTTTATGTAAAATTGTTGCATTTGTACGGAATACTTTTCCTGACAATTACACAATATAAAGTATTGAAGTACAGGTGGCCCATCACCGCGATCGGCAGCCGATTTCATGTTTGCATCGGACTGAAAATGGTCATTCACACCACTGGATTCCCCGCGCCTTTGGTAGCGGCTTGCGATAGGGAATGAGTTAAATCTACAGCCATACATTCTTTCATATGGAATCCTGCAACCTGTGTTCTTCAAGTCTCTCAATCTGCACCCTTCAGTGCGGAGCTATTTTAGAGCTATATGTCGAGTAATTGTAGGGCAAAAAACGACTTGTTATATTCTACTGTAGGAATGAGGATTGGTTTTTACGTCACACTTAGGTCCAAACTAAAAATAGAAAAATCTGAATGTAAATCCTCACTATATAATATAAAATACTGAACGACTCCACTTCTGAGTCTCGCTATCAGCGCCATTCCGGCGCTGATTGATACCTATGGGTTAGTTTTATGTGTCGCTGCCACTCAGAACTCAAGCTCCTGTGAAAAGGGTAGTTTATAGAGTGCTACCCTACGTTCAAGCTCTGAAAGAGATTTATCTGTTATAAATGTGCAAGATTTGAAGCATACAGGCCCACAGTAAGAGAGAAAATGCAAAATGATGTCATATTTCTGGTAGGAATATTCTATGTAGTATTTTGGTGTTTATTTCAATAATAACGGCTGTAAAATTACCTATCAGACTTGTACATTGTTCTAATAATACTGCACACCATGATTCTGCAAAGCACATTAATCAGTTGACGTAACAAGAATAGGAGGTTTTTTTGCATGATCATTACAGTCAATGAGGATGCATACATCTTGCATTCATGCAGACTTCCTGGTAATGGAATAAACCACAATAATGGGTCAGATTATGAGGACCATGACTTTCAAATGGGACTACTGGAGCCAGATACACTCCGCGGACGATAAACAAGGCAAAATGGTTCGGAATTAAAGCCTGACTGGAACTTCAATTCAAATCTAAACTCAAACGCCGCGGAAGGAAATACCCTTTCATAATGTAAAATGCGTGATATCGCGGGACACAGGCGGTGAGATAACCTGCCGCTGCGACGCCGTTAAGGAACAGCGTCTTGTGACGGGGAGCTGGCAGCCGATGAGGAAAAAGCAGGTCGTGTCAGAGTCATGCTTCATCACTCGTTATGTCCCTATTAAGGCCAATCAGAAGGAATACAGAATTTCAGGTAAACGTGCGTATTTCAATCTGTATGTGCCAGCTTATAAGCACTGGATAAACCACAGCATGGCCTGATCTGATCGCGCGACATATACCGCGCCATAACGCATTATAAACCACAGCATGGCCTGATCTGCCAAAGCTACATATACCACGCCATAACGCATTATAAACCACAGCATGGCCTGATCTGCCAACGCTAAATATACCACGCCATAACACATTATAAACCACAGCATGGCCTGATCTGCCAATGCTACATATACCACGCCATAACGCATTATAAACCACGGCATGGCCTGATCTGCCAACGCTACATATACCACGCCATAATGCATTATAAACCACAGCATGGCCTGATCTGCCAACGCTACATATACCACGCCATAACGCATTATAAACCACAGCATGGTCTGATCTGCTAGTGCTACATATACCACACCATAATGCATTATAAACCACAGCATGGCCTGATGTGCCAACGCTACATATACCACGCCATAACGCATTATAAACCACAGCATGGGCTGATCTGCCAACACTACATATACCACGCCATAATGCATTATAAACTACAGCATGGCCTGATCTGCCAACGCAACATATATCACGCCATAACGCATTATAAACCACAGCATGACCTGATCTACCAACGCTACATATACCATACCATAACGCATTATAAACCACAGCATGGCCTGATGTGCCAACGCAACATATACCACGCCATAGCACATTATAAACCACAGCATGGCCTGATCTGTCAACGCTACATATACCAAACCATAATGCATTATAAACCACAGCATGGCCTGATGTGCCAACGCAACATATACCACGCCATAACGCATTATAAACCACACCATGGCTTGCTCTGCTACTGCTGAACAAGTAATGGCACAGAAGCCTCCTCATTTCTTTCCAAATGACAAATGAAGGGCGTTAGCCTGAGGTTTAGCGCTCTGAGCGTCAGGCTCGTTCCTTATACCAATGAGTATCGACAATCTCCACCCTCCCTTTGCTGTGTGAAAAGGAAAATAAATAAATAAAAACATTTGACAGCGTGTCTGGACGGTGCATCGATCTCAGCTTGGGCTCTGGTTTCCACCGTAATCACTTATAAAAACGCTTCCTGATGAATGCACAATCCACAATTAAAGCGCAATGAATCACTTGCCATTTTGTCACTGCTGTCTGTTGTTTTCTTTTCATTGGAGCTCAGAGCGAGCACTGGCTGCCAGCTCCCGCCCTGGTGTTCCAAGTCTGTGAGAGGGCTGCCACCATTCTAGGATTAAGCTTCATTGAAATTAAAGGGGGGGGGGGGGGGGGGGTCAATTTAATAGTTTACAGACAGAACTAATTGTAGAAATAAAGACATAAATTTAGATGCTGAAGAGTATGATTTGCTAAAGCTTGTTCACAAAGCACAGCTGTGTCAATGTTATTTTACGACTTGACACTAGTGTCAGCTAGTGACTCAGGGTCAGGCCGGAACCACGCCATGTACGCACAAAATATTACACTACAGACAAGCGAGGCGTTTGTTTCTCATGTGAAAACAGCTCTTTATATTCACGTCTTTCCCTATTGCTATTGGTTGGGAAATAATATCAGTGAAAGTTACAGTATGAAAGATGATCATCATATTTTCCCCACACTTTCCAGCAGGATTCATGTTGCAACCGCTGAAGAGACCGAGGCGAATTCCGGTGATTAATCTGACTAACAGCATCAGTAAGTACAGGTGAGTCTTTCATTAGAGCTAATGCATTCCTCAGAAATGAGAAGTTGAGGGATCTGTCATTACCTCTTCAACCAGATCAAATATTTAAAATTAACTTCATGCATTTTACCTTGTTCTGCTCTTTCTGACTGCGTTGAGTCGCTGTGTTTGATGAAAGGGCCCTTTTACCTTTTTTGCCCCATTATTTTGACTGACATCAATCAAAAAGTCTATGGGGAAAAAAAACATACTTATTTAATTTTTTTTTTAAATAAGCAAATGATACTTATGATACTTATACCTTGAAATAAGCTTTTATAAGACTCTTACAATGATACCTCATCCTTTGTTGCCATAGTTTGCCGCCCACAGTTGGTTTCAGGGTAAGAGACGAGTACAAAGTTATGCATCTGGTGAAGCAGACATTCAGCTGCAGTCCTTCAGGGCCACACGGCCTGCCTGCCTGTGCATTTCAATGAATACGCTGCTCATTTAAGTCACTGATTGCCAGCTAATCCTTCGCAGTCTCGACATCCTTGCAGCCGATTGAGAGGACGCAGCCGCCCACAGTCTCACCAGCAAACAGCAGCAGAGCAATAGACAGAAATTGAATAAATAAAAATATATGCACCAATTAGGACATTTGGAATAACTAACTAGCATGAGTCTTAATTTGCTATGAGATCCATCTGGAATCCATCACAAAATACATTTTCGCTATTAACCCCACCCGAAATGCATAAGGATCTGGCAACGCAAGAAAAATCATGTAGGGCAGCCATGGTGATAGAGACCGAGGTTATTAACTTTATCAAATATTTCAAGTGTGGTGTTGACTTGACTTTCTCCTTTCGCCAGTTCTGTGTGTGTTTACATCAGAAATGAAGTGCTTAAGAGCTGCCGGGTTGCCTCGCTCGGTTTAGGTGCCGCATTTGCGGAGCAGTAGTGACAACCACAGCGTGGGTTTGATCCCCGGTCGTACCAACCGGCAGTGTTTGGCAGCTTTTTCAGAGCAGCGCACAATTGGCTGAAGTGCTGCAGGGATGTAAATTGGGAAGGGCCTGCAGGGATGAGATACTAAAAATAGTCAGTTGTTAGTTGCTCGATTGCCTTCAGTTGGCCAGCTGGGCGCTCGTCAGTGTGATTCTGAGCTTGTTCATGTTCGGTATCCTCCGCCCTTGTTCTGAACTTGCGAAAGTTTTGATCAATGAGTGTAAAAGACGCAGGGGCTGACAGGCGTGTGCTGCGGAGGAGACCCGCAAATGGTGTTCGCTCTCCCAAGCTGGCTACTTGGGGTTGCACACAAGCAAGCATTACATTACATTACATTTATTTAGCAGATACTTTTATCCAAAATGACTTACAGTAAGTGCATACAGAACGGTCACTGACACTGTAGCCCAACAGACTGGACACGGTACTATTCACATCAAACATTAGTCACCTGAAGCCATGAACATGCAGAGCAAAGACTGTACAGGAGGCAGTAGCACACAGGAAAAAAATCAAAGCACATTTAGACAAGTAGTAAAGGGTTTTTTTAAGTAAAGAGCGGGTTGGCCATCAGGTCAGAAACTGTCTAAACAAGTGAGTCTGAAGGTTATGGCAGAAGAGCAGCAGGGATGGAGCCGTTCGTAGGGAGGTGGGAAAGTCATTCCACCACTGGGGAGCAAGATGGGAGAAGCTGAGTGATCTGGTAGAACGACCAGCTTTCCAACCCAGGGTAGGGGGGTGAAGTCGTCCTGCGGCTGCAGAACGAAGTGGTTGGGCTGGTTCATAGTTATCGAATTGGGCATTCCAGATTCGGGTGGGATTGGAGATGCCAAATTTTTAAAAGAAAAAAATAGGGAAATGAAGGATTTAGAGCCAGAGCGGTCTAAGATACGGATAATAGATGTCAAAGTTTTTAAAATATAAGAAAATAAAAAAATATTACTCGCATTGTTGTTCTCAGGTGTAGTACACATCATGACACCTGTTTTGCTTTATGTGGTGATTGATGAAAAATTAACCCATAAACATACTAAAAATAAACGAAATATGGTTAGAACACTATGGCATAACTTCATTTTTGCCATGTTCATCATTGGTCTAAACTGTAGTTTCTAATCTCCATGGAACATCATGCAGACGTTGTTACTTGTAAATCTTTCTGCATTTCATGTTTCAAGCAATAATCATATTTTTCCCTGACCCCTTGTTGCTTTTTGTTTTTTTTTGCCAAAATGTATTAATTCATGACACAAACAGCTTCTAAAGGAAGAGAGGGACATGCCATGAACTTTTGAATTTTACAACCGCTTCTAAATTTTGTTTGAACTACAATAATAATGAAGCTACAAAAATTCACAAGCCACCTAGTGGCAGAAGTTGTGGACTAGACCACTGTGGCTCTTAAAAAGTCTAAAATTTGAGGATTAGACCACTCTGGTTCAATGGGTTCAACACAAAGATAAAGTGCCAAAATTTTATTGGCCTCGTTTTTAGTTCAGAGAGACTGATTTGCGTCGGATCATTCAGGCGCTGATGAATCTTATCAACATCACTGCCTTATATAATGGCCTACAGACAAGTAAAACTTTCAGCAGTGGCACAACGGACATTAATGTAAATATACTGTATTTGATGTTCGCAGACTTTGCTAGCGTGTTGTATAATTGTGTAAAGTGAGTTTCCTTCGCCAAGGAGGATATATTTTTACCTGTGTTTGTCTGTTTGTCTGTCTGTTAACAGGATAACTCAAAGAGTTATGAACGGATTGGCACAAAATTCGGTAAGATGGTAGGTGGTAGTCCAAGGATGAGCTAATTCAATTTTGGAAGTGATCCGGAACATATTTGAGATTCTAGATCCGGAAAAATCTAAAATATACCTGAGTAGAATGATTATCCCTTAAGTAATGAATAGATTTTCATAAAGTTTCAGTGTTAAATAGAATCTACACTAATGTAGAATTGATTATAGCTGTAATATATATCGGGATAATATTCTTGTTGATTCAGAACTAATAATACTGACATATGACTTGGCGGAGGTATGGCTCTAACATGTCACCTTCTAGTTGTTTCTGCCTGTGTTTTTACCTCAGTTTCTTCTGTTTGATTTTGCTGAATGTGTCTTTGTAAATAATCCTGCTTTGGTTGGAGTCAAAATTCTTTTACTTTAAATAGTTTCATGGGAAGCAGTAAAGATGTCTGGTTGATTTTTAAAGAAACAGCCAAAACAGTTGTATTCAAATGGAAGGCCATTCAGATGGAATGAATACAAATAATTACATAAGTTAAATTAATTGAGTTTTACTGTTTGGAACCTAAATATTTCAAATGATACAGATGGTATTCTAAATTGACTTATGGCCATACCACCTAGAAAACGCCCGATCTCGTCTGATCTCGGCAGCTAAGCTGAGTAGGGTCTGGTTAGTACCTGGATGGGTGACCACCTGGGAATACCAGGTGCTGTATGGCGGCACAGTGGTTAGCACTACTGCCTCACAGCAAGAAGGCTGTGGGTTCGAAGTGGCTTTAGAACAGGAGTTGGTCCCCAGGTGCCGCTCTGTGGCTGCCCACTGCTCCTAACTATAGGATGGGTCAAACGCAGAGGATAAATTACTCGACAGGGTTCAATAAAGTATATTTTATCTTATGTGCCCAAATGGCGAATTTGTAGATTGTGCTCATACATGCCACTACTAAAACCTGTGTAACTTTGTTCTGCTTCCATTTATTAGCATCAGTCTTTGCTCATGTAATGTTCAGATGTTGGGCTATTGTTTTTTGGAAATTTTGGGCTGCAACTGCATCATTCTAATGGGATATTTATTCTTGACATGCTAAATTTCGGTCCGCCGAAATAAAATTTTTCATTTACATTATGTTCCATCTTTATTTATTCTGACCCAGTAAGATATATTCCACTCTTTACACCTCAAAAGACACTCCACAGATGTAACCTTTATTATGATAGCAAGATTTTTCAAATAGATTTTGTAGTTGCAGTGATATTCTCAGTTCAGCTCGGGCATGTCATTTTTGAGAATTTCCTGAGCCAGAGGCTCATGGCTTAATTAACGCAACACAATGCTGTACTCAGCAGCCGATTATGCCAGACATAACTGACAATATAACTTGGCTAATGTCTTAGTATTATAAAGATCAACAAAATATGGATACGTATGATTCTAAATGAACTGTGGCCAAGCTCACATTGTCTTTTTATGTTGTAAAATGATTCACCAGTCCCATCAACTTCAGTAATAATGGTGGTAAATATCTAAACTATCACAAATGTGCTCCAACCTTGGACCACACTGAATAATAAGTCATGGAAGTAACAATTGTCCTTGGCCACTATGAACCTATTACTTTTCAACTAAAATCAACATGAGCTCTATTGATAAACAGCTGAAGGAATGAATAGTTATTAATACTAGTATAATATTTCATAGGGGCACTTGCTAGGAAATTTCTTCTGAAAGAAACATAACACTCTTTCCAGGCAAACTGCACAGGGGTTTTAGCGAGACCGAATGAATCAGTGGCCTGTATCAGGAAGAGAGGCATTTTACAGAAGGCTGGTCACACAAAATGTCTTCCTCACTCAAGCAAAAAGCACAGTTGGCCTCTTCCTTCAGGGGAACACTGTTTACAAGCGCCCCATCTCGCCATCGATCCACACCACACCACTGACTTTTCGAGACCATATCATGGTCGGCTACACATCGGCATTCATTGCGAAACGTGGGAGACAATTATCTGCACGCGGAAACGTACTGTATAGATTCCAGCGGTGTGGGCAGAGGCACAAGGCCTCTTATTCAACATTTCCAAAGAGCAAAACAATCTGACCTTTTTAACGATCTGCAGCAGGATCGCCCTTTCTTGCACCACTCACAACGCCTCAAGGTAAAGAAGCGGGTGACCTTCACTGCACCCCCACAGACCTCGACTCACATCCTTGGCTCTGAATAAGTCCACTCAAAAGAAACAGAAGAATGTCACATCGTAAAGGGACAATTTCAGTGCCTGAGTATTCATTCCGGGTTCTTGAATAGGTACCAGTTATTCATCCAGCTGCCTGTGACCACTTACAATGACAAACTGGCAATGATATTACATTTATTGTGTGCAGATACGGAACATATTTTTCATATTGTTAGGCCCTCGGATCCGGGAACGAGGCATAATAACAGAAACACTAATAGCTCCTCTGTTTAGTAGTAAAATGTAGATATAGGTAACACACATTTTGTGGCATGGCGGCTGGGGAAATCGGGACGATGACTTGTGTCCTGATTGGGCAGCAGTTGGTCATGGGAGGGGCATCCCTTTTAAATGGGCTAAAATCAAAGGTGGTTTTTTGCGATGTGCCAGAGCCCTGAAGTGGAGGACATCTTCCCCAAACTTTCATTCCCAACCGCATATGCGCCTCATTTTTAACCCGTCACCTATTAGACTGCTATGCTTGTAGGAAATAACTCCCTATACTGAACCAGACTGAACGACGCGGAGCTATTCGCCGGTGGAGCGGCAGCTTGTGCCAGCCCTGGGTAATGGTGCCGTCTTGAGGGGAGGTAAGTCCTGGCCTTCCTTCTACCTTCACCAGTCCAGGCGAGCCTGCCTTCTTTTACGAGCAAAATTATATCCCTGGACAAACGTGACCACGATAATATTCAATAAAATGCTCCTAATGGATAAAGTATGGGATTGTTCTTCAGTAATGGCCGTGAAGTACTAGATGACAAACAATCTGATCATCAGCAAATGGATGAACATTTTCCTTTGAAGTCCCTGAGACTTAAATAATCATTTCTCTTTAATCTGCTTTGGACCATGTAGGTATACAGTACACACGCAAAGTTACTTTTCCCCAAATAGATTTGTAAATGTAAAGATTTACTTTCCTAGTGGCTTGATTTAAATTGGGTGTCAACATTTCCATTCCACGGTGACATCACTTCCAACTCAAGTATTTCACCGTACTTCATCAGAGATCAGTCAATCACAGAGTTAATATAAGTCACCCCAGACCTGCTTGTTATGGCCATGGCCAAACGGTTTGCGAGAGCTCAGGTGAGTCCATTTAGCTATCAGTTTGCCTCACTTTCTCACTTTTATGCTTTTTTTTCTCTTCAAACTTGGGTGGATGCTTCAGATCAAAGACAGTTTTAAAATATGACACAAATTTTTAAGATTGATTCGGTGTTCCTAGGGACTTTAAATTATTGTAATAAGTACAATATCACTGACCATGCTTGGTTCCAATTATGGCACAAAAAAGCTAATTCTATTCGACATGAACAATTTATATCAGTTTCAAATATTTATTGAAGGCAGTAGATTGGAGGAGGCAATTGTAACACAAAAATCTAAGATAAATCATGAATACCCCTCTGTATCAGAATATTCACTCCCACTGCACCTTCAAAAAGCCTGTCATCCAAGCAAAGAAGATGCATCGATCAGATGATTCTGAGCCACAAAATGGTGCAGAAAACATTAGTTATACTTTGGCCTCAGAGATTAGCACCATCATTGATTGTATTCTTAATCCATATTCTGCTAAGGGTACTTAATTGCGTATTTTTCTTTCTTGCGTATCAAAATTTCCCAGGAAACAAAGGAGGCCTGCACACTGTCTAACTTGCAAATAGCAAAAGGTTTATTGTGACGTTTTGGTACTTAAACCTTCAACAGACAAGTACCCCTCGTTTGTCTCAAAATTTCCCGCAAATCCCGAGGTGGGATGACAAGAAATATAAAAAACTCTGACGTGAAAAATTTGTGTCAGACTCATTACACACCATGTTATATCAGCTACAGAAGAGTAACATGGTGCTTTATTCCACCTTTGAGAAAAAAGTGAGGAGGCCGTTTGGTTTTCATAGATAATTTTGGTTCCAAGTCTCCAATGGAAATGCAGAGTGACCCAATGGATGGGTGTGTTGTTTCCGCTCATTAAAGACAGTAGAAAAACCACTTCCCAGCTGGTAGCATCAATAACAGAACCAGTCTCTCTGAACGCTGTTACATGCACAGAGTATAAGAGTACATGCAAAAGTCTGAGGCACAGTTTAAAAAACAAGAGCATTCTGAGAGCACACAGCTTCACCAAGACATTTGGAATTTCACTACCATCCACTGGATTGTAAGATGTCTGGCATTTATTATTCAAATATTACAATCCTGCGATGGTAAAGAATCCTTTAAAAAAACATCCTGGATTTGGACTTTGATCTGGATTGCTCCCAAAATGAAATAGCCTCTAAGACACGCAGAGCCATACCTATGGTAAAAATTTCTTAAAATTCTGCCCATAACATGTTTCATAATGTTGCTAACAAACAAACATACCCACGAAATGAAGGTCAAACATAAACTCAAGGACAGAGGTTAAAAGAAGAAGAATTAATGCAACATTTCGCTTAACTTTTGAAAACTAAATCAAATCAATATTTGTTACAACTATCTTTTGCCTAACATTAGGCAACACATTCTCATCCCGACTCCTCAGATAGTGACGCTACCTGATCAAGCCTCGATACATGACGCAAAGGGAGGCTCAGCTTGGTCAGGTAGCGTCACTATCTGACGCATCGGGACGCGACTGGGCTTCTTTAGGTGACCTGCCCTGTTGTTTTATAGTTTTGCAAGATCATTGGCTGTGCTGTTCCAAACATAGTGTTTGACGTGCCTCAGCTTTTCCGCTTACTGTCCATTTGTGTTTGTCTCTCCAGGTAATTTCAGATGGTGGAGATGGGCTCAGTCAAGGCCATGTCATCTGCATCAACTTCCTTCATGAAATACAAACAATCATTTGTGGAATTATTTGTATATCAATATTTATTACAGGTGCAGTTTTTGTCAACAACACTAGTGTAGTGAAAAAAATGAAGACAACATTTAAATTCATGGGAACACTTTATATTGAGGTCATTGCAATAAGTAATAAATAGTTAATAAGTCTCTTATAACACTTTATAAGGTAGTTGTAAACATTAAATTCTATATGAGAGTCAATAAAATCATAATTGAGATATTTCTTAGTGCTTATAAGATCTTCTGCGCTGTATTAAGAAACTTCTTCACAGCTTTAATACCTGTCACACACATTAAAATAATGCTTATTATCATTAATTAAACTTTACAAGGGATAAATAGAGAGTTATTAACAAATTTATTATTGTTTTGTAAGACACTTGTAGCCAGTTACTTAACATTTATAGACAGCAAATAAAGATTAATAAGATGTTTAGTAACATTGATAAGACTATTTAAGTGTTCATTGAAACCATAATTAAGATCATTATTATTTCTTATTAGCACCCCTATAAGCACTAACTATAAACTTGTTAACAAGTAAAATAATTCCTTATGAACCTTAAAAAGATGTTTATGACACTTATAAGACTTTTAAAATGACTGTTAATTATAGTATAAAACTAATTTAATCTTTTGAGGTGAATCCAATCATTTATCCACCTCGGACAAGTTGTCCAAGGTGGAGAAATCATTGAATTCACTGATAAATTAAGTCAATAACTGTTTTAGTTTATGACCCTTTTTGAAAATATAAAATAAGAGAAGGGTGACAATCTAATGTAAAGCTCCTCACAGGGACGAAGTGACACGAAATACAGACTCTGTCAGGAGCTCCTGCTGGGAAGCCTCATCCATTTTTAGCTGGAGGTTGTCACATTGTCATACTTACCTCTCCGTGCAATTTTGCGCGGCGAATATCACTGTTTACAGTGACCGGCAGAGCTCACCTCCACAAATTAGGAGAGAGTGAATCCTCACATCAGATAATAATAATGGCGTATAAATGCTAATAGATCATTTGCATTGGCCTTATTTACAACAAGACCAGTGTCATCACATCGCCACGATCATGGGCCAAACTCCTTAAAAGAATTTGCTTTGACATCCATTTTTGAACTCAAGGTAGATGATGACTAGCTTATTATTTCTCGCATCTAGGGATAATAGTTCCAGAGAAACCTTGTTCCCATTGAGGCCCGGATGGACGGTAACACACCCGAATGGACGAATGGACGGGTGGACGACCCCCAAACCAATATCCTCCATCTCTCTTCATAGCGGGGGATAATTAACAATTTTCCTTTCCAACTACTGGTTCCAAAGTGGGAACGGTGTCTTCTTAAGATTAATAAATCTTTTATTATGCACTTATGAACGATTAGCAATGCTCCTCTGCAACTACAGGGTCTAAAGTCAGAACAGTGTCTTGTAAGGTCTCATAAGTGGCTTATTAAGTATTAACTACCACATTACAAGGCCCTTAATATAAAGTGTTACCAAATTAAAAATTTAAAACCCAATGCTACAGCATGTACAATGTATAACAGTTGCAGCAGTTTAATCAGTAATCAGGTTTTATTAAGCATGTGATATCTCACTTATTTTTCCAGCAGCACCTGTAACTAACCTTTCACTGATGACGAGTGCTGCTTGTTTTTTTTCTCATTGCTTAATCACTGGTTGAGTGAGCTGGCGGAGGTGTATGCGCTGCCCATGCACTGCACTTCAGCCGCGTCAGCAGCTGGCGGCCAGCGCTGAGGCTTCTGGGGCAGGAGAGGAGCAGAGGCTCAGAGGTGACTGCTGACCTATCGAGGCAGACACTGCACGTAGTAACCAGCAGGCAGTGTGAGGTGCAGTGTGTGCAGCCGGTTCCACTGGCGACTTGACGTGGGGTAATGGCAGTACTCTGGGACTTCCCAGCTGACACGAAACATCCTAACAGCGCGATCAAAATTTGACACAAGGTGGTGGGACCCAGAAATGCCCTTGAGCAGTGAAATACCAGGTTGAGCTACCCAGCAGCTTGAGCAGAAACTGAACATGATTGGCTCACGACTGACAGAGTATGTCATGTTCAGTATCAGCAACAGACTCAGCAAGTTTGTGGCATTTAAATGATTCTCAGTTAGTATAATAGGGCCCTAATTTGTGCCAAGGCAATGTGTAACACTCCACTACACCAACACAACCAGCCTGACCCATCGACTCAAGGCAGGGTGGACTGTGGGATACAAGCTGTTTGCGTCAAAGTTTCACCCTCCAATCTGCATGTTGCAGCAGGAAGCAAAATGTGCCTGTTTTGACAAGCCTTCGCTCAAACTAGCCTCAGTTTCCAGCTCTTAGCCGAGAGGAGCGGCAACCAGCACAGCGTCCTTCAGCTGTCGTCCATCCACCTCGGGGTTTTTCACCTGAGCGTTCAGAGGTGCCCATCTGCGTAGCTCTGATGGAACACATGGATATCTGAGGTATTTTTGCCCATCAATCTCGAACCCTCTCTGACCTCTCCCATAGCAAGACATTTTTAACTGCTGCACACAGGATTATGTTTTGTTTTGTGCACCATTGTCTGTAACTGAAGAGGCCGTTGGGTGGGAAATGCAGTCAGATCAGCAGTGTCTGTGACACTAAAACTACTTTGTCTGGTATCAATAATCATCCCGTGGCCAAAGTCACTTAAATCACATTTTTCCTCAATTCTGATATTTGTTTTGTGCAACAACTGAACCCTTGGACCATGTCTACATGCACCATAAAAGTGAGCACTGAGTGTTAATCGGCATGGAAAAAGAAGATATCCCACAAAGCGATGGTAATCAAAAAAAAACAAAAAAAACAAATAGTCTTGACAGCAATCCGCAAAAAAATAAACATGGCATGTAGAACAGAGGAAACATTCAAGCTGACAGCAAATTAAATTATGCCTCAAATCACTCAGGAACACACAGACCACAACCACTATGAGACAAACTGTAATTTTTAATTTAAGAAATCTAATCAATTACAAAACAACAAAAGAGGGCCTAGCAATTTCATTCCCATTTGCGCAATCTGATTAGACCGCAGCTGCTGAGTGATTTTCAACGCACAGTTTTGAAAACTGTTGCATAATTTTTCTCGCAGAGTCTACTGGGCTGAGAGTAACACTGCCATCGTGATCGAGTCATCTTCATGGAAATAGCGTAGACAAATCGCAAAAACACAGGAACGATTGAAAATGTTCACCGACCATGTCTACTACTCAAGGCCTTAAACACCTTGCATACTGAGAGGACCGTGTCCCACTCAATATTCAGACATGCTAAAATTTCTCCCCCAACATTGCAGCTAGCTAAAATATTAGTATTTATTTATTATTCATTCATAAAATCAGCAACCATGCACCACCAAAATAAATAATCGTTATGAAACATAAGTCTGTTATTATAGTGTAGAAATTGAATTGCAGTCATTACCAGTAAATCAAGAAACTGATTTACTGATTTACCCAAACCACCCAAGCAAGGTAACTTCAGAGAATTTCTAAATAGGGAGAACTCCCACTCGCTGAACCACCTGATTTTTAGGGAGCCGAAGCAACGAAAATGATATGGTCTTGGGGAAAACATTTTTTCTGACAATGTTATCGAAACAAGCCATCAAGAAAATAAATAAGTTTCATCGTTGGATTTTATTCTGAGTTCTCAATTGAATTGAAGTGAAATACCGTTTTGTAGGTATTACTGATGTCACACACTACGATCCATTTTGTGGCATTTGCTCAGCTTCTTGATAGGAGTAAACCATGAAATATGTGCAGGTTTTTTTTTACTTAACCACATGCCTAACATCTTTTGTAGCTATCGCTTGGAAAAAACGCAAGCAATATAATATACACAAAAGCTGAACTCATTTGTGATTGTGTTCATATAATTATCAAAGAATAAATAAGTTTGACTAAGGTAATACTGGCAGCTTACTACTGACTCCTGATTCCATCGGACGGGGGTGTTCGGGTGCAATCAGTCGTGAAGTAATATATTAGCAGAATTCAGCTATTTTATGGGAAAAATCACATACCCTGTGAGAAAAATGATGGGAATTGGTATTTTTTTCATTCAAATTATGGTATATGATTAATACCATATTTGCCAAAACTAAAATGAAATGTTGGCGTTATTGTCTAGACCCAGGTGTGACCCATCCTGTCTAATGCAGAAGTTTTCAGACACCACTGCACTTTTGGGTCTGCTTACGCATGGCAATGACCTGGCCTACAAAAAAGAGGCACATTCATTTGCCAAATGGTGCGATGCTAATTTTTTACAGCTGAATGTTGCTAAGACAAAAGAGCTTATCATCGATTTTAGGAAGAAAAATGAGGAGGCTGTCCCAGTGACAATTAATAATCAAAAAATAGAAATTGTGGAGTCTTACAAATATCATGGTGTCCATTTGGACAATAAGCTCAAATGGAAGGAAAACACTGGGGTCTTACTGAGGAAGGCTCAGTGTAGGCTTTTCTTTCTAAGGAAACTTAGATCCTTTGACATTAGCCCAAGGCTGCTGGGCATCTTCTACCAGGGCCTCCTGGCTAGTGTCTTATTTTATGCTGTTCTGTGCTGGGGAGGCAGTATATGTATTGATGACAAGAACAGGATTAATAAAGTGATCGAGAGGGCTGGCTTAGTGATTGGTTTTAACCCAGACAAGTTTGAGGTAATATAGGAGAAGAGAATGAGGACTAAGTTGAAAACAGTCCTTCTTTATGAAAATCACCCACTCCACAATAAATTTAAGGAGCTCAGTAGCTCATTCAGTGAGCGGCTAGTGATGCCTCGGTGTTCTACTGAACGATTCAGACGCTCCTTTGTTCCTGCAGCAGTCAGATTTTTTAACAACACTCATTAACTAGTGCTTTTTAACCTTCTGGAGTGTATATTTATTTATTTATCCTACCTGCATTAATTGAATTCACTTGTTTAGAGTACTCTGTCATTTGAAGTAACCAATCATGTCGATGCAGCTGTTGTTGTGCAATGGTAAGGATTTGTTTGTATTGTCTGTTAAGTGTATGGATGTATGTGTTTTTTATTGGGTGGCAAAATAGTTTCCCCTTGGGGATTAATAAAGTTATCTATCTATCTATCTATCTATCTATCTATCTATCTATCTATCTCTATCTAATAATCTTAGCGGTTCAGCTCCATTCACTCCCATTCATTGAAGCTGCCCTCTCTGTGAATTGCAGCCGTCTTTGGTGCGGTGGCATTATTTGGAAGTGGAAAGGTTCTCCGTAGAAGGGCTCCCGTAATGTCGAGACAGCAAGTTTAGCCGCAGAATTTTAATTGATAGAAGGGCTCCTCCCATTCAAATCAACATTCAAGGACGGTAGGAGTTGCGACTATTTAATGTGTATCGATCGATACCTTTACTGACTGTCAGGCAAGCTTTAGTCTGCTTTATATTCTCGCGAATTGGAGTACACACACTAGCAGAAGGTTTCATTGTTAGCAAGCTTCAGCCTGCATGTTTTCGCATTATGAATGGCTTAAAGTTACCAGCTAAAGTTACTGAATCAATCTCCTTTCATCTGCGATCCATTACCAAATCTTTAGCCATAAAAAAAGTTGTCTTCCAACATTTGCAAAATGTTCTTCTCCAGTGATGGTAGGCAAGCTCAGAACAGTTTAGCTACAGCTTTGGCTATATTATGGTAAAAGGGCTTGTTTCATTCTTACCATCTTGTTTATTTCATATGTTTTTGTCTCATTGACAACGTGAACGTATACAATTGTTCTCATTTCTTTTATTCTCATTTTAGTCTGCATTCTGCAACACGTCATCACAGTTTTCCCTGCCCATTTGAGTTTTCACCATAGCAACAAACCCTCAAACATCCTGAACCGCCATTTTATGGTGTTCTGGCTGAATTACCATGGCAAACAATGCTATCAAATGTGAGTGTTGTTTGTAAAGCTCAGTGCACAGAATGTGACCATATTGTAGGCCTGTGGCTAAGGCATCGTTTTCACTCTCTGGTCAACTGTTTGTCATGGTGGAGATGATATATTATGTATCAACATTTGCTCGCTAATATTAGGGGATCTGTCAGGTCGTCACTCTCCACAATCAATAGTCAGAAGTGATTTGTCGCGATGACGGTGCCCTCTGAGCAGAATTCCGTCATGGCTAAGGAATTTAGCCTATCTAAATAAACGACTGCGTTAACATGCACGCCATATTCCTTCATTAATCGGATTATGAGAATATTCTGATTGCGTACCTGTCATGTGAACTCGTGCAATAACCCGATAAAGGTCATTTTCGGATTCGAAATATTTCAAAGAAGACCCTTGGCATATGCCTGTTTTAATCTGCATATTGGGTCATGTAAACACCTTAATCGGAAAATTCCCCCGAACAGAATATTCAACTACGTCTGCGCCTGTTCAATTCCCAAGGAATTAGCCTTGTTGGAGCAAAGAGGAGACAACTGTGTGCATTCAGATAATGAAAGGCATGAATATAATGGAATGTATTGATGGGCGAAAGCACCATAACGATATCTTCAAGGTGTGCGAAAAGTGGAGAGAGGCTGGTTTTGTGGGAACTGCTAATCAAGTTAAGCATTGCTGGACAACTCTGAAGGTTGCATACTCCAATGCGAAAAAAAAAAAAAATGTAGGCAGTGGCTATTTTTACGCACACCCCCCTCCAACCTCTCTGAGTAATGAGTGTCAGTCTTACAAGTGCCCCAGGCACAACTTTTAATCATAAATATGTTATAGTCCACAAAAACGAGCGTTGAAAAGTACGAAAATCTGAAAAGCCTGCCCTAGATTCAATGGAGTGCTGTCATGAAAGTGTCAGAGTTCAGTCGGAGCCAGTTGTTGGCTCTGCTGTGATTGGACAGTCTGCATTCTTGGGCAGGGCTTTGCGAAAGGTGAATTGGCCAGCAAGTGGTAGGTAACTTAATCATCATGGCAAGCATTATTAGCAGGAATGCTAGCAGCTAACATAGCTACACATAATTGAAACATTGTACAAGAATGTAGCTCGTGTTACACATCACCCTGCCACCAACAATGCAGATGAGGACAGTGCTAGTGGTTAACACTGTCGCCTCACAACAAGAAGGTTGTGAGTTTGAATCCGGCCTGGGGCCTTTCTGTGTGGAGTTTGTATGTTCTCCCCATGTTCGCGTTGGTTTCTTCCGGTTTCCCCAACCCACAAAAACATGCATTCTAGGAACACTCCTGCCACACCCCTGACCAGGGAACAGGCTTTAGAACCGGAGTTGGTCCCCGGGCGCTGCTCTGTGGCTGCACACTGCTACTAACTATTGGATGGGTCAAATGCAGAGGACAAATTACCCCCACAGGATTCAATAAAGTGTATCTTAAAATAAATATTAATCAAAAGTGGCCCAAGTTTTGATTTAAAGTGCAAGAGGTTAATTATATTGCAGCCAGATTTCATTTACAGTGTCATCTTGTAAAAGCCAGAGGCCTACAGGGACTTCCAAATGTTTTGGGACAGCCTCAAAAATGAAGTTGCATTGAGAGCAGTGGGAACATTTGTGTACAGTACTCATCTCATGGCAACACAGGTACAGTTCAGTTTACCTGTACAACTGAGTGAATCATTGTCTCTTGAAATAGGCTAATAAGATCAGATCAGCTACTTTTTGCTATCCATATCTGAGCAACATGGCAAGGAAATAAGAGAAGATTGATGTTTAAATAATACCAAATTAAAAATCGGATTTTTCCTTTTGAAAATTTATGCTAAGAGATGACAACACATCACAACAGTCCAATCCTAGTTTACAGACTCAAGCCTTTGTATCTGTATCAACATTCTTGATCACCAGTTTACTAGGTTATGATCCTTTCCATGTTTACTCTGGTGCATTCAGGGTGGGAGAGAGAGAGAGAGAGAGAGAGAGAGAGAGAGAGAGAATGTGGCATGGAGGTGAGCCAGAGAAAAGGAGTAAATATTGATGGATAAGACTAAACAGAATGACATCACCGCCGTCTAATACTAATGTACAGAGTCACATTTGCCTCTGAATGTGTGTCAATATCCATTATAGCTTCTTGTTTATGAGTTATAAGTCTCTCACGCTCACTCTGCATTTTGGGTAACACAGGATGGAGAAAGAGAATGACATTACTATTCTAGTCATCTCAGCCGAAATAATTCTGTTACAACCCAATCATAGGTTTTAAATGAATCAGTAATACTGTATACATTTTTTCACTGATGCCATTTAATATTTGTCAGTATGTTATATACCTTAACCATTCTGAAACGTCACGTATTGTGTTTTAAAATGTTTGCCGTAATATTTTTACCTTCGCAAGGTTTCCATGGCTATTTAATATTACACTGCCCTTCCAAAAAAAAGCTGCTCACTATAATATTTTGTTGGGTCACCTTTAGCTTTGATCATGGTGCGCAGTTGTGGACCGTTTCAGCGACCTTATACAGTGTTACAACATTCATTTCTAACCCGATTTGCAGTCACTTTTTGGCTGATATTGTATTGGCGACGGGTGATTTAGACCACTCTGTTAAACCTTCTCCAGCGCATCCCAAAGACTTTCAACTGGTTTAGGTCCAGACTCTGAGGTGCCAATTCACGTGTGAAAATGATTTTTCATACTTACTGAACCACTCTTCCACAGTTTGAGCCCAGTATGCCTGGGCCATCAGGGATTAAAAAACCCATTGATGGGTTGCTGTCATTTGGTTTACTCAGGTACGCTGCTGAATAACTTTATAGCAGCAGAACAGTGCTGAGCCCAGACCTGACTAACTGAAGCAGCCCCAGATCATAACACTGCCTCCAGGGGCCTGTACAGCGGGCTGTATGCATGACAGATGAATCGATTCATGGGCTTCCTTTCTCATCCTGACGTACCCATCACTCTGGAACAGGATAAATCAGGACACATTACATCACATGAACTTTTTCCATTTCTCCTCAGTCCAGTCTTTAAGCTGCATTGTAAATTAAAGTTGTTTTTTCCCCTAAATTTTCGTGGCCATGCAGCTGTTTAGTCCCAGTCCTCCAAGTTCCTGTGGCATCGTGTGGGTGGAAATCGTCTCAACTTCGAAATTAAACACACCCATGAGTTCTACTGCAGATTTTTTTATTTTTCCTCCAATCAGGATCCGCCATGATTTTTCTCCAAACCGTTTCTTCCGTGAAGTTGACAGTTCACCACTATCCTTCCAGGTTTTAATAAACTGTGGACAGTTCATGACCCAGTTCCACTGTTTTCAGCAAATCTCATTCACCGTTTCCTTTGCTTTAAACTGGCCAACAATTTGCCCCTGTTGAAGCACGGGAACATCAACAAGCAACAGATATATCTTCTGACATGGTTCTTTTCACGAAATGAGAAGTTACCCACTACATCAATCAGGATTAAAGGAGTAATATCCATAGGCTCTTGAGTATTTGCTTATTCAAATCCAAGCACTGACTTTATTTCTGGACAGGCAGTGAATAATGAGATGCTGTAAGTTGGTAATTGTCCTCTTATAGTACTTTGTTTTCCCCGGACCCCCCAACAACATTGAAAGGCAGCCTCTGAAACTGCACAACGGCATCCGCCGTGATGCTCTTGCTTGATTATTTGATCCTGGCTTGTTTTCCACCAAATGATTTGCCAGCCGTATTACTACAGACGTCATACTGCAAGTTTGACTCCCTGAGCTGCATTACAGTTGATTGAGAGTAACACCGGGCCACGTCTGAAACCAGCCTGTGTCAGTATCAGTCTGGGTTGTGACGATTCACACTTAAATCTGCCTTTTAGAGACACGCACTCTCAGATTGCTTTGTGCCTCACTTTTAGGTTTTTATTTTTTTAGAGGTGGCACTGAAAAGTTCAGAAGAAAAACAACAAAGTCGTAAAATGACTCATAAATGACGGCACATGCTGTTATTATGAATTGAAGCATGTCAGAATAATTATCATGTGAAGCTACAGTTTGTTTTAGAAAGAGCGTGGCAGTGCTTTGTGATGACTTGGAGGTCATGTATGTCTGTCTATGCTGCTCTACCTGTGGTCCTACCTGCCTACTCCTTTCATCTCTCATTCTACTCTGTTACCTTATAGAAATCTGGTCTTGTCTGGTCAGGCATGCGCGTACACACACGCACACACACACACACGAGCCCACACGCACGCACACACACACACACACACACACACACACACGCACACAGACACACGCAGACTTTCACACCCGCACATAAGCGCATGCAAACAAACACACAAAAACACACATGCGCACGGACACCTACACATGCACACACATACCCGCCCACACACACATGCATCTGAACACGCGTGCATAAGCATACAAATCAACACACACTGGCACATACACACCAACACACACACATGCATCGCTCCTACTATGTTTTCTCCTCTAGAAGACTCATCCCGCAGATCTGAAAAATTTAATTAATTAATTTAAATAATTTTGCTCACGATGAAATCCTTGAGAACAGAGCAAAATGATGGGTCAGAACTTAGTTTCCTACCCTGGGTTGGCCACCACTGTTGGATTGCTTAAATAAACACTGTCCTGGCATATCAAGTGTTTTCCAATGAGAACAAATTTAAGTTAAAATTTCGGTAATGTTCTTACCGAAAAGGGAATGTGGATTATTCTTCTATTCTGATCCCTTTAAGATCTGTCATTTTCTTGGCTTTGCTCTTTTCGACTGCCCTCCTCAGTTCAGCCCACAGGTTTTCAATCCAATGACTTTTGCTGACCAAGGTGTTCGTTGCAGAACAATGACTTTTGTCCCAGAATCATGTCAGTGTAGATTTTTAAGAGTGCTCTGGGTTATTGTCTTGCTGGAAAGTAAAGCCCTCGTTCAGAGGTAACCAGGTTAATCCACTTGGTTGCCCCATATTTGATCCACCAGCACACGTGACTCTTAAAAACTGGTGAGAATAATCTAATAACCACTGAGGAGACACTATTCTGTTTGGTTCCTGCACCATTCATTATGTCTCTGGAAAGGAATAAGTCTTTACCTGATAAGATGCTGAAGTGGTTGTACTATTTCTCAATTTACAAAGCAGTTACATAACATAACATAGCATTACATAACATAACATAAATGGCGAGAACAGGCCGTTCAGCCCAACTACGCTCGCCAGTTTCTTTATACTACTGTGAATATATCCCTTCAGATACTCAGTGACTCAATGGTCTGTAGCTTTAGGTCAAGCCTGCTCTTGAAAACCACCAAGGTCTCTGCCTCAACTATATGGTCAGGCAAGCTATTCCCTATCGAAATTCCTCTTTAGGTGAAGAAATATTTCCAAATATCAGTGCTAAATTTACCTTTGGTCAACTTCCATTTGTGATCCCGAATTCTACTAACAACACTTGGTCGAAGGAATCCTACATGATTCACTTTATTAATCCCTTTAACATATTTAAAGACCTCAATCAAATCACCCCTGAGTCTCCTTTTCCTAAGACGAAAGAGATTTAGGATCTTCAGCCTTTTCTCATAGTTCTATAAAAGGCACCAAATTTTCTTTCATCTTTCATCAAATGGCGTTCTAGCCCCTGCCAGGCCAGGTCTGGAGACTAGTTGGTTCTTGAGGTCCCCCACAATAAAACTGAATAAATTAATCTCACTGCAGAAATTCAAAAACGTGATGAAAGATTAAGAGGTTGTGGTCTGTGATTGTTTTGATTAATGTTGCCATAAATTGTATCCTTTTATGATCATTTTATTGTTAATATTTTTGTATATTGTCCATATTTTATGATAATGTATTGTTTTCTGTTGAAACAGGGCACCATTGCAAATAAGACTGATGTCTCAGTAGATTCCCCAGTATAAATACAAGTAAAATAAAAATATGTGCACATATTCTAAGGTGACAGCACATGCAGTCACTTGGAGCGCAATCAGTGTGTGGGTTGGTATGTCTGCTTATGTTGGAGAAACACTGATTGTCATGATTACCGCTGTAGGAAATCAGTGCGTCCTATTTACTTTCACAGAAAAACCAATCAGTAACAAACAAGTGCAATTTAGCATTGTCTATTACGTTTCAGTTTCTCAAAACAATACAGGCGGTTTTTATCTTCTTTTTTTAAACAAATACGTGGGATCAAACGTATCTCTCCTTTGCCTGCATTAACTTTCTGAAAAGTTAGCATGGCCACACTTTTTTGCCACCATTTTTGAAAAGAAAATGCCCTCCAGAGATTCATCATGTCCCTTAAATAATATTTTATATGTCGATTTGAGAGGGTCCATCAATAATCTCTTCTCGCATTGAGACATTTCAGTCGCCCACAGAGTCGTGGCCTGAATCTCAGGACAAAATCGTGCGTAGTCCTGGGAAAGAAAATAAATAATAAATCATGCCGATGTTGAGAGCAGTTAAAGGGCTAACTGAGAGCAGAGAGAGGGAGTTTAACTCCGGAGGGGAAACGCTGACGGAGGGCCATTATCTTCTCGTCTCTCCTCGCGGTCGGCCATTATCTCCGGAGTGCATCACTGGGATCCACACTGAGGGGTGGCTCTGGGCCGCAGGGGATACTGTAACCTCCCTATCTACCCTCACCCCCCGTGGGCATCATGTGACCAACTGCCAGGTCTGGACATGCAGCTCACCTCCCACTAGCTTCATTTTCACAGCCTCAGCAAAGACAGTGAGCTGATGCTCTGGTGGCATCAGGATCCTTGCAGATGCACTAAGATGTTATTCATTTGTTTCAGGGTGCGATAAAGAGACAACCATGATAAGATTACTGAAAATCCTTTGTAGTTCCTGAGAATTATCATTAGCCTCATAGCATAATTGCCTGTCTCATTTTTAAGGTTTTTACAATTTTTTATTTATTTAAGAAAACAGATTTTATTTATTTAATTATTTAAGGTTTTGATTAAAAAAAAAGGGGGAAAAAGTGAATTTTTTCACTGCCACAAAAGAACAGGCAGCCGGTATCTCAATTTGGCAAAAAAAAAAAATATTTTTGGGCAATTATGCTATGAGTGAGAACTTCAACTGTCAACTAACTGAGGTTCCATATGATGCAGGAATGGGAAAATGCCTTTCAAAACTCCAACAGTTATTAAACTCAGCTCCAAAACAAACGCTGAGTGTCGTTTCACAAAATTGTGAACATGCACTTATGCTTACTTTATTGGGGCATGTTTTAGATATTATATTTCAAAATATCTATTACTTTAAAAAACGATAAAGTTTGAAATCTGTTTATTTTGTCTGAGTATTTTTGCCAACAGAATACAGGTTAAAAGGATTGAAAAATTACTGCATGCTGTTTTACTTTTACACACTGTCTCAACTCTTCTGGTATTGAGGCTTTGGACTGGTGTATAGTGGCAGACATGATAATATCACACATATTAAAATTTAAAGTATTTATCAAACATCAATAATCAATGAAAATTCAAGGCCAGAATACTCAGGCATTCTCAGTGCAGTGTAGCTCACTTGCTGAATCAAATCAATTCAGAGGGATGGATGAAAAAAGCACTGGTGAGAAGAGTTGGCTCGACATTAGTAATGACCAAAGTAAATTCAGTCCTGCTGCATTATGCCAATATATTCATAGGCTTACAGTACGTATACGGCTGAGAACTTGAGACGACACCTGCTTGACTCTGTGATCTACAAGTCATTTCAGTCCTATTACCATAAGTATAGATTTTCTATTGAGCAGCTTGAAAGCCATCAGGACCAAACCGATGAAGACGAAGCTCTTTACCCAGTTATTTATGAAGCCTGACTATTTTCGGTTGAGCCGCCGTAGGAAAAGACTTGCATTTCACTGAGGTCAGTGAAGAAGAATTACGTCAAATCCCCAGTAACTCACTCTGGGGCAGGATTTAGCTCCAGGAGAGCATGTTGCCCCAGAATCTGGTCAGAGGCAGAGGGGACTTGGCACAGCAGAGGGCCACTGGACCAATAACACCCAGGCCTGTTAACGCTGCGCGTCAGTCGAGATGGAGCTCCAACGCGGAGGTCATCATATGATGTTGTGGCTCCAAGGAGGTTCAGAGTGCAGTAATTTGTTTCAGAGGTAGTTGTGTTGCAACTGTTTGAACTTATGAGCTTTTTGAAGAAATGATACACCAGACAAAGAGGCTTATTGAGCAATTTCAGCTACCCTGTGCTGGAATAACTGATAAAATGGGAGAAATTATTCAGATGCTCTCCTGTCATCTATATTCATCCACAAGACTAATTGGGGCCACTATTTACATTCCATGTTTTTATTTCTTCATTTATCCTTTATATAATCAGGGACGTCCCGTTGAGATTGAAATCTCTTTTTCAAGGGAGCCCTGGGGGGTTGAGGGGGAGAGGACAAGGTGCACAGCCAATGAGATCAGGGGATGATTAGGTGGCAGGTTGAAAGAGCCAGGTTGGGACTTTAGCCATGACACCAGGGAGCCATCTACTCTTATCGAAGAGTGTCATAGGATCTTTAATGACCACAGTCAGTCAGGACCTGGGTTTAACATCTCGTCTGAAAGACGCGTCTCCTTCAGTACAGTGTCCCCATCACTGCACTGGGGATTATTCCACCAGAGGGAAGATCACAACCTACTGACCACCAACACCTCTTCTAGCAGTAGCTTGGTTTTTCCAGGTGGTCTCCCATCAAAGTACTAACCAAGCCCACGCCTGCTTAGCTTCAGTCACACAGCATGGCATGGCTGCTGGACACCAGCTAGTCTTTTGTGATAGGAGAGAGTACAGGGAAAAAAAAAAACAAAAAACAAAAACAAAAACAGAAATAATATCCATTCAATTTTTTTAAAATAATTTTTTAAATGAGTTATGCTATTTTCTGCTCAGCTTTTCTGCCAAAGAACATGTATTGAGACAACTATTTTTCTTTTCTCTATTCCTAACTTTGATTGTGTCTCTTGGTTCTGCCTAATCTATGCTCCTGGGTGCTTAGCAACCGGGACTGAGTTTACGCTCACAAAGTGCAGCACTTATTACAGGCCCCCTTCTGTCTCAATTATCCTTCATCCTCCAGTTACCTGCAGCAGGAACCGTGCTTAACATTCATCTGACCAGCAGTGCTGGATTCTTTTAGCCTCACAGGTATGCACAAACCCTACAGTTGCCATAACATGAAAACATAAGGAATAATTTTAACCTTGTGATTTGCACAGAAAGAGAGATTTCAGGAGGAGCAACTACAGCGTACTTAATTACTCAATTTGTGAAGAAACAGGTCCTGAAGCAGCTAGATAATTTACAGTAGCACTGGAAATAATAATAATAATAATAATAAATGATTAATTTTCTTGCAAGAATTTTTTAGCCAAAGACAATAAGCTGAGCCAGACTCCAAAACTACTTTTTCCAAAAGCAGATTTTTGTTGCATGGAAGGTAGCATTACTGTGGAATACAGGCTACAAACACCACACTTGGTTACCGCTGTCAAAGATCTCAGGGCGTCGGGATATTTGTGAGGCATGTGATCAGGTGAGATGCTCGGCAGTGCCTGCACTGACCCTGGATCAGTACCTCTGCTCCCAGTCACCACATCTAACTGCCTCCCCACACCCCCAACAGCCAGACGCCCCCACCCCGCCTTGTGTGCAATTCTGCTCGAAGGTTTGAAAGATTCTGTAACTAAAGTGGATCTTGTGTTTTTATTCCATGAAACATTTTTATAATTGTCAATCACATGAAACAAACACCAAAATGTATTTAGTATTTCTAGTATTTGTTAAAAAGATAGTCTGTAAAAGGAACACAAATAACACAACTATTTACAGAAGTCCTCCACCAGTAATTACAGCTTTGGTAAATACTAGCTGAACAAGCTATGATAAATGGTGTTGACCTTGATCATCCCTATGTTTTATTCAAAATATTCACAAAAACTCGTTTTCCATTTGTAGGAAATGAATATCACAAAATGAATATTGTTTCCCTCAAAAAATGAGCGCCAAGGTTGTTGAAAAACTTTCTATATACATATATATATATACTGTATATATATATGACTGTAGTATACTTACTCGCTTTCATATTTAACTTTTTAAAGTTCACTGTAATGACTGTAAAACTTAATAGCACAATCTTGGCCTCTCATTTCCCTGGGGAATGAATATAAGGCGAAACAGGCTAATTTCACTTATTTATCCATAACCGTGATTAAGACAAAAGAATGCAGCAGTGTTGTGTGACAGGAAGTTTTTGAACTTCAGAAATTAGAAAATGGCTGCCGGGTGGCTCACACGGTTAAAGCACTGCTCTGCAGTGCAGAGGTGATCACCACGTCGCAGGTTCGAGCCTCGGCGTACCCACCGGCAGGGGTCGGCAGCCTTTTCGGAGTAGCGCACATTTGGCTATCGCGCTACAGGGTTTCAAATTGGGAAGGGACTGCCGGATTTGGGTGTTCAGCGACAGCTTTGTTCGTTGCTCCAGCGCCTCCTGTTGGCCAGACGGGCGCTCGTCAGGAAGACTCTGGGTTTGTTCACGTCCGGGTATCCTCCGCCCTCGTTCGTAACTCACGAAGATTCGACCAATGAGTGTATAAGAATCAGTGGCTGACGGACACGTGCTTCGGAGGAGAGTCGTGAACTGTCTTCACTATCCTGAGTTGGCAGCAAGGGGTCGCATACGAGCAAGCTTTGTACATAGTTCACTAATTGGGCATTCCAGATTCGGGTGGGATTGGAGATGCCAAATTTATAAAAAAAAAAAAAAAAAAAAAAAAAGAAATTAGAAAATGGCAAAAAAAAAATTAATAAATAAAAAAACGAACTAACTAAATACCCATTTCCAGGGTGGCACAGTCGCACAGCGGGTAGCGCTGTTGCCTCACAGCGAGAGGAGTTTGCATGTTCTCTCAGCACTAGTGCAGGTTTCCTCGAGGTGCTCCACTATCCTCAAACCGCCCAAGAACACGACTGCTAGGTTAATTAGAGATGCTAACCTGCCTTAAGTATGAGTGTGTGAGTGGTGTGTGAGGACTGCGATGGATTGGAAAACTGCCCAGGGTCAGATGCGTTCCTTCCTTTTTCCCTTAGTCAGCTGGGACAGGAATTCAGACAGTCAGGGCATGAAGAAGTTAAGAGCAGATGGCAACATTAACAGTCAGTCCGAAAGAGGAATGTGCCTGTTTTGAATGCCCGCACTGAGGATACTCAAGTGTTTAAGGAAACTCTTAGAATCACTCAAAGTATTGCAGACATTAATTATGTGTTGGGATTGGAGGGTCTCCAAAGCCATGATCAGATTCTCTCTCCTCAACTGCAAGATAGTTGAGCGGCTTGCCAGTCAAAAAAAGCCACTGTTGTCTTCAAAATAATAATAAAACAGTTTGCCAAATGGTACTGAAATATCCAGTCCGATGATTGGGTGAGACGAAAGTAGAGCTCTCTGGGAAAAACACAACAGAAGCTGCCTTAGCATGAAAACAAAAACAGCCTTTCCAAAAAGAGCCTCTTCCCCACTGTGCACAAGGTGGTGGATCTTTGAGTTTTCTTTTCTCCCAGAAACCCTGGACAGCTTGTTGCGTCACAATCCTCACATGAATTCCAAGTGTGTCTCTTCGCAATTCAGCAGCATATGCATGTCATTTAGGAGTGTGTGTGTTGTGACTGGGGTTTCAGGTGTATGTCTGTTGTGTTTGGTGTATGTCTTCTGCGCATCTCCCCTCTCTTCTGAATCCTGTTGCTCGCTCTTTTCCTAATGAGCGAGTGACGCGTGTTTAAGCCCTCCAGTACATGTGCTTGTTGCTGGATTGATAAGTCACATTCACACTGAAATTCTAGTCATATCGTATGTATGATAAACTTCTTCGTCTTGCAACAAGTGCTTTAGTGGCAGCTAAAATCGCTTTGAACCTTTATAATCATGAATTAATTTGAAAAGGCTTCCAATCCCAACCATGGTGCAGGATTGGGATGGAGTATAAGTTAGCTTCATTCTATCCTGCTCTTCAACTCCAGTTTTCAGGAACAAGCTTTCAATCCTAATCAGGTTCCAGGACTGGGGTCGCATTCTCGAGAAATCTGCTCTCGTTATCAAGTTTGACACCAACAGGCTTCCATCCCTGATCTAGATCCAAGACTGGGACCGAGTTCCCCTCAAACATCAGCTCTCCTCTCTGCGGGCAGCGTGGTGCTGGTAAGTGTTTCATCATCAGTCTAGGAGCCGCTGACCAGAGACAGAAGGTCAAGTATTGCCTTTGACACATGTGCTGACCTGTGCTGGGCTGTGCTGAGCTGTGCTGAGACGTGCTGAGCTGTTCCTCGTTCTCTTTGGGGATCCATCCCCGTCATCACCGCACTGCTGTCCATAAATCACCAGCTGCATTGCAAGACTGTCTCTGCACTTGATTCCTGGTTTGGACCATAACAGTGGGGATTTGTGGTCTCAGGGGTTTCATCAACAGTTATTAAATGAAAACCTTATGGCCAGTGCCAGAAAGGTTAAAGCAAACTGTCATTAGGTCTCCCAACAGGACCATTTCCAAAGTATGCATCAAAATCAATGAACTCGCATACAAATGGTTATCCAGGCACGGAATCAAGTTTTCGTCAGGGCCATCCCTGTCCGATTACCTAAACCCAAAAGAAAAACTGTGTGATGAGCTGTGGAGCAGAGCCCTTTGATGTGGGGAAGGGATGAGAAGGATCTGGGGAAGTTCTGCATAGAAGCACGTTCTCTGCGCCACGGGTTCTCCAGTCTCATTGCAGATGAACGGCAGTGATTCGGCGAGGGAGCGCCGCTCATAACATTACATTAAAGGGATCCACTCATTGTGGTTCACATATTAGGAGAAAAGTATTTGTTTCATGATGGTAATTATCTTAATTTAACTTTTTAATTTTAATTGTAGTTTTTTTTTTGTTAATATTTTTAATTGAATATCAAGAGGATAAACAATAACGGAATGAATTCATAACCACGTCCGTGCACATCTACTAAGAGTGCCATAATTAGTGAGGGTCACCGTATAATATTGGCCAGCTGCCCAGGGTGTGTCCCGGCCTTTAGCCCAGAGTCAGCTGGGACGGGTCTCAGCTCCCTTTCCCCCCGCGACTCTACAGAGGAAGAAGCAGTACAGAGAATGGATAAATGATATCCTTCGTGAAATTTAATCATTGCTTTCAAAGTTTTAGGCACTTGGGATATTAAGATATCAATCTCAATGGATTTTCACATGCGCTGAAAAATTTCCCACTGGTGAGGCTTTGAAAATGAGGAGACCTCACGACTGCTCTTTGGGATTTAAACCAGGGGACTGAAGTAATTTGCCGCTCCATATTTTGTAATTCCCTCTCCAAAAAGGCCCTGCAGGGTTTGGATTTCTGTTTGAGGTCATTGTTTTCTTGTAACACTAAGTTTCTTCCATTTAATCTATGAGAAAATGACTTGTGATTTCATGCTTTTAAGCCATAGCAAATATTGCTGAAAAGCTGAATTCGGATAAAGAGAGTCAGTCAAACCTCGGTCAGAACCAGAACCCAAACCAACCCTCCCTGCTGCAGCCTGTTTCAGTGGAGGCCCATTAGCAAGCAAAAGGTGCAAATGACTTTGCCATTACTATCACTGTGGTGCGCTCATCTGGGACAAAACGTCATGAAGACTCACCATTGACACTCTAGTAAAATACTTGTCTGTGCTCCCCCGAAATTTGTCGTTAAGGATCAAAAATGCACATAAACACGCCATCATCTGCCAACACAATCTGGGATAACTGTCCAATCACAGCCCTCAGAATTCAGCGGCATCCCAGCAATCTGTGAATAAAATAAAGCTTCAACAGAAGTTGAAAGTAAATGTTTTTCATTGAATAAGTTTTACTTTGAGGAGTTGAGGATTTATCTGTAGCGACAAATTGACAGCATTTTCCGTACAGCCTCCAAATCTGCATTTGCAAATATGCGCGGGACAATATCTTTTCAAAAAATCAGAATCTTTCTCAAACAATGAGGAGGGAATCACTCCATAATTAGAAAATATTGTGCATTAAAAAAAGAAAGTGGGAGCTCGCTCATGTATATTTATAAACCTACTTTTGTCGGCACCCTGTCAAAACACTGCAAAATCATTATTTATGGTATCTGGCGATGAATCAGAGGCTGCAGTAAAAACTTGTGAAATTAGTATTGATGAAGGAGAAACTTCAACATTTCATTTCAGGTCACGGATGAGAGCCCATGACTTTGAGCAGAGTATCCTCAGTAGGAAATATATTTTTTAAAAAAAGAACAAAATGGGAAATGAAATCAGTAGACGGATCACATTGGAGCTCTGAGAGCAAAAACTTTCATTTGAAAATGAGTCATATTCTTTCATAAGTGTAGCCCTGTCTGGCAGGATAATTTTGGGGGGTTTTCGAAGTCAGAGTCCCGCGTATGCGCAGGTGAACTGGGTGCACATCTCACGAGCCCTCGGAGAGACACGCCGTTTGACAGGACCATTAAAAAATGCTGCGGTTTAGTCCCTGACTCACCCTGACATTACATTGCATCATCGAAGCTTTGCTCTTATTCATTTTGGCTCCATTATTTTCAAATAATTTTCTATTTTACATGTAATATAATTCTTTGCTTTATAACCATCAATTAACACTTCAATCAACACAATGATTCGGCAGTGATACACTTCAGACCGTGCTGAACCACAATAACAAATGCTGCATGTTACAGTTGGCCAAATATGGTTGGGACAATCAAGTGATCCACCAATAGGTAGTTAAGATAAATAGGATGTAAAGACAGGTGACCAATTAAAGGAGGAAAAAAACCCTGAATAACGAGGCTAAACATAACAATGCACATGGCTCTCCTCAATTTCCTGGCATGGCTTGGGTCCACTTCGCGGGTGGGTCAGTGATCAACTTTATATCCTATTATGAAGCAATCCCACCATGATGGGAGGGGTCTCTTCCAAGATGATCTGGCCCAAACCCCACAGGGCACAAGGTGTCACTGGATGGTTTTATGAGCATGAAAACTATCCGAAGCATAAGCCATTGCCTTCACCGTCACCAGATCTCAAACTAACTGAACTCGTGGATAATGTTGCACTGCTCCTGATGTGCAGGCTGGCGCCTTGCACGGCGGACTCTGCCATCGGGGTAATGAGAGGCATAACTGTAAAGCGCTTTGGGGGCATGTGACGAGGAAAGTGCTATATTAATGCAGTCCATTTACAAAAACCATATAACATTTTGGAACTACGTGTTAGACAGGGCTTTCTGTCACCATCAGCAAAACACTAAATGAACGAATATCTCACTCCATCCCTTCAGTAGAAGTTTCACATATTTACATATTCAGCACCTACATACCATGGCAGAGCTCAAGCTCTCAGAAAGTACCCAACTTTTCTTCAAATAGCCAAAGCCATTGGGCAGATGAGCAATGAAACGCCTGTGGCTGGATATTTGAGAAGCTCATGAGGAGTGTTTGCTTCAAAAGCACCGTTATGGAGCTGTGAATCATATTTACACCCTTTGACTGACAGGCCCAGATTTCAAACAACCGCAGGACCTCACATCATGCTACGTTTTGTGCTACGCCATCCATTTCTATCAGGTGGCAGGAGTGTTTGGGGTGCTGTAACAGTCGCAAGGTAAAAACACCCATGTAAGTCACACTCTTTCGCACCGGCAAGGCCTTCATCGCTCAGCTAGCTCGATGCTCTTCCAAAAAAATATGAGTTCATTAAGCATTCCCTTTACTGAACTCAGGAGGGATTAATTTCATGAGCAAAGCGGTCTGATTAGCATTTCATGTATTATCAGTAAAAGACACCAGTGGGACCTCCTGCCCAGAGTCGGCTCAATCTCCAGTGACACTCGATCATTGCGATTATGATCAGGCTGCGCAAAAAAACAAACAAACAATAAAAACAAACTAAAGCAAAAAGAAAAAAACCTGACGTCCTGATTCCAGTGGTGCGCTATAATGACGGTAAATGTAATCTTCTGATAAACCAGCGAGGGCATGCTCCATAAAACGGCAGCATGAGATTAGCATCATGTTCAGCATTTGCATCGGAGTTATAATATTAGGAGGAGGGGGGTCTCGCGGAACCTTAAGAGAATAAGCTTCGGCGCCGAATTAATTTCACTTATCATTACCTCTCATTTCCTGCTGTGTGTTTTGAAATTGATATTAACTTCACTGCAGCTTCCAAAATAATACTACCACCACTGCCATTATAATGAAATCATCTACCACAATCACTGCCACCTATCACTGCGGATACAACTTTTCAAAGTCATCAGTCAACTAGCGGGAGAGGAATAACAGATGCTGGCAAAGCATTAGCTTAAAGCCCGGAGAGCTACAGCGTGAAAAAAATCACATTTTATTTCACAAAGCGTGAGTTTGACCCTTTACAACAAGCCATGAGCCACTTTCAGGCAAAAACAGTTCGGACTGAATGAGAGAGAGAGAGAGAGAGAGAGAGAGAGAGAGAGAGAGAGGCAGAAAGAGAGATGCTGAATGACAGAACCAGAGAGAGAAAGACTGCAGAAAGACAGGGAGAGAGAGAGAGAGAGAGAGAGACAGAGGGAGGGAGGGAAATGATGTGTAGAAAGGACATGGTATATAATGGATTCCCCAAAAGTGTATTTATCTGCAGTCCGTGGTGTGGCGAGCGCGGAGCTGAGAGAGCGCATGTTAATGCAGCCCAGGTTCGGAGGAGAGATAAAGGCCTATCTGAGCGCTGTTTATTGGGAACCGTGTCGGCCATTAATCATGCAGCTGGGAGACGGAGGAGAAAACTCACCTCGCACTCGGTTTTTTGCTGCTGCCACTGGAGGGGGGGGAATTGGGGAGGGAGGGCGAGAGGGGGGGGGGCAATAGGGTGGTAAAAGGAGGGAAATAGAGGAGAAAGAGGGAAAGAGAGCATTGATTTAGACAGATTTTACTTTGGAAGGCGACACAATGTATTTTCGAAACTCTAAAATGGTGGCGTCCTGGTTTATTTTGTTCAGTCTTGTCCGTGGACACGTGCTAACGAATGAGACTCATACACTTACGCAGGAACATCTTACAACACAGGCTCTTCCAATTTGTTTTGCTTTTCGGCCACTTTATGTCAGATCACTTCCTGTCAGATGTGAATGAAAAAAACTGACTCAATCTGGAATTGTCTGTTTGATGTGAAAACACTGATCAGTGCATCATTCATTCTCATTAAAAAGATATCTCACAGAGAGGAAAGCAATCTATTTTAAGATTCTATTAATACACTTGTTTTGCTCAGAAATCTCTGGTTTGATGAGTCAAGTTCATGACAATATTTTCACAGGCATCTCTTGGTTGAAGGTGTGAATCTTTCATCACGAACTGATGTACCCTTAATAATGAAAAACAAAGCATCCTGTCTATTTGTAAATTATTTTTGGTTTGATGATTAATGCAGGAGTCACCAGGAGCGGAATAGTCAACGCGTCTGCAATTTTGATCGATTGGTTTTTGAATTGACCAATTGCAGTATGAAAAAGCGTTGTTAATTCCAACCTGAATCATCTATTTTATGCGTGAACAACACATAATATCCCAAACACCAACACGACTGCCCGTTAAGAGGAAAAGCACCATCTAATAAAACCCTATTATATTAGCATTGGATAATGTTAAAAAAGAAAGTCTGGATTAATTACTATTATCATATTTTCATTTTCAAACTGCGAATGAAGAAAAATCTTTACTAATGAATAGCGTCTGATGTTTAAAAAGTGCTTCCTCAGGTTTACGCCGATATTGTGGAGGATGAAGTAAAAACAAAACGAGGTCATTTGTCTTCAATCCTGGACAAAAGCGCAGGTTATCATCTGATCAAAGGCCGCAAAATAAAGCATCCATCCTGCCGCTCGCATTATCCCAGAGAACAGATATTCTGCCCCGCAGCCCAGCTGAAAATTCATTATTTCTGACACCCTCCAAACTTTCCTCTCTCCTCCTTTCTCCTACCTTCTTCACACATAGAAGCGATTAATCTCTGACTTCCTCTCCGCTTAAGTCTAATAGCGTGCGCCGAGTCAGACTCCATGATAAGTGTCTCATCGCTGTGAGCGGGAAGTGCTGGGGAGCACGCCAGGTGAATTACAATGGATCCATCAACATCCCTGGTGACCACGGCTGGGGGTTTAGCGCTGGCTTGTTTTGTATTTTTCGCGTTTGTTTGCTGGTTTTATCCTCCGTCGTTTGAAATAAACACAGACACCCGCAGAAACACATGCATCGCTTTTACTCCGGCTTTCTATTAGCCAGCATATGCCGCCAAAAAATGAACAAATAAAACGTTAAATAGTTAAATAAATAAACAAATAATTAAGCAAAAGTGCAGTAAAACAATAGTGTATTTCACAACAGGAATGGCCTTTCGCAGCAGCACTCTAGTTTCTCCAGATGGGAGGGTTAAGAAGCAGGGATGTTATTAACAAGATGCTTCGAAAAGAGAATGATTGAGAGAGCGTTATTCAAGGGCGTACGACAAATTCGTATGGCATTCAGCTATGACTCGGCAGGGCTGCCTGCATGAGAGCCAAACAGAGCAGCCAATGGACAATCACCAGCCATTTTGTGGCTGAACTGGCGACATGATAAAAATGATTGTGTTTTTTTTTTGGTCATTTTTCCCCTCTTGCCTCTCTTTTCCAATTTTGCTGGGGATCTCAGCCCTGTACAACTCTGCTATTCCCCTGTGCCAGTTCCTGGAGGCAGAACAGATAGCAGCTCGAGGTGGGAGGAAGAGATATGGCCCTGGAGGTCTCTCGACCAGCAATTAGCCGAGTTTCCCCGTGCGACGGGCCTGAGTTGGATCACATTACCATCGGCCCTCGCACAGCTAGCAGCTCTGTGCTAAGCTGCAGCTCAGCTTCTTCAGACTATTGCACTAAACCCAGCAGTGGAGAGGCGCCCTCTGCCCTTATTTCGCTCTCCACAGCAGCTCCACAGCCCCCGCCCAGCGCTGAGCCCTCCCTCTCTCCTTCAGCTCGGTGAGCCACCTGCTTCTCCAGCAAGACAGCTAGCCGGGGACAACCGAGATGCAGGCTCTACGAGCACGTGTGCCATCACAGTGAAAATGGAGATGCAGCAGTGGAGCCCAGGTGCGGGGCACGTGCCTCACTGTGTTTAAACGCCGAGTGGTTGCGTGTTTAAGGCAGAATGCTGTCATCATAACGTTTCAGTGTTTCTCTTTTTTTCCACACTTTTAAAAGATGTGAATGTTTTGTTACGTCATGTTTTTCATGCGAAAGCGTGTTTCCATGTCTCATAATGATCGCAAATTCCAACACAGAGTGCACACGTGACCTCTCAAGTTTCATCGCAAACATGCTTCTTAATTATTTTGCAAGCTTTCTATCATGCTAAGGTATTGTCACTGTGACAAAAGTGATGATAATTTCCGAGGGAATGTGCAGTGAGTGAGAGCCGTACACAAACATACATACACTCTCAGGCAGCGGTTCTTAAACTCAGCCCAGGGGATCCCTGAGTCCACAGGTTTTCATTCCAACCACAATTCCGGACTCTCAACAAGCTGTTCATTTTTCTTAATTTAGTTTTGATGTTCAGAGAGGTGATTTACTGCTTTAATCCACAGAATACCAAAAATAGCTTTGCAACAACCCAAAGATGACCAATTTCACATTGTCATTACTCCACTAACAGCTAGGCTGAAGAGAGGGAAAAATTAATGAATGAATTAATGAGATTAATTCGTCAACGAAACACATTAATAAGTAAGTAGGTAAAATGGTATATGTGCAATAATGAGCTATTTTTTTCCCTTCTACTTCAATGCAAAACAATTGGACCTCGTAACCTCGTTATCATTACCTTACAGATGGTTAGGATTACTGAGCAGGTGTACATACTAATTAAGAGCTTGCTATTTCACCACAGTCTTACTTTCATTGGTTATAGATAATTCATGCATGATGAAATCACCTGTTTGAAGTTTAATCCAACGTATACTACAGTACACGTCCCCCAAGAGATATGTTTTTCCTCACACGCAAAACCATCTCTGGCAGAATGTGATTCAAGAGTGCAATCAATCCCACAGTATGGAAAATGAATACCTTGTAGGAGCTGAGAAAAGAGCGAGGCAGGAGTCGAGGGATATACTTTTTAAAGCTCCGAGAACGCGAGCAACTTTAATTACGTCTCACACATGTAGCTTCCGCTTCAACGTAAACTTTGCAGACTCAACCACATGCGCATTGCGCCTAACAAATGTGACTACGTCACCGGCTGTCCAACAGTGATTTATCCCCAGCTGGGTAGGAACCCCTACAACCGAGTTAAATTTCTGGGATTGCCATTGTGGTTGGAACAATAACCAGCAAACACAGGGGTCCCCCAGGACTAAGGTGCCGTTCACAGAGGAAATGTGTTTTCGCGTGAAAAACATGACGTGACAAAACATGCACATCTTTTAAAAGTGGGGGGGGAGGAGAGACGCTGAAACGTTGCCATGACAGCATTCTGCCGTAAACACGCAACCACTCGACTTTTAAACAAAGTGAGGGAGACGAAAGGGAAAAAGATGCATGTCTACTGCACGTTAGCGTTGGTAAATAATTAAACCACGATGCGCTGAAAAATGGACTCGCCTCTTGTGTGAACGGCCCCTAAATTAATTTCTTTTGCTGAAGTAGCAATTCAATGAACATGTAGCTTATTTCTTTATTTCGCCAAGAGCCAGACGCTTCGCTTCAGCAACATGAGATGAGTAGAATTAATAATGCAACAGGCGCCAACATGGAGAAAGCTGTTTTACTCAAAATGAGTGAAAAGGATATATTGCGATTTGGAAACAAACTCTTCACACAGCTTATTTCTTCATTTCTCCAAGAGCTTACACTTAGCTTTAGTGACATGAAATTAATGTAACTCCTCCTGGGATGAATTAAACGGGCAGCATGACTGTTACCTGGCTGTCCGGGGCCAACAGGATGCATTAAAATCATGTTCACCTGCAACACACAAAGTGACACCTGACTGCAGCATGTCAGCCTACTAATGCCAGCCTGTCCCATTAACTGTGGAAGCGCCCAGTGAATAATTCACTGTGTCTGTATTATGGATGAGGTCTGAGACGGATCTAGCGGAAGCTGTTTCAGCACGTTAGTCTGACAACATTATAGTAAATATGATAGAGGAAAATAAATGCATGGCCACATATCTGTTTTGGACGAGTAATATACATACTGTTCTTATCTAGAGAGAGTAAAAATTCAGTATGTTTTTTACTGATTGACGTTTTTGGTGCAGAGATAAGTAGCAGGTGGAAGTGCTCCACCAGTCTCAGCCCGAGTAGGAAACCGTCTGTCTGCCTGTGGGGTGTTTTCTCCTCAGAAAAAAACAGCAGTAAAGTGTGCTGCGTTTGAGAAAATTGAGTTCTGAATATAAAAATAGAGGAAATGAGAATATAAATCCTTTGGGGAGAAAACAGCTCTGAGACGCTGTCTCCGGGGCCCAAAAACTCACCTGGTCTAACAAGCAATTTAACCTCTTCACTTGCTCCTCTTTTTTGAAGCAATTTTCCATCTTATCTGAGTTAAACTCTTACTGTTCTTGAACCTCTTTAAACGACATACATAATCATGATCTCATCTTAGGGGTGACACTCGGCAGATTGCTCTCCATTAGTCAGAATTACTGAGAATATCACCCAAATTGAGTACCGCATGTTTCTGACCAGCGGATAGAGATTCTGTGTTTTCCTCTGACTCTGTGGCGCCGTGACCAGGGCTCATCAGCCTATGAAAACAATAATAATATTTGCTTTTACAGAAAAGAAACTGTTCCCATTGACCAGCGTTTAGACCCCTGCGTGATACAGGGCCAAGCTCCCCCTTTTACAACAATTACTGACTATATATATATATGTGTGTGTGTGTTTGTGTGTGCGTGTGTATGTGTATGCATATGTACATGTATGTGTGTATGTATATGGTATTATATGCCATGATGTGCATTATCACTTGTAACAAGCTTCTTTACTGTATTTTGTATTATGCTTGTATTATGGTGTTTATTTTTGGTTATAATTGTACAGCACTGCATTTAAGTGCACTTTGTGTACGAATAAAGTCAATAATAATACGTATGTGTATATGTTACAGTCAGATTGTGAAATTACATTTCATGAAATGACTGGTGTCACAGTCTGACTGTAACATGTACAAACACAAACACAAAAGCACCGTGTCCTTTATATGCAGCACACGACTGTGTCCGGCCTGAGAGGCGATACACGGGTTCAGCACTTCCGTGTCCAGTTGAAATGAACATACTTCAGTTTGCTAATACGTTTCACTTGACAGGATCGTCAGCTAAATGAACTACAGAGTAAAACCTGAACTGAGCCGAATGAAAGTCAGAAATGTATAAGTCCTGCCTTGTGATTGGATACCCAGGCTGGCTGCTGTACATTAGCGGCAGTCGAGTGATTCCTCCTCCTTCACTGCAGAAGGGCAGTGAGATTCTGAGAGGGAAAGTGTGATATAAGAGCGATCCATTATCATTATCCATTACGGAGCTCAATGTTCTCGCCAGGACAAAAGAGAACAAAAATGCCCTGATTCCATACGGAGGAGGTGTCGCGAAAAGGAGCCATTTTGCAAGAAAAATGTGACTCGTACTGCAGTTACTTTTATCACGTCCTGCGGTGATGTCTGAGCTATATGTGCGTAACCTTGAGTCAGATACCGTAATGGGGTCCAGACACATATAGGGCTCAGTTCACCGCTGTGAACAAAACAAATTCTACATGAATCTGTTCATTCATCAGATTTTTTTGTAAACCTTATTTATATGGCCGTCTGCATGTACTTGAATTTGGATGTGTCAAAGTGCTTGAACTGAGAGTATATGGAAGTGGTAATATCCTTTTTTTTGTCGTTGTGGGCAGGTAATGAGGCGCAGCATGCAGAGCGAGTTCAGGGAGACGGCTCAGACATGCCCTCAGTCTCACAGACATTTCCATGTCTCTCTGCAAGTCAGATATGTCACTGCTCCGCCTTCGTAGCAAAAAGCCAGCCTCTGCCTGCGCTGCGTCATCTGCTGCCGGTACCACAGCTTTAAACTACATCACTCCAGCCCTGGATTGGGGGAAGGGGGTTACTCTGACACCCCCAGCTCACCTCATCCCGCTCAATAGGCCGCAGGATGTGTCAAGGTCAGAGCCTAGACATTGAACTATCATTGTATTCATTAGTTAATTAGTTAATACTGCAATTAATTATTTAGACATGAGGTGGCTGACTGAAATACATACAGAATATTTAATCTGAAGCAAAAACAAACTTCTTATACCAGGTGTAAAATTGCACCTTAACTTAAAGCAGCATTTCTTTGCATGGGTGTACTGTTGCTAGTGCGCGCACTCGTTCATCGACTCGTGACACCTCAGGAAACGTTACAGATTACAGTTGTAACTATATTGCATCGTGCAGGTAACCTGCCACTGTCACCAGGCGCTGAGCGAATCATCACTGAATTCCATTCCTGATTTCCTTACCATGCTGGTCCATCAGACAGAGCCATATCCCTGCTATGTGACGGCAGCGGTCCTCTGCCGGCGATGAAAAATTCCCCCTTTCATCCCTGTCTCCTCACTCCATCTTAATTTGAGGCGCACAGACCGGAAATCGCATTATCACTCCGATGACACTCATCGCCACTTGTTCTTGATTTACTGGGGTTTGAGTGCTTCCTGTATCAGGGAGTTGATTCATTTCCTCATCTCTCTCCACGCGCCATCTGTTCATACCGGTGTAGACGCAACCGGCGAATCCTGAGTCAAACCCATTCCCCCAACTTTGCGATGCAGAGTACCTAACTTTCTTAACCCCTGAAGAGTAATTTTTGGAGGTTCTTCCAAAAACATTGAATGGAGTGCTCTACAATTACATGCTTTCAACAATATTAATGTTAGTTCGAACATCTAGTCAAGAACTTGTAAGTAACAAAACACAGTTTTTTCCATCATAACAGGCCGAATGATTAAAGATTTACTTGAGTACTTTCCACTTTCACATTACCTTAAAACAAAATGGTTAAATTGGAATTATTTCATTACTTTTGCCATGGATGTTTTTGTAAACCACACAAGTCATGATAATCTTAAATAAAATCAATCATCAGAAATGAAAGGTATAACCTTGGTAATTCTTCTCGTGGGGATGAGAGGGCACTAACAGGAGTCGCGCCGGCTCATGAATCTCGTACAGGGGCCTCCCCCTGCCGGCCTCAGGCACAGCATGTAGCCGCTCACGTTAAGTGCAGCTTAAAGCCAGGCTCAGCGCAGTATTAGCTCTTCAGAATAAGAGGATTGACTGGAAGAAAGGATTTGCCAGGGACTTTTGGGCTCCTTCAATACTTTCTAAAGACCGCTGACTTGAATTAAATCCTAATGCAAGTGTGATCACCAGGCTTGGGGCGCAACCTAGCTTGGCTGCTTGTTGTAATTATTGCGAATAACACTGGCCTCACAGTTGGGATTAGTACAGCCCCTTGTCTGTTTTACCCAGAAGTACCCATGCTAAATTAACGGCGGCAGTGTTTGTAAAAGGCGTTTCAAGATGCTCATTAAGAAGCAGACAAGATGAATTTACGAAAGTGTGGGAAAAAACAACTACAGAGTGAGCTGTTATGAAAATGATTAATTTTGCTAGAATATTTAGAAATAGTGGAGACATGGATTTCAGTTTGCTTTTGACTGGCAATGTCCATGAGTGAGATGTAATGTACGCTAATATTGGCACCCTTGGTCAATGCGAACAAAATATGGTTACGATTTAATGGCTGAACTGTTTAGATGTATAATTACAAATATTAACAAAATATAGCTTTTAATTTAAATGCAATGATCAGAGGAAAAAACTAATTATCGTGAAAAAATGGGGCACAGTTTGTGGGGTTAGTTTTGGCAGACAACTCGTGACATGGCCTCAGTTTCATCGACAGTCCCATGCATATCTGCCCCCCCTCCTGACACTCCTGCTGCCTCCCCCTCTAGCTCAGGGCGTCTGCATTTTGAGAGGAAATGTATCACTGTATATTGTGGCCATTCGCCATATTTCGGTATAACAGATACCGTCGTGCCATAATGTGTTATTGAATATATGGCGATGCCCATCAAAAAAAGCTCCTCATCCCCCCCCCCTCACCCCCCCATCCATCCATCCACAAGCCCCTTCCATTAAATGAGCACCATCTATCTGCAGTGACAAGGGCACAGACCCCAGGTCAGTCTCACAGTTACATTACCTGTAGGATTCTGCAGCGGCTCAAGAGTCACCCTGTTATATTTTACATTTTACATCCATTTAATCCACACACTTTACAGGTGTGAGGACTGTCACTCAAACCCTGCCACCGCCCTCAAAATCCTCCCCCACACCAGCTCACCCCGGGATGCATTGTGAAATACTCATAACGGTACGTCTCCATGAGAACAAACTAAGGAGTACAGATTCACAAGTTGAGTTTTGCCACTGATGTTAAAGTGCTAAACTTGCCAACAACTTTGAAAAAACAGCTATACATGAAGTCTGTTTATTTTCAATATTTACTCATGGCTGTCAGGCACTGCGGTCCAGGGCGATTTACATGACATCTGAAATATGTTTCACACTGACACTTCTCATTCTGGAAGTTATACCAATTTTAGACTTGAAAAAAGCTTACATATAGAAAGAAGAGCTCTCTGATGTCAACTGCTGTGAATTTACAGAGTAAATTGGCATGTATTAAAAAAAGACAAGCTTCAAATGCACAAGAAATGCAAACTGTAAGAAGTGTAAAAAAGGTGCATAAATACACTGTATTACAGGGATGCTTAGTAATGCTCCTTACAGGAATCATGTGAGCATATGAGGGAGGGGGCGCCGGGGGTACCTGCAGGCAGAGGAGGTGCTAGTGGATGTTTTACTATTCTAGAGACAATATTCCACGTTAAATGCAGAAAAACTGGTCCAAAAAACATCTAATAAAACTTGCGTTATTATAACTAGATCAACATTCAGAACTGGGATGTTGAGGCATCTACCACCCCGGTACATCCGCCCTCAATCCCCCTGTAGCCCCCCCCCCTTAAATTCGTTAACAGCAAGTTTACGAGAATTTATATCTTTTTCTTTTGGCTGAGGTCACAAACCACGGTCTATTTCGCATCTTTATCGAAACCCAATTCATCTGAGGGCGAGGTAGGTTTAAATACGTACGCCACGCTGGGAAGGCAGGGAGGACTGTGTGTCCCTTGTCAAAGGCACATGACGATGGTGAACGTATCTAACTGGCCCAGGCATCCTGACAGAAACACTTCTGGGCCGTGAAATGCAGAGAGAACCAAACTCTAGCGTTTCTCACAGACTCTGTAGGACTCTATCATATCTACCCCTCATTGTCTTAAAAACACCTGCATCCTGCAGAGATATTTCAGGACCGTGGGGACATATCGATCAGGGTGTCCCCCAATTCACCCTAAAACGGCCTTCCTGAACTTTCCCTGTTCCGAACAATGCCACTGAGTCATCAACCAGAGATCTACAGAACTGCACTCTGGGAATGGAAATTCATTCTTCCCGCAGTGCGCATTTTGTGTATATATGTAGTTGTGAGCTGCGCCAGGTATGATTTGACTTCTTCTTGACGTTTTCTGTAACGGTATAATTTGGTTTCTGATTTAAGCGTGTGCCTTCCTGGCGAAATAAATTGAAATAATTGCATCTGTTGTGGGATTCTGATTCTGACTAACATATTTCCCTCCAGTCCGGAATCCTGGCTCCTAACTGAGTAACGTAGGACTGTAATCGTGAGCCTGATCAACACGCTTGGTCTGCATTATAAGGTGGATTGCCCATGCTGTGATGAGTGTTATTTTGATAGGCCTCAAGGAGATTCCATTATATTTAGTCATTACCATCTCAGTCACTGAACGGAGATCTTAGAATACTAACCCCCAAGTCAATGAATAGCGTCCATTAAACTTTGGAGTTACTCGTTTTGGGCCCTGGTAATCCCTAGTCATAGCTGTTTTCTATGTCAAATTATCGTGCTCAGTAATTTTGCCAGCCTCTGAGTTAAGTCACCGGATTGGGTTGTACAGACGTTTTGGTCCGGCAGAGCAAGGTATAGACTAGTCATGGATCTGATGCACAACCTAGCTCTAAATTGAAGCACTGATTACTAAAACCCCACAAGTCAAGTCAAGTCAAGTTTGACTTATGGGATTTAGTAATAGGTGCTTCAATTCATAAATTGGATCGGATCAATATTTATGCAAATACATAATTTAATCGCAACCGCAAGTAGTTACAGCTAAAGTTTATGCCCCGAATTTAATATGGAGTCAGATGAATTGTAAACGCTACAACAATAGGACTGCAGCATCCGCTGGACACGTTTCAGGCCACTGAGAGTGGAACCTGAGTGACGTCATCACGTCTGGTCTGAGGCAGTGGTCTAGTGCTGATGCTGTAGTCAGACCCCATTATTATTATGGAGACCGGAAAGACTTTCTTTTCCATGGCCGTTTAGACAAACACACTGAGACCCTCCGCCTCAGCTGGGACCCTCCTTGGCCAAGTTGAAACTGTGTTTCCAAATACAACTATTCTGACTGTTGAATGTGGGTCTTGATAAGTTGTAAAAATGACTTTATAATGCATGTTGAGGTTAGTGACTTTATTTTGGTGATTTTTGGAAATCCAAATTTTTTGAAAATGGGAAACATCAGAAACATGCTGCAGGTTCTCAGCAGAATTTATCCAGGTCAACATGACCCTGCGGCACCATGGCAGCACGGGAGGATCGGGTTTCATCAAACTGGGAGGTCAAAGACCTCTGAGCTGACACTTTCAGTTCATCAGCAGACCTGCCGGAGGACAGGAGGGAACGGGGAGAGGAAGGACATATAAACACTTCCTCAAACTCCCAGTACTGGACTCTGGTGCGAAAAATCTCAGCTAACAGGAAGAGATGACCTGGCAGGTCTCCACCAGTGTTCCACCTGCGGATCCACACACCTGTTTGTGCTTCCATCAAGTACCAGGATGCTGCATTGAAACTATACCCCATCACGCCCCCCACACACCCCCCTCCTCATCCACATCTACACACACACACACACCCTGAACAGAAGAAGACCATCACAAAAGGCGCCCCTGCTTTTCCTGGCTGCGACCCAACATGGCTCTGGACGAGCTCTCATGACAAACGGCTGATTACCACTGTGTGCAAATATATAATTGAACATCCCAACAAAGAGCCTTCTGCTACCCGGGAAACACGTGAAACAAAGCCTATGGAGTAAATAGATCTGCTTTTCATAAAACCATGCTATTACGGGCGCCATTAATTAACCAGCAACTGCCAAATGAAAGGCATCTAGTGACCGTCCAATCAGAGTTAATATGAGCATCTGCCATTACCTTAGACAAACAAGTCATTAGAAGCCGTTCTGGAGTGACGATATAAGTGGGAGGCGTTTAGTGCGAGGAGTGAGAGCAATGGATGTGTAATGGATGCTCTGCTACATAACGGTGTGGATGGAGAGAAGCGTCCCGATATGCAAATATGAACCGCCCAGTCATCACGTAAACGACTGCGACAGTCATCCTAAGCTTTTACTCAGACAGCATGTAATACAGGAGTCAATTATGGCACATAGTATGTGTGCAGGACTAGGAAAAGGGGTCACTTGGGTCATTTTATGAAAATTGAGATTTTCCAACAAAATCAAAGAGTGATCCAAGTTTTTCATTTTGAAAAAAAAATTGGGTGAATTTGTGCACAACAAAGTGTAAATTGACAGTACAGTAGTGCTGGGATATCACTGTCACTGGGACATCACTGAGACACCCCGTTAATCTCAGAATGGAAAAAAATCCCAAGTGACCCCTTTTACTGGTCCTGCACACATATATGGATTACGGGTGCTTTATCCACACACACACACGGACACACACACACACACACACACACACACACGGACACACACACACACACACACACACACACGGACACGGACACACACACACACGGACACGGACACACACACACACACACATGGACACACACACACACACACACGGACACACACACACACACGGACACACACACACACGGACACACGCACACACACACACACACGGACACACACACATACACACGGACACACACACACACACGGACACGGACACACACACACACGGACACGGACACACACACACACACACATGCGCACACACTTGCATGAATAACATTATTACAGAGAATTGTACACCTGTGTGATAGTCTGACTGTAGTAAATTTATATTAATCAATAATACTTATAGCCACAGGATGACAGTGGGAATCTGTGCATCACATAGTACGGCTGACTAACACAACACCAGTCTATGAGGATACGAATAAAATATTTCATGACGGACACCATTCAACGTTCTGACCCGGTGTCTTTCAAGCAGGAATAATGATTAGGGGAAGCACCCTAATGCACCCTGAAAGTACTCGGGCAAAAAATAAGTTTTTGTAGGAGCCATGTGCACTCATATGTATTTCACGTAGACGGTGTCAGACAGTACTTGCGCTCATCCCCGGACATCTCTGACCCCTTATCTCATGATCAGTTTTAGTTGCTGTCCGGAATCTGTCGCGTACAGGCTGTAACCAGACGTGGCGCTCTTCAGCTGCCATCGTCACTCGTGGCTGCCCTACGCGGGGTCGGTCAGTGACAGTGTCTGTGTTCCATTGTCAGATAGACAGCCAACTGATCGTTGAACGGTGACAGTGCAAATGACGTGCCACCTCTCGGCGGCTGACATCTGCCCGTAACATGCCGAAGGCTCTTTTCTCTCTCCTGTTTCATAAGCCGTTCCATTTTCTTTATGCAGTAGCATTTCTTATTTTTTTGTTTAGCTTTATGTAGGCTATTGACCACACCAAAAGATTAAGCTAAGGGTCACCCTACACATCACAAACAGCTCAATGTTTGTCATTCCTGAAGTGCTTTTTGTGTCCATGTGGCTCATGTCAGGATTACAACACCACGCACTTTTCTTTATTTCCACTCGTATCTCACTGGAAAAATGCAATAAAAATCGATTGATTCTTCAATTTGTTGCAAAAACAGGACATTCCTCACCTGTGCCTTTTTAAAGGTGCTAAGTATATAATGCAAGCTCTAAGGAATCGAATATAAGACAATGACGGTGTTCCCTCTCACATTAACTCTGGGACACTTAGTCAGTACACAGCTCGGTTTCTCCACGAGGTTCTCTCCATCTCTCGGTCCTGTAGCCGTCTCTCGCGAGGGGGCATCTAATCCCCGCCCCCAGCAGCTGAGGGACTCCTTCACCATGGGTGACGGAGAGAGAGAGGCAGAAACCGCGGCCCCAACATGTCAGGAGCTCATTCATCACGAGCTGCTAAGGCGAGACAGTGACCGACAGCCTCCCCTGCAGAGCCGCTACTGACTCAGAACAGGGACCAGCCGGGGTTTCATCTTTCTCTCCTCCTGAGCCCAGCACAGCTCATACTTACTTCAGAACGATGGTTCAACAAATCAACTATCCTTAATAATTACCCTTCCCCACAAAGAAAAAAAATATATATACATATATTCCTTATTAACTTTTTTAGTCTCCTGCTGGGCAAATTAAAAACAAAAAGAACTAAGCCTGAATGGAGCATTCATTTTAGATTATAAAGGAAAATAAATTTTAACCTACTCTTCAATTTGCTAAGCTATCCCCGTATCCATAATTCCCGTAAGCTCCAACAGCAGTATGAACAATGTGCATTTTTAATTAAAATACCAATATTAAGTACCAATATCAAACTGAGGAAATTGGATTCCAAAGTTCAAATGAGGAAGTTTGTTTTGTAACTGATTCTCCATTCTGCCTTTCTGTTGGAACAAACCGAGCGCCGGCCCTCACCTCCACAGCCGCGGTATACCAGATCATATCTGCCGCGGTATACCAGATCATATCTGCCGCGGTATACCAGATCATATCTGCCGCGGTATACCAGATCATATCTGCCGCAGTATACCAGATCACATCTGCCGCAGTATACCAGATCATATCTGCCGCAGTATACCAGATCATATCTGCCGCAGTATACCAGATCACATCTGCCGCGGTATACCAGATCATATCTGCCGCAGTATACCAGATCACATCTGCCGCAGTATACCAGATCACATCTGCCGCGGTATACCAGATGACATCTGCCGCGGTATACCAGATCATATCTGCCGCAGTATACCAGATCACATCTGCCGCGGTATACCAGATGACATCTGCCGCGGTATACCAGATCATATCTGCCGCAGTATACCAGATCACATCTGCCGCGGTATACCAGATCATATCTGCCGCGGTATAACAGATCATATCTGTCGCAGTATACCAGATCACATCTGCCGCGGTATACCAGATCATATCTGCCGCGGTATACCAGATCATATCTGCCGCGGTATACCAGATCATATCTACCACGGTATACCAGATCATATCTGCCGCGGTGTACCAGATCATATCTGCCGCGGTATACCAGATCATATCTGCCGCGGTATACCAGATCATATCTGCCGCGGTATACCAGATCATATCTGCTGCGGTGTACCACATCATATCTGCCGCGGTATACCAGATCATATCTGCCGCGGTGCACCAGATCATATCTGCCGCGGAATACCAGATCATATCTGTAGCGTTGTCTCAGATCATATCTGCCGTGGTATACCAGATCATATCTGCTTTACTCGCTGTGATTCCCCGCTGACTTATTGAAGACCGTCATATTGTTAGCCTCATCGTAAAATCGCCTATCTCATTTTATGCGGTTTTTTTAAAATGAATTATCCATTAATTTTTTATTTTTATTCTTAAAGAGAGTGGATTTTATTTTTTTATTTTTTTTTTCTATAGTTTTGAGAAAAAAATTGAAAACCAATTTTTTTTTTTGCCAACACTAAAAAACAGACATGGGCAGTTTTGCTTTGAGGCTAATGATATGATTTCTTCACGTAAAAAAAAACCAAAAAAAAAAAAAACGGCAGTTTAATATTGGGAAAGGCTGAATTATGGGTGCATTTATGCACTTTAACTTCATGAATGAATGGTTTATCACATCTTTAATTCCTCTGTGAGTAGAAAAAAAAAGATCAATCAAATGAGACTAAACCTCTAAATGACCAGAGGAGTTAACTCGTCAACAAACGTTTGGGTTAACTTTTGTCTTTGGTGATTTTTTTTAAATGAAAGTTTTAAAAAGTTTGAAGAAAAGATTTAAATGATTGTTTTTAAAATGCTAAGCAAATTATTGACCGAAAAAAGCGCAAAGTGAAAATTTAAATGTGATTAGAAACCAGCAATAACCTCATACATACTGGGCCTGAAGTTAGTAAGTCCATGAACTTCAGGATTGGTCAAGAACCACCTTCAGCTTCTAATCTGTCAATATAATGAGAAAGAATCCTGACAACCTCTTTGAATTATTTAGAAATTTTATTTATAAATTTTTCTAAGGCTAAAAGAATTGTGATAAAGCCCATTGTGCAGTAAAACAGTGCATGTGATCAGAACTGCACTTACTGGACTGGACGTTGGGAGGCACTCATTTCTATAAACGTGGCACAGAACAGCTCATCCTCTTTTGTGGCGTTTGGAAACACATCCTTTAAAAGACAACAGGATGCTTTTTCAGGGACTGACATCTCAGGGCAACGCTCTTTTCTTCTATAACTGGCTAATTATTGGTGATATTTCGCCCGCTTATCCTTGAGAAAAGAGGAAAAATAAAGCATTTTTGAGGCCAGATTTTTATCAGGACAGATAGCCAATAGCATCCACTGTAGGGGACATTTTCCAGGGGACACCGAGGGAAAAAAATCACCAACAGCTTCTGCCCATTTTCTCATTTCATTTCAGCCCGTCAACTCATTTCATTTTTCATGCAGTTTTCAGTCGTTGTGCTAAACGGCGAGCGAACGGTGGCAGATGCGCAGCCACAGGTGATGAGTTCCTGAAGTCGGCTTCCTGATTGTCCATCTGACTTGACAGATTTCTTCACCATAGGCAAAGAATCACCAACAGAGGAAATATTCAATCATTTTCCTATTAGTGTTTGGCGAAGTATCTGCAAATTACAGGATAAAACACTGAAAAAATGAAACTAAATTTAGTGGAAAAAAACAAAAACAAAGTACACCTGCGATCAGGTTTGTACACGTGATTAAGTGGGGAGTTTACTGAAATGATGAAAAGGGACCCAGTATGACAGAGTCGGCAGCATATTGATATTGGCCATTATCTTCGACACTGGAGCTCAGGGCCTGATTATTCCCACCATGTGTGACATATGCACGGACCGCTGCAACCTCATCCATGGATCATCAGTATGGTGGGCTATTTTGGGTGTGTTTAAACATATATGTTCGCTATGTCACACAGGTGTAAGCAGACGTCACCAGAAGAGCAGCCATCAGTCAAGAGGTCGTCTCAAATTAATACCAATACTGGTACTCTGTGTCGGGGGTCAGATTTATAAACAGAAGAGAAAGGTTCACATGTATACCTTAATAAACTTTTCTAACTCTTATGAAAGTGCTCGCTTTATTTTGTGGACATTAGTCGAGCATTTTATTAATTGCATTATCTGTTATATTAAAGAACCGGATGCCTCATGCTAGTTTCATGAAGCGAGCGAGCCACTAGAAAGGCAGGCATAGACAGGGCAACAGGTTGGCAAAAATCCAGTCCACAGGGCAGTAATTTTATTTACAATAATCAAGCAAAAGACAATAGACTTTGTGAGCCTTAATATTCTCAAGAGAATTAGCCGCTGTCACGTGGAAGAACTGCATCAGAGCATGGCCTTCTGGAGGGAGCGAAATTTGGTATTCTGAATTTTTGTCGTCTGACTCCAACATTGAGAAAAATAAATAATCAGAGAGAGATCAGTGATTAGTAACGCACTTGGGAAACGCACTCTCAGCCAACCTGTCCCCATCTCCGGTTTCGCCGGCTTTATATTTCGCCTTTGATTGACGCAGACCAGGATCAGGTGCGTTACCTCGTGCAGAACGCGCTGGGAGAGCCCTCCTCGCGCGCCTGGCCCCGAGTGGCAGGAACTATCTGTTACACGGCGGCGGCCAGCGGTGCTGAACAGATTCCCGGGCGACTGCCGCTGTCCGCGGTACTGAACAGGGGATGCGCAAAGGGGACGCGCATTGCTGGTTCTAAGTGGCCCGACGCGGACGGTGGGCGTGTCCGTTGCCCCCGTTGTCACAATACATTCATGGTGATGCAGCGTATTCACCAGCAGTGACAGTGTCCTGCTGCACAGCCACATGGCCACGACACGGTCACCTAAATATCTGTGGGACCTTAGTAAAATAATACATTTCATATGCGTATTACTAACAAAACTGTTTCTGATTTTGTTATTGTCATTGTCACAGCTGTGACCTGTATGCTTGTAGTTACTGCAGAGGGTAAAAAAAAACATCAGCTACCATCATCCCAGCGATAACTTCAGGTAGTTAAACCTGACTTGCTTTAACACTAAAAAACTCTGACATGCTGAACATCAGGAAGTGTTAAAGAAGCCTTCTAAATAATCTGCCAAATGATCAGGCCTGACACATGAAATGATAAACACAACTTTTCATCCAAAAAAACTAGAGAAAAAAAATACTGCTTGAATGAATTCACTTTCAATGATCTGAACACCCTTTTGGGTAAAGCTTTACAAAAGTCTGTTGCGTCTGATTTTTTCTTGCTGCTCTTGAAATGATGATGTCACATATGCTGGAGCAGTTTGAGCAGACGTGTATGGGCTCAGAGAAAACTGCTGTGTTACTTTCATCCCACGTTATATTCGTATCCATTCTCTCCGATATGCTATTTATCATTGTTGCTAACCGTGCGCGTGAGTGTCTCGACGTGAAATAATATCCGATTTTTAAACTGAAATAAGTAAATGAATATGCGCACAGATTCAAGTGGACACTTTGCTTCACAGGTGTCCCACGAAGCATCAGTTTGAATTCGAGAGGGAGAATTCATGTAACATGGAAATGGGGGACATGTTAAATCAAATTCAATGTTTTATATTCTAAAATGATTAATTTCTTGTTCGAAGTGGCTACAAACTTGCAGTTCTCTAGACTTCATTACATTCAGTGCAACTTGCATCAAAAATACATTTCCAGAACTAAAAGAAAATGCTTTTTAAGAGTGAAATGAATTAAAAATGGGTGATTGAGGCCAAGACAGTTCTTCTTTAAAGGGGGCGGGGGGGCATTTGGACAGATTGGATGAAAGATTTTCACAACCTTCAGTCAAACCCGTCTCCGGCACTCCTCCTCAGGTAAGTTTGGAACACTGACCAAAAATATGTCTCTACCTCCTGGCAATTACATAGATTAACTAAGAGTAGAATTTGCTATGAAAAGGTAGGCTATGGTACACATCCAGTCCACCAAAAATTAATGTTCCAAACTGAGCGGGTAGAACAAATCAAATGAAGTAAACATAATTATTGAGTCTTACATGTCACAACTAACACGTTGTGCCAAATATTATTTAACCAACCCTTTAATGAAGTAGAGCTGAATATGGTGAAGTTGGCAGCTAGAAATAGCACACAAGTTCCACAGTTATGTAACATTTTTATCATGCCAAATGTACCCTGCCTGCAAGTAATAAAAATTGATGGTCCAATTAAATGGGATACAATCATGATTCTTTATTTATTTTATTTCTTTACAGAAAGATTATTCTGTTTGTAAACACCTTCTGGCAGTGCCTCTGTTTAGACATAATCCTGGCAAGTCGTTAGCGATGTGCTTTAAGTAAGTGATAGTGTACAGCGAGTTGGTCATTAATGCAAGATAAATCCCGACAAAGTGACGCATGACCCCATTGTGAAGTGGAGGGATCTCGAATCACCCTTAAAGGGTTTATTTTGTAATAATATCTGGCTTATAATACATAATCCAACTCACTGGATACTTACTAAAGAAATTAATGATTTGACCCAAAATATTGATTTAATAATAATTTTGTTGTTTTGAAATTAATTTTATTATTTCTGATGAAAAAATTGCTCGTCAGATTCTACATTGAAAATTGAAGCACCTATTACTAAAACCCCACACTTGACTTGACTTGACTTGTGGGGTTTTAGTAATCAGTGCTTCAGTTGCGTCACACTCATTACAATGGTCTGTTCTTCTTAGCAGCGGTCTGCTCTTCAAAGGAAACAAATCATGGAATGCTATAATTGACCAATCAGAATCGAATATTCAACAAAGCCATGTAATAAGCATCAGAAATACTCCAAAATAAAATAGCGCGACCTAATTTGAATTATACTCCCTCTGTTGTCATCCAATTTACATTATACATGAAACACACCCCTTGCGATATCACCATGCCATTGATATGCATCTCTCCGCCCAGGTGTGTTCAGTGCATGAGGAAAAACACCAGTTAAGACACCAGTTAGTCCATGTGGGGTGTAGCCATCAGTCTGTAAGCAGATCTCCATTTGTACCGCATGCAGAAAATTAGGCCTTCAAACTCATTGTTTAAAATGAATAGTAAATTGCCTCTGCCAGTGGGCACTGTGCCTGACAATGCATTATCCACAGGGAATATGAATACTTTCCCACATATTTACAACTACAGATATTATATTTGTCTGATCTCTTACATATGTACTCACCCCCACATGTATTGCCAACTTTGATAAAGATGAGCAGAAAAAAAAGAAAATCTTCATATAAATATACACTGCCTGGCCAAAAAAAAAAAAGAGTTTCATTGTTTGGATTTAAATAAGTTATGACATTGGCATTACCCATCAATGGATGTTCACTCCCATGGAATAAAGGTCTCAGCCAAAACTAAATACAACTCCAGGCAGAAATAAATGCGTTAATATTGCAGAAGGTAGCTGAAGTAACGCCACACTGCGCTTGCACCGTAATCTAAGCTAAAGGCGGCCCGACTAAATATTACAACACGTAACTTCTTTTATGCCCAGGCAGAGTTTCAGCACGTGCTCCCATACATGTTTATTATACGTGTGTGTGTATACAGTGAGTACCATAATTCATTGGACAGCAACACATTTTTGTTTTTTTCTGTTCTGTTGGCCGAGTCAATCACTGGATCTGAAGCCACATGAACATTCAAATGTGGCGACTGGAGGCAAAAAGTTGGTGAAACAAGCAAGAACCAAAAACGGCTGCAGTACAGACCTGGGACACCCTCATCGGGGGCAGTATCCTGGGTCCGGTGCAGCCTGTGCATCACAGACTACAGTCATTGCATGCAAAGTATAAGTGTATATTTTGATTGGCTCTGAATGGGTCATGTGATATGGATTAAAACACCCAAATTAAAGCAGACAGTCAGCACCCCTGCCACTTTCTCATTGTATTCTTTCAAACTGCTGGAGTACAGAACCTAGCCTGGTAAAACTGGACTCTGTTACGTCGCTGCGCTTCGTACACAGAGTCAGGCCGTCTTCACTGACAAGGGTTTACTTCCTGTTGGGTGGGCGCTTGTCTGAAGTTTAAGATCATTGGTGTGCCCGTAAACTAATCACTAACGTTTGGCGATGACTTATGTTATGCGCCGACTCAGCCGCCTCGTACTTCTGCTGTAAACACAGTCCTTCTTCTTCATACCAGGAATGCTGCAAAAACAAACTGATCAGTACAATAAAGTTAATACTGTACTCATACATATGCCCATCTACCAAATTTTAGCCTTCACTCATTCACTTAAAAGAACCAAAGGTGCTCATTCTGTTCTCCTTACAAGAAACAAACTGTTGAGTTTTTCCTGCAGATACTGCTGCTGTTTAAAAAAAAAAAAAAAATGTACGAGACCCGAAACCAACGGCAGAATCTGTGAGAATAACGCATTATTTACATTAGAACGAAATCTGCGTTGACAGGACACTGAACCGTTAACCATACCTCGGCTAACATCATACCGAGGTCGCTTGACTCAGTTTGGCTCTAAGCGTTTGGCTGACTCAGACAGCCATTTCATTCATGGATAATGACAACATGACACTGAGACAGCGAATAAGTCTTGTGACATGAACAAAAACACGCCTTTTAAAAAGTTCACTGCTTATCTAAATAATGTCCAATTCGCGAGCGATATAATACTCAAAGCTACAAGCTAGCTGAGGTAGTTCAGCTGTCTCTCACAGAGATGAACAGGGTGCCTATTTCATATGTTTCATGATGGATATTAAGTAGATATGACAACTTTTCTCGAAACCTGTAGGGAGCAGCGCTACAACATCATTTCCATTCAAAAAACTAACCAAACATTTATCTTGATGTGGCCATAAGTCGCTGATACCGGGGATTTGACAGAGTGAATGTCCTCCCGTGTATCTACGTCCGTGGCCATTGTTGATTTTGGAGACTAAAATTTCAAACTCGGCGCAGCTGCTACATCACGGCTCTTGGCCACGCCTTCTGTTCGCTGGTTGGTCTGGCGTGTTTTCTGCCGGGGTAAATGAGGCTGAGCTCCGAGTGACCAGACTGAGTACTGAAGCGAAATGAAATTAAGTGGAAGCGCGAAGGCTGGCAGAGTCAGGCTATACGGTACCAATATATCTGGCACATCTGAAACAATTCTGTGAGCAAAAAATGTTTCCCAAAATCATGAAACAGTGAAAAGTTTCTAAATAAAATAAAATGCACTGTAACGTGTTGCAAACTCTTAGAACTAAGTCATTTTAAAATTTGGTTCGACTTCTGTGATGAACCACCGGAAAAATAGGCACAGACAAGGCAGCAGGTTGGCGAGAGGCCAGCCCACTGGGCATTGTTTTATTTATAAGAATTAACCACATAGAAAACTCTCTTTCAGCACCAAGAAACCTGCAGAATTAGCCGCCCTCAGGCGGGTCAGTAGCAGTGAGAGCGAGGCTTTAAGGAGGAGGAGACACGAGTTTTAAATCCTGAGTTTCCTCACCATCAGACTCCGGCAGCGGAAGCAGAGAAAGACCAACAAAGGTGAGCAGCAGAGCTGAGATGTGTCTCTCGGCCCTCCAGCTGTCCGCTGCTGCTCCCGCTTCCGACAGCCAGCTCCCCTGACACGGACTGTTAGCAGCTGCTTCTTCCTGAGAGGATGCTGGGAGAGCCCCTCTCATTGGCCACTCCGCAGCCGGAGGCAGTGTTCAGTGTAGAGCGGAGACCAGGAGAGCTGAAATTGGTGCTGTCCATGGTGCTGACGCAGGAGGGAGACAAGGGGAGGAGAATCGCTGTCTTCCAGAGGCGCGACGTGAGCGATGGCGATGCCCAGGACCCGGGCCACCACACCTCCCTTTGCATAAAGACTGGTGACACTTTCAGGTTTATAGTTTTATAAGACACACGGTTGTTTTCTTGTTCTGAGTTTGTAGTAGAACATTCCGCAGTTCCGCTGCAGGCTCACTGACTCACTCACTCCTGTTTCTTGTTAATTCCAGACCGCAGTGATGATCTTTAGATCGATGCTCTGTCCCACTGTATCAGCAACTGTCTTCAATGAGATGCAAACTTTTTTTGCTAGATTTTTATTATAAATTGATCACGATGTGTCTCAACTGCACTTTTACTCGACAGAGACACTAATACAGAAAACATACAGATAAATATCAAATCAAAAACATTAAGATCAAATTTAGGAAAAAAAATCTTGGGTGCCCAAAACATTTGTAAAATACTGCATGCACACACACACACACACACTCACACAATCACGTGCGCACACACATACATGTGTATATAAGCACACACACACACACACACACACACACACAATCACGTGCGCACACACATACATGTGTATATAAGCACACACACACACACACACAGACCGGCTGTGTCTGTTTCCACACAAACAGGGTCCCATGTGCTAACAGCCGCATAAAGAGACTGAGGGACTCAGGATCCCCATCAGATCAGCTTTATTGCGCATCACACCTGCAGCAGGTAACTTCAGGATATCAAACCTGGTTTATTTACAGACCTCTGGTGACCCAAACCTAATGTGCAGATACTGAGGCCCCGGTGAGGATGGGAATGATGGGATGGGATATGTATTCATGTGTCACCTTCACTCACTGTATCCCTTGAAGAAGAGAGGGGGGTAAGTACATTTTCTGTGACACAATTCAGTATTTTGCTTTAGGGGAGACTGCCGAACTCAAGTATTTCCATATCAAACAAAACAGATCTCAGATAATATCTTCATAAATCTACCCAGCAGGCCATTTAGGTTGTTGTTATCTTAAACAGCAATTGTTACTTTTCATGTAATTATGTTTGGTCTGAAAATAATGAAGCACAAATCAGGCCAGCAGCACTTTGTGGACGTGAATTGAAATGCTCAGTGCGGCAACCTAAACTGTATCGTTATAGGACTAGATCCAAAGTCGATAATTACACCCAAAGCGAGGATTTCTCTGTTGGTTCAGAACCTGTGAATGAATTTATCTGAAAGGCCAATGCAAGATATCGTAAACATTAATTTTTACCTTTTGGGCATACGTATGAACATTTAGCACTTGTAATAAGGAATATGTGTGTGTGTTGGGGGGAGGGTGGTGTATAGGTTCTCTGCTCATTGGCTGTAATGGCATTAAAACGAAGGCCAGACATTGTTCACAGCATTTTTGGTTCTCGTCATGCAACAAAGTCCACAACAAATCCATCTGTGCTTCCTACAGCCCCACAGAACCAGCGAACGACTCAAGTGTTTCTGAGAGCTCATCAGGTAGGAAACAGACATACGGCAGCTTGGCTGCATGTTTTTAGGACGGCACATGCTTTTGTGTACAAAACCACACCAAACACAGCAGATGGGAGTGTGCAGATTTAGGACAAAACGTGGGTGAAGTCCAAGCATCGCAGCACCCTGTAAAAATTCATGAGGAAACAGACCTGCATGCAGATGTTCTGCACAGCCAGCTGCCAATTCATCTCTTTTTAGAAGATGGCAGGTGACAGGCGTGTTTGGGCCAAGAGAAACACTTCCTTCCACCTCATACTATAGGCAAATATGGGCGCCAATCAGCAATGACATGGCCAGGGTTCAATTTCAGAACACATGCTCAAAATTAGGCTCATAAATAGATGCAGTTGCTTCAACAGCTACCTGATTGTTCTAGGAGTAAAGAGAGGCCTGGAGCTTTGCATGCAGTTACATAAAAATGGAGTGAAACCTTTGCCAAATGTTGAAAATACTCACTCTGTTCAACATATATGAATAACTGCCATATTTCCCAAAAGATCTCTACAAACCCGCAGCAAAGTACTTTTTGTGGAAGGGACCGTCCTGCCATTAATGTGCTGGATAGAACATCAGTCTGATTCTCCGAAGGTGAACCAAGGGTGTATTTTTCCATCTGCAGAGCAAACCTTTTCACTCAGCGTGGGCTGGTTCGTGATTCTGATTCAATGTTCATTGTGTAGAAAACTGCATCTGCGCTACCAGTGCGGACGCACAGGAGCTGGTATATTAGAAAAAGACATAAACGGTCGCCTCACACAGCAAATGCTATGAAAAATCTGCCCTTGGATGGACTAAGGTCTCCACGAAAGAAAGCTGGAGAGGCGACAATCTCTGGAACAGCAGAATATTTTATCAGCTAAACTTAAGTAGTTACCTCTGAGTCCTTTTATCATCAATTGGTACCACAGCTTTCTGCATGAGTTTTTTTTCCTACAACCATGTATATAACTGGGTGTCAGTCAACAAGGGAACCACCCAGGGCAGCACGAGTGGTCCGTATCTTTTTAACATTTTTCTTAATGATTTAGACAACTTTTTTTTTTAATTTTTTATATAAATTTGGCATCTCCAATCCCACCCGAATTTGGAATGCCCAATTGGGGAACTATGTACAAAGCTTGCTCGTATGCGACCCCTTGCTGCCAACTCAGGATAGTGAAGACAGTTCACGGCTCTCCTCCGAAGCACGTGCCTGTCAGCCACTGATTCTTATACACTCGCTGGTTGAATCTTCGCAAGTTCAGAGCGAGGGCGGAGGATACCCGGACATGAACCAAGCCGGAGTCTTCCTGACGAGCGCCCGTCTGGCCAACAGGAGGCGCTGGAGCAATGAACAAAGCTGTTATTGAATACCCAAATCCGGCAGTCCCTTCCCAATTTGTAACCCTGTAGCGCGATAGCCAATTGTGCGCTACTCTGAAAAAGCTGCCGACCCCTGCCGGTGGGTACGCCGAGGCTCGAACCCGCGACGTGGTGATCACCTCTGCACTGCAGCGCAGTGCCTTAACCGTGTGAGCCACCCGGCAGCTCTAGACAACTTTTTTAATGGTTTCTCTGTGCTTTTTAGATATGCAGACGATTCTACTATCGTTTCTCTGGTTACAGTTAACTGTGATCCCTCAAGCTGCATGGTGAACCATTTTTTTTATCGTGGTCTGTTTTGAAAAAATGTTTTGTAATCCTAGTAAGTGTAAATAACTTATTGTAAGAAAAAGGAATAATCATAGCGAGTATAGTCCTGTAAACAATATTCCACAGCATAGCAGTCTTGTCTTGCTGGGAGTAACTCTCCACAGCGACTGCAGATTCAGTGAGCATGTTACACTCACGTTGATGAAAGCAAACAAGTGTCCGCATATTTTAGGGACTCTGAGAAAGGATCAATACACTCAAGTAGAAATAGACCACTTGTTTGTTCATTTCTCTTGTTTTACCTAATTTTATATATGGTCTTTCAGTCTATGGGTCGTCTCTATCAGATCTTAACATTATTCCAATTTTTTTACATAGATGCCATAAGCGTCATTTCATTTCTTACCCAATTTTTATCCAGAATCTATTAATTAAGCAAGACAGTCACATTTTTCAAAAAGCTACATCTGCAGATAGCCATCCACTCCATTCCTATGTACCAGAGGACTGTCAGTATGGACTTCGTAAGAGTCTACGCGCAAGCCCCAAAATAAGGAAGGAGCATTTTATGAATACCCTTGTGAATAAGTTACTTTTCAAGTATGATTTAGTAACTTAGATGTGTTTTTTTTTGTTTTTTTTTTCTTCTTTTATTAAAATTTGGCATCTCCAATCCCACCCGAATCTGGAATGCCCAATTAGTGAACCATGTACAAAGCTTGCTTGTATGCGACCCCTTGCTGCCAACTCAGGATAGTGAAGACAGCTCACGGCTCTCCTCCGAAGCACGTGTCTGTCAGCCACTGATTCTTATACACTCATTGGTCGAATCTTCGTAAGCTCCGAACGAGGGTGGAGGATACCCGGACGTGAACAAACCCAGAGTCTTCCTGACGAGCGCCTGTCTGGCCAACAGGAGGCGCTGGAGCAACGAACAAAGCAGTTTTTTGAATACCCAAATCTGGCAGTCCCTTCCCAATTTGAAGCCCTGTAGCGCGATCGCCAATTGTGCGCTACTCTGAAAAAGCTGCTGACCCCTGCCGGTGGGTACGCCGGGGTTCGAACCCGCGACGTGATAGACATGATGTATGTTTTTAATTAAGAAATTTTTATTGTCAATGTGTTTTAAACAACACTGTAAATAAGACATGTACTTTTATCTTGTGAAGAATAAATAAAGAAAGAAAGAAATGTGAGAACTCCTGTTCTGCCTTTCGTTAACCCACAAACCCCCTTATTTCAGCTAACGGATTTCACAAATGAGTTCCGCTTCTGGTTGAAGACTTGAACTAATAAGCAAATCCGTTTGATGGGAGCAAAAGGGGAAGACCTTTACTTTCTAAGGCTGTATTTTCATCTGTGAATGGAGCTGATTACATCTTCAGTTTTGGCATCACAAACCTTACAGGATGTTCCCCTACAAGAGCACATCTGTGCCCTCTGCTCAGCGAACAGGTGAGGCTACCTGCTAATGTTTTACAAGCTGTATCTATGGGATTCCATGCAGGGAATTACAGCTGTAACTACATTCAATTACTGGACCTACCATTGTCAGTGGATGACAAAGACACAGCCTGACATTGGGCCGGACAGATCCTTTACAGCTCAAGCGAGGTTTAAATCATTTCTGTCACACTTCCTCCACGCCTTCTGTTTTCACCTCTTTTAGTCTTTATTGTACTCATTTATTGATGCAAATTGGGCCTAGATAATTAAAAATTAATACCTGGGGAGCAAGATTGTACCATCTGTTATCATCTGGCCCATAAATCTATAGCACGCCGAGCTGGCTGAGCCAACGCTCAGAGAAGATAGGCCTTAGCCCTTATATTTCTAATCATTTACAAAACATGACGAGCATGGATGGATATTGTGCATAACATGCTGAATTTTTTCAGGACCAATTCAACCACACTAATAAAGACTATTGGATATTACCAAGGGCTCAAAGGTGTCTTTTAACTCATATAACAAGTATTGTCTGCATTCTTAGATCTAAATTAAATCTCTGTTTCTCTCTTGATCTATACACCCCACCACAGAGGCACGCACACACACACATGCACACACACACACACACACACACACACACACACACACAAAGCACAAAGAAGCAGCTCTCTAATCCCCCTAAACATATCCTTTGAGAGAGCTTTATAAATACTGTGGATATGATTATTAATTCATACTTATATGAACAGCCTTAAGATCACATTTCCTGGAGAGGCCTGATCAAAGACTCTCATTTCTAATGATGGCAGCAATTTGTTCCGCTTCCAACCAAATATGACTCGGCATGAAAACACCGTCGCTAAACAGGAAGTTCCCTGCATCACTGACTCGACCTGAAAACAGGACAATCAGTGACCAGGTTTCCTCACTCAAATGAATTTATGGTTATATTAGTACTGTCCTTTTTCCAGCTTAGCACAGGCAGCTGACCCTGGACAGGTAAGGACATCGTGAGCAACGGAATGAAATACATTTTTTCCCCATGAGTGCATGATGGGAATTTAACAAGGCACAGAAGAAAAATCCCATAAAACTATTGCAGCCATTTGCAATGAATAAAGGCGATGCGAGCGATAATTCAATTATTTTATCGTTTAATGATGCTTTCCACTCATTACATTAGGGCTATATCCTGTCCACAGTTGCACTCTTTAAGGCACAAATAGGAATTAAATGACATACTATTCAGTCAGATACTCATATCTGTGAGCAATTTTGAGTCTCCAGCAGCCCAGCATGCATGTGTTCGGACTGTACCCAGTGTGAACCTACGCAAACCCACAGGAACATGCAGACTCCATACAGAAAGGACCCAGGCTTGATTAAAATCCCTATATATATATATATATATATATATATATATATATATATATACCTTGCATGGGCAGCGAAGGTCAGGGTTTGGGCAACATCCAGGTCAGCCAACTTCCAAAGTGGTTATTAAACTCATTAATGCAACACATATCATGTAAGTAAATCTAACAAGTTAACATAACAACCCTCAATGTGACGCTGCACATACTGGGAAAACTAACAGATCATGCACTTGTAATAAAATTATATGAATGGAAGAACTTAAAATGTACAAATAAAATGCCACCTTTCAGTGCAAATTAAGAGGGTGTGCAATTTAAAGCTGAGAAAAAATATTGATGGAATTGTGCTTTTATTGCGAAAAGATTCACACAAGCATAATATGTCATTTTCATAATATCTCTCCGATTATTTATTACCAAGCTAATTATGCGGCATGGATGACAGTCTCTTATTCTGAAAATCATTGAGCCTCCCATCATTAGCACATTGTGATTTAGAGGAGCAGACATGTATGAATAACGGGATTATGAGCACGGAGACACAGTATAATGGGCCTCCATATTTTTATTCTAATTGCCTTCGGTGAAGATACTAATTTGTCACACTTTTTGCTTTATTTTGAAAAAAAAGTTTTAGTTTCAGTTTATCAGCAGGGTGATTTGGCAACATGACCCTGGAAATGAAGATTATTTCGCAAGAGCGTAAAGAAAACAATGACATTAATATTCAAAACCGCCACGACTTCATGTTTCTACAGAACCCGCAATATTTTATTCTTTTATTCAAGGACATGTCCCTACCAATATTTTGGGAAGCCAGATTGTCCCTTCCAGATTTACAGACATTTTCCATCACATACGTGTCCCTACCAATTCCCACATTAACCCTACGCCCTCGCCTTTATTACCCACTGGCTGAGGCCTGTGAGGTGACGTTTGCTGCCTCTCCAGTCATAAAGTCAAGGGAAGATTATAGGACTTTTTTTTCACAATTATGGCTCCTGCTGTTCTCCGGTGCGCTTTGTGTTCACCTGTGGAACTGCATGCGAGTTGCTTTTCTCAACGGATAGTACTGACGCACACACACATGCTGGCGACTGAGGATAGAAAAAGACCGATTATGGAGAAAAATAAACATCACAAGCTTTGGTGGATATACAGTCAGGTTCAAAGGTGACAAAAAAATTAGGCAACTAATTGTGACAGGATTCCCACCTCTGACTCTGAATCTGCTCTCCACCAAAGTGGATGTGAAACCATCACCAGGCTCCTGAAGTGCAGCATTTCAGTTTTAATTTAATGGTCATATCAAAAATACTGAACATACTCATCTTCATTCCCTCCGCACTGATGGTGTCGTAATGGCCTGGAATGAGGACACTCCTTACTGGGAGAGACGAGGGTTGGGCTACATCCAGCTAAAAATGGCTGTCCTAAGGCAGAGGGCCCCAGTGTATCTGTGATGAACAGTGCGACCTACAGATGTGCTGTGAATGTGGACAGTGATTTTAATGCACAGTTACTCTCTATATGTTCCCAAGTACCTTAACAGTTAAGCATGACCAACACATTACCCATAATGACTATGGCCCCATCGAGACTGAGAGATAACTAAGTAGTTCAAGTATTTATTAGAAAAAAAATCTAAACTTAATATGATATCCATCTCTGAAGTAGCACTTTTTTTATCATAGATAGAAAAAGATTAACTAAAAATCATAAAGGAATTTATTTTAAGATGGTACATAATTTAGTTAAAAACATTAAAATGCATACTTTTAATGAGGAGAATGTCTCCTTAACTCCTCAACCAGTCAGAAGACATTTCTGTCGCTACCTGATAACCGGTAGTGCATCATCATTCATACATTTGCAAATGTCTTCATTGCCACCAAAAATATGATGAATAAACAGTTAATAGGAACAAGATGTGCTGTTAGATTCTAAGAGGAGTTGTCGTTACATTATGGTCATTTTTGTGTATTCTGTACAAAAATGAAGCGAGTGGTTCTCTACAGCGCAGGGAAAATTCACCCCTGAAAGGGTTAAGCATCAATCCGGCATTAAAGGCAGCACATGGATCGTTTGCACATTCCTGGGAAATGGATTTACACACCACAAGCCCAGCAAATAAACTGAGACACATCTGTGCTATTACCATTATATTTAACATTCAGAATGCAATTATACAAATGTAAATCTGAATATAAATTGGCCAGTGTTATGTTTCTTTGTATGAAGACTGCACACCCAGTCCACACGCACAAGAATGCAACAGCCAGTCATTCTACTGATTACCTTAGCAAATGAGCAAATCATTCATTTGGCGGCTAATCAAGCCAAGTAAACGAGAGCAGTTTGAGCGTAATCATGCAGTAAACGTCGAGGATTCTGCCTACAGTGACCATAGTCAAAAGCACATCTCTGATTTTATCCACAAATTATAATTGACATTGAGTGGCTGGGATCTACATGTACGACATACCGTACACACGCCTTAGATCTGCGAAACAATCCCAAATACAGGCGCAGAAAGAGGTGTGCTGCAGCACTATCATTAAAGAAAATGCCGGCCCTTTTGTGGAGAACTTGAGTGAGCATCAGCACAGAGAAGATAAGAGAGAGTTTCAGGAGAGAACAGAGTGATTATCTGCTGGAAGCACCTGAATGAATCGCAGGGCATTTGAATTCACTTTACACCGCAGCTACCTCAGAGCCTCGAATCACCTCTGTGCGTTCAGCGGCAGACTCCAGCCCGGTGGAATTCACTCTGAATGGTACAATGACACAAATAATCGGGTCTGGAGGTGGCTCCGTTCAGGCAGAACCACAGGGCCTTTCCTCTCCGGAGATCCATCCTGGATACTAGATCTCCCCACTGAATTTATTGCTTTTTTTTATTCAACACCTGGCCTTTGCATGCTGTTCTTTTCAAACTTAGACACACTACAGGAAACCGTAACCATGGTAAAGGTGTCCATGGGTTAAACTATTCATCCAGACAAATATTCTCCTACAATTCCCCAAATACTTGGCTTCAACTGAAGCCAGTGAGATATACGGCCTTTTATTGACTGGCGTAGAGGGAAGTGGCCACAGGCGCGCAGTGAGGCAGAAGATTGTAGGCAAAATGTGCCAAGAGATAGTAAGAATGTTTATTTAATGTTACAATACAATACATCACATTTATTTACTGCAGACACTGGCACGGTTGAAGTTAAGATCATGTTAAACATGCAATATACAGATGCTTAAGGCCGCACTGCACTAGAATAAGCAAATTTATCCAAACACAGTTCAGCAATATTGCAATTAGGCAATCGGGAACGTTAACATCTAACTCCCTTCACAGTTCCACCATTTTAAAAATTTGAGTGTGAAGTTTCCTCTATTCTCCTTATTAGAGGGCTACAGTGTGCTCTCTCAGCAAGAGCCGTGTCATTTAATGAAAAGGAGTCAGCGGCAGCAGAGAGTCGATGGCTCCTGAGATGTGAAATATCATGTACAGCACACTGGAGCTGCGAGCAGGATGGGGTCCCCTTAATAAGGCTCCTACATCACACACCGTTTACTCACCATGGGGGCCTAGCTGGTTAAGAGAGGGTGGAATAAGTCGAATGCAGATGGACGTTGCGGACGGTGATTGGAGGGTGTGCGTGTAACGTGACACACGTGTACCGGAAACTGTCTTGTGATTAACCATGCGGCTTCCACTCCAAATGCAACAACCACTTTTAAGCTATTCAAGAGCACATTATAAGTGAAACTTTTAAGCTAGCTAGGCGTAAAAGAGGCAGGCAAAAGCCAGTTTTGGCACTGATTAGCAGGCAAAAAAACTGTGAAGTCTTAATTGACCCGTTCCCTTACTTTGTTTAATTAATTCAAATTCTGAATGCATCTCTCACACTTTCGCAAACTAACAAGTAGAGTCGGGTCGATTGGAAAACGCTGAATAATCAGATCGACTGCACACTCAGCGAGCTCAAGCATTCACCGGTTTCTCATTATGCAAAATACCACTGAGACAAAAGGAAGTCCAGCCACTCAAACAAATGAATAAACAAAAAATAAAGATGGACAGAATTCTTATTAGCCATGGCTGGATATGACTAGCATAGTTATGATGTAGATCAAATATGCGCACCACAAGCAATTAAAAAAAAAAAAACACTTTTCAGTGGGTACAGTGATATGATTTTTTTTTTGAGAACAATGGTCTGCCAAAGATAGAGGTCATATTGTAACTGGTGACGCCGCCCCTGTTGACTCCCAGCAGCCCAGCTACAATAATCACTGTTTTCCTCTGAAAGCAAGTTTGAGGAAGTACCAATCAAACCCAACCAAATTAGCCATTTTTTATTATTTTTGAATAAAAGTGGAGAGGGTAGGGAGAGGCTGTGGAGACAGAGTTAATCCTTTTGTTGTGAAGGGAAAAACTGACATTTAATCATAAAAATGACTCATTGCACCAATTTACAAAATCTACAGCTACCATGAAAAGATTAAATTTTTTTTGGCAGAAACCCAGAATAATGGAGTCACCTTCAAACTTTGTAATGTTACTGCCTTCCTGCTGCCAGCCGTGGCATCCGTCAGCATGTAAAGTGTGTGTTGGGGGGGGGATGTGTGCTTCAGCAGTTGATGTAAGTTTGCAGGAAAAAGCACCACCACTGATTCTTATCGTCTTACAACTCCAGGAACCAGCCTGCCAGATTAGGGTCCTTATTAAAACTACCCATCACTCCTCCCTCAGAAAGGTGGGGTCGGCTCGGTGACATCAGAAGCAGCTGATAAGCAGGTAAATCAGATCTGCGTTGTGTGCGCAGTCCTGCAGACACAGGTGTCCACCGTCCAACAGGTGTAACAAAGTCTTGTGTTTTCTGAAGTCATTCTCTCTTATTCTTCCAAAAAAAATTTGCCAGAAGCTGTTTTAAACTTTTTTTTTTTGGTTTTTTTTTTTTTCGCATGTTAGGGACAATATGCATAAGTAATTAAAAAGATAATTATAATAAATCTGCACATTAAGGAAGAAATTTATTTGAAACTATTAAAAATGCATCAGCCTAACTTGCTCTGACCGCAATATGTAAGCAGCAATCTTCTCCCTTATGGCTGGATTTCTTCATTACTGAAATGCTCAAAACTCAACTAAAAACCATGAAATCCTTTCGTAGTTTGGTGTCTCATTTAAAGCCACAAATCTTCATCAGTCATGTCTGCATTGGTGTGGCTGTACCTATGTTTCATGTGTGAGCAGACAGGCTGAATCAAATTTGCACTGTTGCTTCACTGGTATCACATTTCCTTTTGTCTTCCAGAAAATATCCGGATGCATCGCCTGATTTAAAGAGCCTGACGATGCAACAAAAAAAAGGGGAAAAAAATCACATTGAACATCTAGCATGACAGGTCCGTTTCTCTATTCGCCTGACTGCAACAGGCCGAATTTGGAACCCAGTCTCATCCCAACTCGTCATATAGTGATGCTACCTTACCGAGCGTTCTTATACAACGCCCACGGGGGCTTTTGGCGTCTTTATTTGATGCCAGTTTAAAAAGACCATTAATCCTTAACGCAAACCCTAACCCTAAGGTCAAACAACGACGTTGAAAGCCTCGGTTTGTGTTCTTAATCGAGGCCTGGTCCGGTAGTGTCACTGTATGACGAGTTGTGATAAGACTGTGCTGGAATTTGATATTTTACGCCATTTGGTGCAAACCACTTAAGTAAAAACAGTGACGAGCCTGTTCACATGTTTGTTATGGCTTCTTTACACAAACCTTCCAAAGTCAGTTCAAAATGTGAAACAAATGTCCTGTATATGAGCCCATTGAACTGCACTTGCCCTGAAATTTTGCGGGCTGTGTGTACATCCACAGACAGGTGTGTGAGCAACCGCGACGAGACCATAGGATCAAAATGACGTGAAAGCCAATTCCTCACGGTGCCCAGCCAACCTCAAAGCTGCTTTCAACTTTTTGACTTTTCCTCTGAACGAACGTATGAGTCACGCTGTGTTTTGCCTCTGGGTGCTGGCAGTGGAGCTGAATACATTAATACACATATCCTCTGCGGTTTCCAAAAGTTTTCAAGCGCAACATGGAGAGTTAGCCAACTAGCCAACAATACCAGCACTTTCAACAGCCTGAAACCTAACACCGTCTTTCCCGCAACAGCACGCGTCACTGTGTCGGTGCAGACCTGACAAAACCACAGGCCAGAGGAAGGACGGCTTGTGCTGATGAAGGCATATTAAGTACCTGAGAGGGGTGGGGCAGAATTCTTTCAAGGGATCTGGTTCCTTCTGATCTTCCGTATGCCCTGTCAGTCGGGTATCTGCTTGACAGACGCCTCAGAGGCAGACCGTCAGAGAAAGAAAGTATGGGGGGGGGGGACTCCTTCGTGGGGTGGAGGGAAAGATGGCGGCAGGAGGAAGGGTTGTTGTGACATTTTGAAAGTCATTATGCGATAGGAAAAGGCGAGGGAAGTGGCTTGCCCTTTCAGTAATGTAATGCTAGCAAGTTTTGTGTGCCGTCACGGGATAACATCACTCCAAGAGCATGAAGATATTCCAGTTGACAACTGTAGGGTAACGGTAAAACACACAAACACACACGAACAGACACACGCACAGTGGTCTTTTGTTGCAGGCTACACTCATTTCGCTGAAAAGTGCAGTCAGGCTTTGTGATGGAAAACCATCTCAAAAGCTGGATTGAATTGATGAGCTTGTAAAAGAGGTCACCTTTAGCATTTAGACTAAAAACTGCTCCTGAATCGAGGTGAACTGTGCCTGGAGGCTTTCCTCGGCTGCTACTTTTAGATAGTAATGACTCTAAGGGAAGTTTACCCAAAAAAATACATTTCAGCATGCGATAAACCAGCACACAATCTGTATTTTGTGAGCGTGTGTGTGTGTGTGTGTGTGTGTGTGTGTGTGTGTGTCTGTGCGTGTGCGGGTGCGTGCACGCGCACGTATTCGTACATACACATATTCATATTTTATGTATTTTTGCATCAGAAATTGGAATTACAGTGTTGTCAGTTCCAAGAGAGAATGATTGTAATGTATTGCTGCAGGGTTTATGAATCAATCATGTGACACTGCTGTCAAAAGCAGAGTTGGCACAAGATAAGATACAGTATGTTGGAGCGATGGCGCTGCCATTCTCTTCCTGCCTGCCAGCCCAAGATTCCCATCACTTTGACACTCAGAAAGAGAGAAAGAGAGAGCAAGACTTCGACCAGAACAAGGGCTAAACAGAAGTTATCACTTCTACTGGAGAGTTAAGATGGCCAACTGTAACATAACACAAGAAGAGTCCAGGCTCCGACACACCTTCCTTCATGGGATGTCATTGACCCTGCTGCGCCAACCACACATGGGATTATGTGTACTGTCTTGGTACTTTAAAATAGTTTGTTCAGCAGGTCTTATGCTTGAAAGCCATTGGAAACTTGATCTCAAAATTTAACATTGAATATCATAGATAATCAGCTTATCGTTTCCACCAAACCTGATAAAGGGTTGAGGCTTGAAACATCACGTATGTGGAAATAAACATTAAATTTTCTATTGGAGCAATTTGCTGGAGTGGGGATTTTACTTTTTCGGTTTTGCAACCTAATGAAAAGCGCCAAACATAAGCCTCTTTACCAAATCATGTCTTTACCTAATCATGATACCAAACATTAACATCAGGAAAAGTACCCAACATTAACCTCTTACAAACCACAATCGCCTTTCTAACTCCTGAAACCTACCTTTAACATAATGAAAAGCACTTAACGTAAGCCTTTGATACACCACAATCTCCTTTGCTTACCCCTGAATCCTAATGTTTACGTAATAAAAAAGCACAATATCTGAGTAGCGTGTGGTTGTCATGGTTGGGAGCTTTGAGAGCTGTTTGTTGCTCTCGTCCGGGACGATATCATTTGCTCCCTATCGGATTCCTGGGCCAGCTGGCATTGACTGGGGGCGTGGCCCGGACTCTATTTAAGCTCGTATTTCGCCTCGCTCCCGTTGCTAGAGAGTCAGTCCTTCTTTGGCGCTTTAGCCGGTAAGGTCTCTTGAGAGATTATTGTCAGGAATTTAGTTGCATAACAGGTATAGTGTTAGTGAGTGAGGGAATCTTTGGTTTATTTCCCTTTTCTTTTGTTTTCCTCGAGCTCGCCTGTTTTCTACCACGGGCGGCGTCAGGTCCCTTGGTAGCGCGAGTCTCGTTATTTTTATCTGTTTTTAGTCTCTCAACACACTGTGAGTGTTGCCTTTTATTTCCGGCCGCTGCTCTTGGCGTCCAATTCCAGCAACCATCACAGTACACTCTAGTCAACATGGAGACGCCAGCGGTGGCTGAAATTAAGAGGGCTATTGCCAGCCAACATGAGATGTTAGCTGGGTTCGCTAAATGACTTCCAGGTTTTTGCAATCAGCGATCTGAACTTGTTGAGAGACTATACCTACAAGAGACCGCTCTTCACAATTAGCAGAGCTTTAACGTCACAAACAACGTCAAAAAAGTTGCAGAAGCACCATCCATACATCCTCCTCGAGAACCTAAATTACAACTGCCCCAAAGATGTAGTGGCAAGGCCAGAAAGTGTAAGGATTTTATTGCCCAGTGTGAGATATTTTTTAAGGCTCAGCCGTCACATTTTATTAATGATGATTCTCGGGTTGCATTTATATTATCCCTGTTGGCTGGCACAGCGCTCAATTGGGTCGGCCCACTAATTAGATCCAATTCACCGGTCGTAAATTCAGTAGGGGCCCTTGTTAGGGAGATGCCTGTTTTTGTCTGTTTTTGATCTGTTTTTGACAGTTGCGGTCTAGACGCAGCCACGCGTTCAATGCACCTTAGGCAAGGTAAAGAGGGCGCAGCTGAGTTTTTGATTGCTTTTCGCTCTCTGGCCACAGAGACGGGCTGGCCGGAGGCTCCCTTAATGACTGTACTTAGCCAAGCCCTTACTGAGGAGATAAAAGACGCGTTGGCTACTATAGAACCCTGTTCAACTTTAGACTCTTTAGTACATACAGCTGTGCGAATTGACAACCGCATACGTGAACGCAACAGGGAGAAGCTCAACAGCTTGCCACTAGCTGATAATGGGGCTAAAGTTGCTATTAGCGAGTGTACGGCTCCTATTTCACACACTGAAGGTTGTACCCTGTTTGGGCCCATCCAAATTGACAGCTCGTTTGACAGTCGGACTAATAAACATACTAGCAGTCGAATGATCTGCTTTAATTGTAATAAGCTGGGTCATACCCGTCCTCATTGTCCTAAGCGTCAGGGAAAATGGGAAACCCCTCCTGCTATGTGGGGGCGATGGAGGGGCAATTTCCCTTCCGAACATTAATCCCTGTCGAACTGACTGTCGGATGCAAGAGATTTAGTATTAAAGCGTTCAAAGATTCGGGCGCAGTAAATTATTTCATGGATTTTTGTGGGCTAGGAAGCACTCCGTTCCCACTGTTATGCTTCCACAGTCACGCTCAGTGAGAACTTTGGACGGTCGCCCGCTTGGATTGGGAGTAATAACCGAAGTGTCTGAACTACTAAATATGTTCATCTCATTTGGTGGCCACTCGGAGGAGGTTTGGTTTTTTGTTATCAGTTCCCCTGCTTTTCCTATTGTTTTAGGGCATTCTTGGTTATGGGAACACAGACCTTTCATCAGCTGAGGGGAACAGAACAACCCTGTCGCCCACTGGGGCGCTAATTGCAGCACTCATCTTAGAGATAATGAAACTTCTTTTCCCAGACATTAAGCCTCTGGGCAGGCTGATGCCTAGAGCGAGTGTGAGGAGGCTATCCCACCGTACCCTCCTAGTCTAGAAAAAGGGGCAGAGGAGGGGTTGGAATGGGATCCTCAGTTTGACTCGCGAAAGCCAGAGGATGATTATTTTTTAGAGGATTTTAGCGATTCGGAATCAGTCACGGAGTAATTCGATTCTGAGCAGGGTGAGGAATTTGGAGCCACCCTGAACTTTGACTTGCCTCCAATTGTTCCCAGGGATTACGCTGATCTCGCTGAGGTGTTTAGTAAACAACAAGCCTCTACCTTACCCCTGCATCATCCGTATGACTGCTAAATTAATCTTTATCCTGGGACAACTCCGCCTAGGGGATCACTATAGTCGCTGTCAGGACCTGAGCGTAGGGCTAGGCGAGAGTATATTCAGGAGGCTGTCCACGGCCGTCCACGTGCCCTACCAGAGCGGGATTCTTTTTCGTAGGGAAAAGGGATGGCGGTCTGAGACCCTGTATCGATTACACGGGTTTGAATAAAATCACCATTAAAAACCAATACCCCCTTCCGTTAATGAATTCCGCGTTTGAATATCTGCAGGAGGCATCATTTTTTACGAAGCTAGATCTTCATAATGCGTATAATTTGATTCACATTCGGGAGGGGGACGAATAGAAAACGGCTTTTAACCCCTTTGTGCAGAAGCCAAATTTGGCTATTTTTGGGTTACCCACTTTAAAGCTGTATAATTCAAGATTAAAGCTTCATAAAGAGGAAAAATGTGGCTCAATTCTGAAAAGACACTTACAGCATTTAGAATTACATAGTATTTCAGTTAATTTTCATGATTATGGTAGAGAAAATGAGCTGCAAACATAAAAAATCTTCATGAGAATTCACCATTGAAATTGCAAAAAAAATAATTCTGAGGATTGAAAAACTGCTGGGGCTTAAAACTATACATTTCTGGGATCATAAACTCCTTGACCACAAGTACAATTCATCTTCAACATTACATTCTAGATTACCTACATGCTTTTAGCCAAATTATACAGCTATCCAAGTGTCTCCCCGAAGTCTCAAAATGAAGTCCAGTCAAATCATAAAAAAATCATGTATATAACACAAATGAAGTTTTAAGGCATGAAATTTAATATGAACAAATGATTTTCTGGTTGAGTTTAGTATGAATTTATCAATCTCAGTGCAGTTGAATATCAATGGTCACCAGTAACCACTCCAAAACACAAAACATGCCTTTTCTCCATAATAAAGTTTAGAGTTTTGCCCATTTTACTTTAAAGTGCCAGCACAAACACGCATTAAATAAACTTCTTATTAAACGGTTAGAACATTCACCCTGTAATGGAAGCTACCAGTCCCCTCTTCTAAGCTCACAAACTCATTTCAACACTTATAAGGAACAAGTGCAACTCACTAACTCAGTAATATCTGAATTCTGAAATATACCTTATTTTAACAGAACAGACACTCCACTTTCAGGGAACAATCCATTGCCTCCCTGGATTCAAAAGAAACGTGCAATGAACGTACCAGGGGGTCCACCCAAATGCACGGGCAGTTCGCGTTTTAAACAGGAAAAAAAACCTCGACATTCGACTTAGTTGAGTACGTATACATTCCAAAAACAAAACAACAACAACAACAAAAAAATAACAAAGTATCAGCCTCACCTTTTTCATGAATCCCTGCTCTAGAGACCGATGTATCCAGTAGGAGGGACCCTCCGGTCCTGTTTCATTCTACATAATTCCAATTGACCATATCCTTATCTCATTTAGATCCTATAAATGTAACTGAACACTTCAAGGCCAGTTTTGCGATCGTGTTTTCTATAAATCGCGTCTATTTTAACCGCGTAATGTGCATAACGTAGACAGGATACAACCGAACTGCTGATACGCATAGGTTTGTATGCTCTGTGTTTGTCCAATCAATGTGTTTCACTTACTCTAAAATGTTTAAACACTCGGGATTTGGATAAGAAACGAGCCAATCAATACATTTTACCGGGTTAGCTTTGCGAGGGCATGAAGTGCAACTATACAATTACGCAGAAAACCCTGAGTGTATGGTTGAGTGATTGGCTATCAACGCCAGTACTCGGGTGGATATAATGAAGCGCTGGATTTGTCAATGAATGGATCTGCGCGTAAATCCACGGTAGGAAACTACGTTTTTTTTTGTACGTGACGACAGTAATTAAAAGTAGAATGTGAGAGAATCAATACCATGTCGATTTTTTTGCCTCAGAAAACTGATTTTTCTGAACCATTACTTGGAATACTGTTGGCTCACTGTGGCTTATCTGGTTGCTACAGAGGATAGCGATTTTTTTCTGTGTCAAGATATCGTTTTTTTAAACTGCTGGATCGATACTATAGGCAAGGATACTGACCAGTTTGCACATCAGGCTTAGCTGAGGAGTTTAATTCATGCAGCTCTTGAAAAACAGGGAGTGGAGTGAACTTCCCCATATTCAGAACAGCGTTCGAGGTCTGCTTGCTTGTGAACATTCAATAACTGATCCGGGGGTGCCATTTAGTGATCGAGTACAGTAACAGCGTGCTTCCAGTTTGCAGGTCTATAGATGCGGGCGTCTACATCTGCAGAAAGGGGTTAACACTCATGACGGGCACTACGGATATTTGGTCTTACCGTTCGGGCTGGTTTACGCCCCCTCAGTGTTTCAGGCATTTGTCAAAGACGTGCTCCGAGAGATGTTGGAGAAATTCGTCTTCATTTATCTTGACGACATTTTTATTTTTTCTTAATCACTGTCGGAGCATAAACAACGCGTCAGACGTGTACTGGAAGCCCTGCTAAATGCCAAACTTTTTGTTAAAGCCGAAAAATGTGTTTTTCACGCCTAAACTGTCTCATTCTTGGGCTTTATTGTTTCTAAGGGGTCAGTGCGGATGGACTAGAACAAGGTGGCTGCGGTCAGGAATTAGCCTGCGCCACAGAGTGTTAAAGAGGTCCAACGCTTTCTGGGCTTTGCAAATGTTTATAGGAGGTTTATCCGTAATTTCAGCGTGATTGCTCCCCCCATTATTGCGCTCACTAAAAAGAATACCTCCTCAGGGTTTTTTTGGTCTCCTGCAGCTGACGCTGCCTTTCAGGAATTAAAAAAACGTTTTAGCTCGGAGCTTATTTTGATTTCACCCGACCCTTCCCTCCCATTTGTTGTGGAGGTAGATGCTTCGGAGGTAGGCGTGGGTGCTATTCTGTCCCTGCGCCCTCGTTGGGATAATAAGCTTCACCAATGTGCGTACTTCTCCCGGTCTTTGTCTGCCGCTGAACGCAATTATAGTATTGGTGACCGGGAGTTATTAGCGGTCAAGCTGGCCCTCGAAGAGTAGCGCCACTGGTTGGAGGGAGCTGAGCACCTTTTTGTGGTATGGATCAACCATAAAAACCTCCATTATATCCAGCAAACCAGGCGGCGTAATTCCCGGCAGGCGCGATGGTCATTATTTTTTAACCAATTTGATTTCACGCCCACCTATCGACCCCGGCTCTATAAATATTAAACCTGATGCCCTGTCACAAATGTATGATCTAACTGATCGCAATCCTACCCCGGAGCCTGTTATTCCGACTGCACAGCTCGTGGCACCCATTCAGTGGGAGGTTGAGGCGGTGGTTCAGGAGGCGTTGAAGTCTGATCCCGGTCCTGGGGGGGAGCCTTCTGGCTGTTTATTTGTCTCGCATAGAGTTAGGCCACAGGTCCTCCAGTGGGGACACTCTTTCCACTTGGCAGGGCACCCGGGGGCCCATCGGACCAAGCAGTTCCTGGCCCAACGTTTTTGGTGGCCGGAGATGATGAGGGACATTATGGAGTTTGTTGCTGCCTGTGGCGTCTGTTCCAAGAATAAGACTTCCCATCTCCCTACCGCTGGTTTGCTGCGACCTTTGCCCGTTCCCAGGCGCCCTTAGTCGAATATCGCATTAGATTTTGTTACGGGGCTGCCAGTATCTCATGGAAACAAGGCCATTTTGGTTGTGTTTGACCGTTTTTCTAAAGTGGCTCATTTTGTTGTGCCACCCAAGCTGCCTTCAGCACGGGAGAAAGCACATCTTGTGGTCAACAATGTGTTCCGGTTGCATGGGCTTCCGCAAGATGTCGTGTCTGATCGAGGCCCTCAGTTTAGGGCCAGATTTTGGCAGGTGTTTTGCAAGCAGTTGGGGGCCACAGTGAGTCTCTCTTCGGGGTGTCACCCGGAGACCAACGGGCAGACAGAATGGACCAATCAGTCTCTTGAAAACACACTCCGATTGTTTGGCAGCGGATAATCCCTCATCGTGGAGTCAATTTTTAGCTTGGGCCGAGTATTCTCATAACTCATTGTATAATTCCTCAACGGGGCTTTCCCCGTTTGAGGCCCAAGTGGGTTACCAACCCACATTATTTCCAGAGACTGAGTACGATTCCGAGATTCCCTCAGTCAACCAGTTCATTCGGCACTGTTGGTTGGTTTGGACCAAGGTGCGTTCTTCGCTGTTGCGCTCGGGGCGCAAACAAAAATCCTTTGCTGATTGAAGACGTCATTTGGCCCCATCTTATCAGGTGGGGCAGAGAGTTTAGCTGTCCACCCGGGACCTCTCTTTGAAGGTAGAATCCCGAAAACTGGCGCCCCGCTATATCGGCCCGTTCAAGATTGTGCGGGAGATCAATCCGGTTATGGTCCAGTTGAAGCTCCCGAGATCTTTACACATACATCCGTCATTCCATGTCTCGCGGATTAAGCCTGTTAGCACTAGCATCCTGGCACCCGCCAACACACCCCCGCCGCCACTGCGAATGGTTGAGGGGGGGCCGGTTAAAACCGTGCACCGCATTTTGGCCGAGAGGAGTGTAGGTCGTGGGGTCCAGTTCCTTGTAGATTGGGAAGGATATAGTCCCGAGGAGCGGTGCTGGGTCCCTTCGCAGGATATTCAGGATCCCTAGCTTATTTCGGATTTTCGTGCGCGGGGTTCCTTGGGGACTTCTGGGGCTGTCCCTTAGAGGGGGGGTCCTGTCATGGTTTGGAGCTTTGAGAGCTGTTTGTTGCTCTCGTCCAGGATGATATTGTTTGCTCCCTATCGAATTCCTGGGCCAGCTGGCATTGATTGGAGGCGTGGCCCGGACTCTATTTAAGCTCTTATTTCGCCTCGCTCCTGTTGCTAGAGTGTCAGTTCTTCTTTGGCGCTTTAGCCGGTAAGGTCTCGAGAGAGATTATTGTCAGGAACTTAGTTGCATAACAGGTATAGTGTTGGTCCGTTGGTGGCGCAAGTCTCGTAATTTTTATCTGTTTTTAGTCTCTCAACACACTGTGAGTGTTGCCTTTTATTTCCAGCCGCTGCTCTTGGTGTCCAATTCCAGCAACCATCACAGTGGTAGATACAATTGGACCCTACCAGCCCATGTCTACAGCGTTAATAACAGTTAACAACCCCTATTCAAAGCAACTGATAACATTTGAAACAGGTGCTTTTTGTAAGCATTTTTAGCCACTCTACTTAAGAGAGAAAAAGAAATAAGTAAGGAAATAAGAGTTTTCTTTGATATGAGGAAACTCATCTCGCAGCACAAATGTCAAATGTTTGATAAAAAAGACAAAAATGACAAACGGATAGGAAGTATATTGAAATCATAATATCAAACAAGGGTCAGGGTGAGGATTTCTGTGTTTGCATGTGATGCCACTGGTATTCCAAAGAAGCTCTCCAAACATTTACCAAGTCTTCCCTCACAGGCTTACTTATTCATACTGAAATAAATGTCAGACCCCTCCAGTTTTCAAACCTAAATGTTATGTGGTAGGTGTCACTGCCACATTATACATTTCTTAACATTCAGAAATGTCTTACGCATAGCTCTGAATGTTCAATGATTTTCCCCACAAATCGGTCACTGAGGAGCTGAAGAGTAAACACAGACCTAACCAGAATAGCTCGTAGCTCGGCAGATGCATCTCTCTAAGACTTTTGAGTGCTTCAAAGAATAAGGAATATTCCTGATACAAATAGGGACACATTAATATCACTAAAGCCTGGTTCAAACTCAGTAGCGAGCGGTCAGATGTTCAGAGGGCCTTTAATTACCTCACCTTTTCAACAATATTGCTCTCAAGCTGTTCCCGTTTAAGTTCGCCTGATTAACTATCGAACAATTTATTGACTGAGCAACCAAGACCAATACATGACATAAAATGATTAAGAAATGATGATGACAAAGTGAGTGCCTATTGGCTTGTAGAACCTGAAATTTTCATTTTGCTTGATTTTACTCAAAACATATGCCAAAAATCATATTGTTGGAACACATGCCCATTATGCATGTAAAATCTGAATGTTTGGTTGATCTGGTGCAGCTCAAAAAGTCAGCAGTAAAGTTTTATAACCCTAGAATGGTCTTTTTGCCTGCCTGCGAGAGTGGCATCCTTTGTTCCCCACGGCAGGGGGTGAGAGCCATCAAGTCTAGCAGGCCCAGCATCTCTGGAACTCAAATTCACTGGTTTCATTGAAGTTAAAGCGCAGCTACTTCAATTGGCTTAAAACAACTTAAACCTCTACCAAATTCATAATATATTTCTGTTCAATATCCTAGGAAGGAACCTCTTATATATTGATAACGCAATTGGGCTATAATATTCCATTTTAAGGCTTTCCATGACAACTGCATCATTTTAGCACACATTCCTATCATGTTTGGTCTCTTTATTCTCGGGGGAGTCCAAGGAGTTGAATGGAACATGTTTCATTTCCCTTGGAATTATGGTTCATTTGTAAGATTCATCCAAGCAACTACCCTAGTCTCCCTGTGCAAATTATCTTATCACCTAGGCCAGTAAAACTCTGATTCGGCCAACCTTCCCTCTACCTTGTTCGGAGGTGTGGTTTGGAGTCTTTAAAGGTACGAGATCCTGAGGGGGCGGGTTCTTCTCTTCTTTTCTCCGCTTCTCTTCTTGCTCCTGCTCTTCTTCTTCCTGTCCTGTCCTTTCTTGGTCAACTTCTGACGTGCGAATAGGTAAGTGGGGAGAGGTCACGTGCTGCCTTGTTCTGGAGCGGGGGAACATGTGAGTTCTCCCCGACCACGTGGAGCGATTTTAGCTCCGTGTGGTCGTTCATCTTTTCCAGGTATGAAAATACTCCAAATCCTTCTAAATTATATGTAACGGTAATTGGCTTATCATTGATTTGTTTGATTCAAGTTGTGCCTACCTGGTGAATTAAATTATTGTTATTCCTTTTCCAGCCTGCGTGGTCTCATTGTATATTCTTTCTGGCCTTGTTGCGATTGGGACTTAAGGGGAGACTCCTACCAAGACATGTGTAGGTAGCGATACCTCTAAGTTAGATTGAGATTGGGTTCTACCTATTAAGGGGTTATGAAATTACCGGCTCTTAAGATTTAGCTATTGGTTAATCTTTCTAAGGGGCCCTTTGATATACATAAACCTAGGTTCGTGGTACGTTCATACTCAGAGCTATTTGCCTGATGTTGCTACCATGCCAGTCTCCTCTATCCAATGGAAGTATTGTCGAATTAGACCAGGCAGTGACGCCTATTTTAACCCTAGGGGGTGTCTTGCTTAGTGACAATGGTTTTCGCAGATAGAGTTCGGGTGCGTAACTGCCCTGAGATTCGCGCATGCTGTTTCAATTCTAATTCTAATTTGGAGTCAGATTTTTAACGAGGATTATAGCTAAATTTTGTATTCTAACTGTTATATGGAGTCAGATAAATTGTAACCATTGGGCTTTCATGCCCCGTCCTCGGACGGTGAAAAAATATCCATTATATTGTGATTCACACCAGCCAGAAGAATGCTCTAATTCAAGTTAGACTAAGAGAACACGTAAGGCCTTCAACCCGGGCAATATCCGCCTTTTGGTCATTGCTCTTTTGGGGTTTTACAGGCTAAATTCACATAATTCACATGACATTGCAATGGTGGCTGGCAACATAAATGAATGAAATAAAAATCTCAAACTTTCACTGACTTCCGTATCTCAGATTTATTTTTATTTTTTGGGATTTTTTTGGATTATTGCCATCCTTGCAATGTGACTCCTTTGTGCTTCTGCCTAACAATGCCCTGTAGCCATGACTATCTTCAGAATATACAATGGATTCACATTCCTTATTGCTTAACAAGCTTCACAAACCAAATGTACACAAATCTATGCTGTTTCACGAGCTACGAGTTTAGAATTTATAAAGACATAGAATATCGACATCTTATGTCATCATTTATGTGCAGGAGAAAACGCCTCAGCTTTGTGAAGCGATGTATGTCTGCGCAGTGTGTTTACGTTATTTTCCGCTAAGAACCTGCTCTTCCAGGAGTGGGTGAGTTCAGTCAGGCTATAGCAGGACAGTCCAAGCATGTTTCAAATTCACAAAAACACATTCAACTTATAATAACTAGCACTGATTCACCCTCAAACACAGTTTTTTAAACCACAAAATAGCAAAGATGAGACGTTTTAGACCTTTTTTAAATTTTTTTTTAGCTTATTGCTCTAGAAGCTGAAGTGTATGTCTAGTGCCATTTTCAAGCTGCTGTTTGGGTGCAGTGTTGACCTGAATTGACAAAGTTGTATTGTTCAGAACTGTGGACTCTCCTCTTTCATTTAATATCATTTGTGTGCTCCGCATGAATTCAGCAGAATCACGAGCGCCATATGTGTCATCGCACACTGATGCTATTTCATTTTGCGTTTCTCTTCGGGCTAATTTACCTGCTTGGTGCTTGAATTGCGCTTCGTTGAGGTTAAAACTCTCGTGGTGAACTTTGAGTTTCTTCCCATTTGGTGGATATGCTGCATGGCGATGTTGCTTTTACGTGACATGCTTTTATGTGGTGTCTATTAAGATGTGCGCAGCTTGGCCATGGCGCTGGGGGTGTTCAAGTTCAAGAGGTTAAATCATAAGGGACAAATTGTTGAGTTATTGGGAAACTCATGCACGATCTTGTACTTTCAAAAAAAAAACGCACTGCTTGCGAGAACGTAATTTTTGGCTTTCATGTGTCAGAATTGTTGTATTTACATCAATGAATGTAATGCAATACTGCAGACGACTGGAAGTTTCAAGCATTTCTTCTCAAAACATGATAGTTCGCAGGACAATTCTGAATATTGTTCGGCACAAATCGGTGTGATGGTCGTGGACCAGACCGCACATTTTCGCCATTTCCCCGTTTCTTTTGATGCGGTGAGGCAGCACTTTTTCAATGCCGCCTCATGTTTAAGCACCCACACACACACGCACCAACATGGACCTTCGGTTGCCAAACACGCTACAGAGCTAACCCGATAACGAGAAAATTACCCTACGAACTTTAAGTGCTACGGTTACGGGCAATTACTTAAAAGAAAGAAAAACGCTAGACAGTCTATTTCAAATGCATTTCTTTTTATTGTATTCTAAAAGTATCCGGAGCTTTAAGGTATGTGAAAAGAGAGTAACAAAGCTGTGCATACCAGGGCTGCGTTCCAGTCCGAAATAAGATACTCCCTTCACTTCTTCCCTCCACTCGAGTGAGCCCTCTGAATGACGCAGCAGGCGAGTAAGCCCTTCCCTAGCGAGAGAGGGCAATGGAGGGGACTTTGGGGGAGGGTTGTGGGAAATCGGATTGGAACAACCCTCGTCGCGTTTTTTTCCGCATTTATACAGTAGTCAACAAGCCAGCAGGAAGTTCACGTTGCCATGGAGCTAAGTGAGTTAGTTGCCTGTACATAGATATATCTATGAGTTTGTTCTACCTTTTACAGTTCACGCGGAAGCGTATCGCGTGTTCGTGGCAAGTAGAAGACAGCGCCCTCGTTTGACTGCTGCGGCATTTGTGACTGTTTTATGGGAAAATAAAGCTGCTTTCACCCCGGACGCGAAGTGAATTTTTCGCACGACAGATTGCATGATCAGTGCGGTGGATGCAGCAAAAATGAACGTAAAGTCTCAAATGCTTAAAAATAATGCGAAACCGATGCCCCTCACCCCCAAACTTCGCTATTTGCGTATAACTATGTCATAGATTGCACACTAGGCCTACTCGAACACAATTCTCAAATTGTATGGTAATTTCCCTACCACAATTCCTCCTTTTGCCATCTGAAATAAATGGCGGACGTGAAATTTTGACCAAGGGAGAATGAGCGAGGCATTCTGGGCAATATCAAAGCTTGGAGGGATGCTCGTCGTTGGCTTCATTTGAGGGAGGATAATCGAGGGCTTGAGCAAATGAAAATGCGCCCTTCCCTCCGCAAAATTGGATTGGAACGACCCTACAAGTGGCAGCCATCTTACATCCAGGATTTTTTGGGGATTCCCCCCTCGATTGGAGGGCGAGTGAACACGACGAAGCAGGCATTTTTTCGGATTGGAACGCAGCCCAGAGTGTTGAGATTCCTTGTTGACAGGTCCCCCGAGTGACAGAGTGCCGTCAAGAAACAAGGACTCATTCATTGCGTTCCGGACAGAAATGGTCTGGGCCAACTTGTCATAACGTCGCAGGGTTGAACAAGATGACCTTGATCAAGCTGTCTTTGCTAAAGTATTTTGGTGTTATGCAGGGTTAATATGAAATGCCCATTTTGTCAGACGGTTTTGCAAATACTGTTAAGTGCATCAAAGTCAGTGTAGTATTGTTTGTGTCCAGTGATTTGTTTTGTGTTCCCCTTCTGTGTAAAAATAGTGCTGGTCGCCTCCTATATGTGAGTTAGTCTAGTCCTGTGTCTTTAGTCCAGCATTTGAGCTCATTGGGTGAGAGTCACTGGTTTTGCTGCCATTTCGTTCTCTGCTCTTTTTTGTAAGAGACACAGTAAATTTTTGGACATTTGACATGCAACAATTTTGGGACTTTGAAAATTTTTGTTTTTCTTTTGAAAGCTTATTTTGGTAAATATCTATTTCCTTAACATAACAAAGAAAGGACTGAATTTTAAACACTTTTTGGCTTGAATTTGCCACCAAGCTTTAAATAATAATAATTAAAAAATAATTTTTGCTTGGATTTTCTCTCTCCCTCTGATTTTTCTTGGCCTGATCCACATCCATTCGTCCATCCTGTTACAATCGGTATGGACAAACTCCACTGTTATCTTCAACCAACGCACAAATGTGGTGCCTCAAACGGGAAGGGACTGTGAGACGAGCACAGAGCACCTTCCTCGGATGTTGGGGAGGAGCTTTGCATATTGTAGTGTTGATCTGCCATGGCTTTATCACATGTATGGTGACCTATTCGTTTCAATGGACTTGCTTGAAGTTCCGCATAATACTGATTCGTTTTCTCCAGGGAGGTGAAACAACATTTTGAGATCGCTATATCTTGGAATCGGCATTTTCTAATTTTCAAACATTTATGGGTTCTAATTGTCAACCTTATGGAAATGAAAAATAATCTTCGGCCTCAATTAGACTTTTAAAATAACGATGAATTCTGACGTGTTTTTCTATTATTTTACTTTATTAACAAGTTTTCTAGACTTCAGAATATTCCAATGGCAGGCAACTCCACTGCCTTTATCTGAATGGGCCATTCAAATAAATGCAATTCAAAAAAGTATCTACTTTATTCACAAAGTAAGTTTTACAAAAAAGTTAAGCTACTTTGTTTTCAAGTGAGCTTATAGCATATGCTACTATACAGGCATCCTAACCTACTCTTGATTGCATAAATTGTAACATGTATCCACAGTTTTCAGCAGCGTTGAGTTTATTTTGCCTATGTAGCATACAAATAAAGAGGTCTGTTTCTTATCAGTCAATAACAAGGACAACCGGCTTCACCAAAGAGAGTTTTTGGAGTTGACACACAGTAAATCAAGTAAATTGACTGAAAACAATGACTAATTACCAGTTAAATGGGATTTTTTTGTGCTTCCTCCATTTTCAGCTCAGCAGCCGTGACGACACTGAACTAACTGCACTGGGTTGGTTGTGTATAAAGTTGGCGAGAAGAACAGTCACCAAAATATTTTGGAGCTCTTAATGACGGGGGCAGACTATAGTGTAGGGTAGACCCTGAACTATACTCATCCTAACACCACAGATTCTGTGTTCTCCTCGCTATTAAGTTCCAAAAAGCAAACTATCAAGTTGTACACTTTTATTATAGGTTGAGAATGAAGCGCACAGCTCTCCATTTAAACAAGCAGCAATTTGCTGAATGAAAAGGAAAAATGCTAAAAAATAAAATAAAATATTGCAAAGTCTCAGACAGAACAGTTGCGTATGAGATCAGAAAAATACTCTTGAGTGAATGAGACCTGAAATGAGCTGATTTCATACGAATTGTGTTTTCAGTGATGTGTTGCTACATCCTGATGCCTAATTGCAACTTTCCCCCTGTAACCTCATACCACAATAGGGGGCAAGTTTTCGACACGTCACAAGTGCTAGCTTTGAGATAGCCAGTCTGATGATGCAAAGGTGACAGCCAGTCTGATGATGCAAAGGATTTTTTTTTTTTTGCTCAAAGTCAATGTTAAATCATTTGTTTCCAGGCCAATGTTTCCTTAAAGCCTGAAATAAACCACCATTCTGTCCCCATGAGCCTTTCAAGGAAAGGATGGGATTTACAGGGGTCCAGATGGGTTATAAATAACATGCAAATGTGCCCTTGCAGGCCAAAACCTTGAGGTTTTATTGATTTACTATTATTTCAGGTACTTTAGATGCCCACATTGATTTTTCACTCTTTCTTCCTCCCTGCTGGGTGAGTAGTTACCAGTGAATTCTAAGAAGTGGGTTGACATTTCACATTTTGACTACAAACAGGAAATGTGACCGAGGGGGCGGAGCCAAAAACAAAACATTGACCAAAACTACGATACCCCTCACTGCGTAGCCACGACCGCTTCCTTCACCTCAGCCAGACTGATTTCAGGATCTGTGCTCTGCTGTTGATACTTTCGAGAAATCGTGCCAGAATTGCATAAAATCTGAGGAGCTTAACACACAGGCCCCGGGTTTTAGACTGCACAGTGTGCCTATCCAACCGCTTTACGTCTTGCAAGCTTAAGAGCTGTGATTGGGAAGTGATGCTGTATGATTTTTTTAAAAATGTGGAGAGAGGCGGTTTTAGCCTGGTAAGATAAATAAGAATAACCCCTATAATCTGTTCATCTCATTAATACTGAAAAAAATGAAACCACGGGTGCCTGCCCCTAATGATAGCCTGCACGTCCTCTCTCTCACTGGACTGCCAGATAGTCTTCCCCTAGAGTAGAGTACCCACCGGTCAGCAGTCACATGTACGGGTCAAGCTTGAAGTCCTACTCAATCACTGATCGAAAAACGTGCAGGCAGAGGTAGGTAATGGTCGGCAGAATCCTTCGCCTTTAGCACATGACTGCACTCGACCTGTTCCCGTTTACTTTGGATGATTAGCAATCAAATAATTGCATCACTCAATAAGTGTTAGAGGAGTGATTGGCCCTGTTGGGTGTTACTAGATTCTGAACTACACTAAACTCACAAAATAAGCACAGATTTTCAAGCATTTGTTTGGTGGGCTAACTGATTGTCTGATAACTGATGGAAGTTTGGTAGTTTTCAACTCTGGTTTAATGCGCTTAACATGTACTTTTTTCATTTTAAAGGAGGTTTTGCAGGGTATGGGTAAATTTGCCCACAGCCCAATTTTAACCATCCTCTGGCTATATGTACCTACTAATGGGACTGTCCAGAAAATAGAATTTGTTATGGCCCCAATTTGTTATTACAATTTACAACACAACAGCTACAGCAACAGCAAGGGATGACAGAAACAGTTTTAAAAACTTGAACACATTTAATCAACAGACAAAGACTAATACTAACACTAATACTAACCTACAACTAATAACCAAGATTGATTTACAAGAAAAACAGAAATATTTGCAGTCCCTTTTTGTTGGGGTGGCTTGGTGATGTGCTGGGTGAGGAAAAAGGCTCAAACACCGGCAAAAATCCACAAAAGAAACTTCACAGGTCTTGAACAGAAATGACAGGTCTGGTCACACGTATCCTTCTTCTTGCATTTTCTCCTACTACTTTACTGTCTCAATTCTTTTCCTTATTTCCTTTTCTTTTGCAGACCCCACCCACATTTAGACCTCTTTTTTTTAATTTTCGAGGACTTGCCCCAGACATGTCTGAAACATGCCCAAACATAGCTCCAGTCTGAGCTGAATAAAAGAAAGGTAAATTCTGCCATCTAGTGGCCTATATTCACATCACAATTTGAAATGTGAAATTTACATACAGCAAGTGATGTCAGGATCCTGCTATGGACTATTTTTTTGAATTTTTTGCTGGTCCCTTTTTGACTTTTACTTTGACTCTTTTCCCCCGTGCTGAGAATTCATATCCTGTCTTGTGTCTCTCCCCGCCATGTTTAGCTCACACCTGTTTTCCATTTCCTCATTAGACCTGCCTATTTAGCTCCCTTGTCTGATTGCGCTCATTGTCAGATTGTTGCACCCCTTGTTTGGAGCTCTAATCTTAGTACTGTTTTGCTTCCCAGTATTGTGTAGTTTTGTTTTACCCTTTTCGGCCAGTTGGCCGCCTGTGTTTTGGCTTAAAACCTTTTGTTTTGCCTATGCTTTGCTGTGAGGACTTTTTCATTAAATACCTCTTTTCCTGCATTTGGGTCCAAACCTTATTCTGAAGCTTGACAAGTGAAGTGAGTCCATATTTAAACCCATAAATGAAAAGCCAGATGATTTTTGATGGCTACACAACAACATGACGGACATTTTGATACCAAATAAAAGTATGTATGTAAAAAACTGCAGAAGTTTCAGACAATTTTCCATTGAAAAATGTATCTGTCTTTACCAAAATTGACGCAAAACGTAAAGTTCATCTTGAAAAACAACCAGGTTCCTACGAAAACACTCCTAAGATATTTTCACAAAAGTTACCTCATAAAGTTGGCTAAATAATGTGCGAGTGTCGTTAAATTGCGAGACTGGTGACATGGATCTGGACTGAGAAAATTGGAACTATCCCTGTATCCACAGCGCTTCACTTTTTCCACATTTTGTTGTGTTACAGCCTTATTCCGAAATGGATTAAATTCATTTTTCCCATAAAATTCTACACACATTACCCCATAATGACAATGTGAAAGAAGTTAATTGAAGATTTTTGCTCATTTTTGCACCTCCTTTATGCTTTTTATTGCTCTTAACTAAGTCCTCAAAAAATAATTAATCTTGCATCATCTCTGACCAACAAAATACTTTTTCAGGAGATGGAATTCAGATAAATTCTTTTTTTTTTTTTTTTTCCCAAATAATGACTCCGATTAGTTCAGTCCTTACAATCTCAAATTGCAGTGAATGGATATTTTGTTGTCATTTTCACTTCTTAATCATTACTGACTGCATATTGATCTCGCTTTTTCAGTAAATAAATTGTTGATGGTTAATCAGTTAAAGTACTCGAGATCAGGTCGAGAGAGATTGTGTGTTAAAAGGTTATGTCTTTGCCGACCCTGAAGGGACACGTCTGAGATGATGAGTGACGGACGGGAGAAATTCAGCAGTAGTTTGGAATTGTTTGCATGTCAATGACTCCTTGGTCTACATCAGTTCCAGTCCGACGACAGCCGCAAGGTGAACGCCCCCACCCCCTGCTCGCGATTACGTCTCCAGTGATGATGTCTCCTGGACAGTGGCGGGGCCACTACCTGTAGCACCCATGTTGTCTGGGAGACGACGACTGCCGTTGAAAGCAGAGGCAGCGGTGGAGGCGCAACCTCTTTAGCTTGGGGTTGATACCGGAGTTTCTCTCCACAGAGTTTCGCACAGTAGCGTCTTCACCGTTATCTGTGTGGCGTGAGAAACAGCACTACTACACTCGGCGACACACGCTGTCCCGTTTAATCAATGTGACTCTCATCTCAGCTCTTGCTTTACTGCATGAATACTGTGCCGTCATTTAATGCTGTTCCCACACTGTGTAGCACAGTTTTTTAGCGGATACAAAGTATAAAATGGCTTTGTTTATATTTCTGTGCTACCTATAATAATGTATCTTTCAGTTAGTAAAGCAGTACCTTCCTAATTCTGTATTTAGTCAGGTTACATGTGAGACTGTCAGGTTACATGTCAGCCCCGTGAGACTGCGGAGACAGCAGTGTCTCTCCCTCCTGTTCCGCAGCTGCAGCTGCGGTGAGTTTCCCCGCAGGGACTGCTGAGCACAGCGAGGCCGACCGAATTACGAGAATGGAGTAGCTTTGCTAACGGCCTCCTCAAGTCCTTCAAAGAAAGTGTCTAACGCGCCCCCATGCTGAGAGCCTGCGCCCCTTCAACAACCATCAATGAGCAACACATCCCAGCAATATCACTAATCCTTACTCATCCCTATTGCCTACTTTTTCACCACAGCAATGACTTTGGCTTTACACAAGTGAGATTCTTAACACAGCAATAAATTACAGGGCTAGATATAGTTTCTCTTTCACAGTGGCAAAATGTCAATGTTGAACTTGGGAGCCAAAGCTACATAACTGTGGGCCCTAGGAGCTATACCACCCTGCTGACTATATTTGCACAGTGCTTTTGTCATGTTATTTCAAAATAAAAAATGAGATATTGAATGGGCTTATTGGTTCAACAGTGTGTGTGAGTATTTTTGGGGAAAGCAGAAGTAAGGTAGAGGGAGTCAGAGAGCGCACACCTCCTCCAGGAGGTTTGGATCCACTAGGACTTATAACCAGCTGCAGAATCAGGATCTGTGGTTGATTGGTCTTGAAATTGAATGACCTCCTCTAGTTCCTACAGTCCAACTTCCGAAAAAAGTCAGTGGTGATCCTTCGAATAGTTTTTTTTCTCCCGGACGCAAAGGGAAGCAGGTTTCAGTTTGGTTAACAGTTCTGGCAACTCAGTGCTGTAGCAGCCTCCTTTCTCAAGGAGTATTTTACAATTAGTGAGACAGCAACCCCCCCATAAATATTTAGGGCCACATTTGAGGGGAAACACTGTATTGCGCTTCGACTGTAAAACAATGTCATGTCACTGAGGAAGCCAAGCTGCTGTAACTTGGCCTCCCCTGGCCAAAAAATTAAAGGATTAACCAATCAGACGACGCTATCGTCACACCACCGCCAGAGGGAGAGGACTAGGCCAAGAGCAGCCAGCAGCATTCTGGCTTCACACCAAATCAGATTATAGCATGTTATGAAACGTCATAGAACTGAACTAACATATAAACTTTATATTGTTATCTGTGTAAGCGACATGAGCTAGTGCAATTATGGAAGATATTTACAAAATTGAGTTTTAATGGTTAACATTTACACAATTCTTTGATTATTTTAATTTCCCTCCCATTCTGGTACAGATGATTATGTAAATATACAATTTTTTTTTTTAATTCTTGGATAGGCGAAGCTTAGGAAGGACTGTTGTGATGAGACTCCAGCATCACTCACTAATCAATCAATCAATCAATCACAGCGAGGCCCTCCTCGCCGGCATCCCAGCTTCTGCCATCAGACCCCTGCAGCTCATCCGTAACGCTGCAGCTTGCCTGCTCCACAACCTCAAGAGACACTCCCATGTCACCCCCTGCTGACGAACCCTCACTGGCTGCCTATTGTGCCTCACATGAAGTTGAAGACACTGATGCTGGCTCCTCTCCGCTGCTGCCCATTCCATGCGAGACTGCTGTCTGACCTGGCTCCTCGCTGGTGGAATGATATTTCCATCGAGGTCAGGAAACCAGAATCCTTGAGCACCTTCATGCATTTAACTTGCCTCCCTGGAGCTCTGCACCTTTGTTCTGAACTTTTGCACTTTTGAACGTCGCTCTAGATAAGTACGTCAGCTAAGTCCCTGTAATGTAATGTAATGTATCAATCAATCAATTTTCCGTTAGCACGACCACCGGTGGTAAGGTAAATATGATCTTGGCATGGATGGCCAATCCCTAATTCACAAACAGCTTATGGCGGAGTTAATGATAGTGTCACTTCGATTTTGTTGAAACAACTGTCTATAAACATTACTGAACATGTCCTAGTATTTAGTTTTGCCAAGACATTAGGGTCTATCCATTTTATGTCCAAATTTTTCAAGCAGTGAATCAGATAATGCCTATTATCAATAGCTAGCAATGCAAAAGATCATATCGCTCAGATATGACAATTGGTTCCAAAGATACTATATAGTGTAATGTGAATATAGGCCACTAGATGGCAGTATTTACCTTTTTTTTTGTTAAGCTCAGACTGGAGTCATGTTTAGACATGTCCTGGACATGTCTGGGGCAAGTCTCAGAAAATTAAAAAAAAGAGGTCTAAATGTGGGTGGGGTCTGCAAAAGAGTATATAAGGAAAAGAATTGAGACAGTAAAGTAGTAGGAGAAATTGCAAGAAGATGACCAGACCTGCCATTCTGTTCAAGACCTGTGACGTTTCTTTTGTGGATTTCTTTGCCTGTGTTTGAGCATTTTCATCATCCAGGACATCACCAAGCCACCCCCACGAAAAGGGATTGTAAATATTTATGTTTTGTACATAATTCAATCTTGGTCTTTAGGTAAGTTAGTTGTTATGGTGTTTGTTAATTAAATGTGTTGAGGTTTTTAAAACTGTGTCTGTCATCCCTTGCTGTTGCTGTTGTGTTATAAATTTAATAACAAATTGGGGCCATAACAAATTGGGGGCTCAAGGTCCGGGATAGACCATTGTGTGAGTAATTTATTGAAAATCTAACATTTCAAATTGTGAAATTGTTTTTGTGAATTTTCCTAGATATATATTGACAACAGCAATGGATGATTTCTTGGCATCACCAACCGTAGGGGTTTTGAAGTCTTTTAAAAAGACAGAACTGCTAGAAATTTGCAGACATTTAGAGCTGACAGAGGTGAAACCAGCCATGCGAAAAGCAAGACTGGCTCGAGAGATAGTTGAATATTACATTGATGAAAATGTGTTTGCACCCGGAGATCTGGAACAGTTTCCAGTGGAAAATCCAAATATAGAAATGGAACTTAAATTAAAAATGCTAGAGATTGAAAGGGAGGAAAGAGAAAAAGAAAGGGAGGAAAAAGAAAAGCAAAGAGAATTTGAGAGGGAAGAAAGAGAAAGAAAGGCAGTTTGCGTTAGAAAAATTAGCAAGAGAAGAGAAAATAGAAAGGGAGGAAAATGAAAAACAAAGAGAATTTGAGAGAGAGAAAGAGGAAAGAGCAGAAAGAGAGAGACAGAGACAGAGAGATTTTGAATTAGAGAAATTCGATAGAGAAGAAAGACTCCAAATGGAGCAACTAAAAATTAAAATTGAAACTAAAAATAAATTTTGTGCCAGTCAGGAGGTAAAACTGGTGCCTCCATTTTCGGAAAAGGATGTTGACAACTATTTCCAGTGTTTTGAAAAGGTAGCAAAGAGTTGCCAGTGGCCAAAGGAACACTGGCCTCTGATGTTGCAAACTGTCCTCAAGGGTAAAGCTCAACAAGCCTATTCGGCTTTGTCTGCAAATGATTCCTCTGATTATGAGGTTGTCAAAAAGGTTATTTTGGGAGCTTATGAGTTGGTTCCAGAGGCTTACCGACAGAAATTCAGAGGTCTGAAGAAATCTGAAAATCAGACTTATGTTGAATTTGCTAACGATAAGAAGGTTTGCTTTGTGCGCTGGTGTACTTCTATGGAGGTCAAGGATGATTTCAACTCACTAAAAGAGATGGTGTTAGTTGAAGAATTCAAGAACTGTGTTAAGGATGATGTTAAGACCTACCTTAATGAGAAGCAAGCACTGAATTTGCAATCAGCTGCCAAATTTGCAGATGAATATGTTCTCACACATAAGTCCAAATTTCAGTCTAGCAGTAATAATAGATGGCTAAATAATAACCCAATTTCAGAAAAAGGGTTATGGTGATACCCAAGATTCCTCACCCAAAGACAAATCTGGTGATGGTGCTCAGAAATCCAGTAACAGGTCTGATCAAAGTGTGAAAGCTGACAGTGACAAAAGTGGTCTAGTTTGCAGTTATTGCAAGAAATCTGGTCATGTTACAACTAACTGTTGGTTCCTTAAAGCTAAGAAAGAAAAAGAAAAGGATACAAAACCAAATGCCTTTGTGAAAACAAAGTCAGAAACCCCTGTAGTAGATAACCGATCTGCTAAATTGCCTGCTTCTTGTGGGGCTAAAAAGCCTAATACAGCTGACTTCGTGAGGGAGGAATTTCCTCCATTTGTGTCAGAGGGATTTGTGGCTCTGAATGAGCATACTACTCCTGTCCCCATATATATCCTGAGGGATACCGGAGCTTCTCAGTCACTTTTGTTGATGGACTCCTTGGAGTTACGTGATGAGACCGCTTCAGGGGATTTCATACTTGTACAAGGTATTGAAGGGAGGACTGTATCTGTACCCCTGCGCTCTATATTCTTGAAGTCAGATTTAGTTACAGGACAGGTAAAGGTGGGACTTATGTCAAGTCTACCTATAAAGGGTATTTCTCTGTTGCTAGGCAATGACCTGGCCGGGGGCAAAGTAGTTCCCACTGTACATCTTACTTCACAGCCGAGCACTCAAGATGGGGATGAGGACCCATCTCTGTATCCTTCTTGCGCAGTGACTCGTGCTATGGTTAGGAAGCCTAAAGAAGATGTTGTGGTGCCGCTCAGCACATTGAATAGTCAGGACTCAGGTGGTTTGCCTCATGACTCTGATTAGCCTACTATGGTTTCTCCGTTTGAGGACTTATCAGATACTTTTATCAGTTCTCTATTCAGCCAGCCGGATGGGTCTGGTGATTCTGATGTGTCTGGAGACTTGTCTCTGTCCAGAAAGCGGTTGATTGAGGAGCAAACTAATGATCCTGAAATTTGTGTACTAAAGAGGAGAGCCCTTCCTGATATAGAAATAGACGCAGTTCCAGTTGGGTATTATCTCAAGGATGGTGTGTTGATGCAGAAGTGGCGCCCTCCTGATATCCCTGCCAATGCAGATTGGGCAGTGGTCAGGCAAATTGTTGTTCCGAAGGTCTATAGGAATGAGATCTTAACAATGGCTCATAGTTTACCTTTAGGAGGTCATCTTAGTGTTAACAAGACTGTTGATAAGATCATGAAACACTTCTTTTGGCCTGGGCTCGGAAAGACGTTTCCAACTTTTGCAAAACCTGTCACACTTGTCAGGTAGTTGGAAAACACCAGTTAGACCCATCTGTAGCTCCATTGCAGCCTATCCCAGCATTTGGGGAGCCATTCTCTAGGGTCATTGTTGATTGCGTTGGTCCATTACCCAAGACTAGATCTGGAAATCAGTACTTGTTGACAATCATGTGTGCATCTACCAGATTCCCCGAAGCCATACCTCTACGTAACATCAAGGCAACTGCAATCTCGAAGGTTTTGATAAAGTTCTTCACGTTGTTTGGCCTTCCCAGGGAAATTCAGTCAGACCAGGGTAGCAATTTCACTTCAGGATTTTTTCAGCAGGTTGTGTATGAACTAGGTGCAAAGCAGATTCTTTCTAGTGCCTATCATCTAGAAAGTCAGGGTGCCTTAGAGCGGTTTCATTCCACTCTCAAGACAATGAGGAGGACTTATTGTTATGACCATGAGAAAGACTGGGATGAAGGGGTTCATTTGCTGTTGTTTGCAGCTAGAGAAGCAGTGCAGGAGTCTACTGGATTCAGTCCATTTGAGCTAGTGTTTGGTCATGAAGTGAGAGGACCTTTGCTATTATTGAGTGAACAATGGCAAGAGGAAGAGCCGTACATCAGTCTGTTAGACTATGTTAGCAAGTTCAAGGAAAGATTGCGTGCAGCTTGTGACCTTGCCAAAGAGAACTTGAAATCAAGTCAGGGAAAAATGAAAACTTGGTATGATCATAAGGCTAGAAGCCGTGAGTTTAAATCAGGAGAAAAGGTCCTTGTGTTGTTTCCCTTGCAGTCCAATCCATTGCAGGCTAGATTTCATAGTCCTTATGAAATTCTGACAAAACTCAATGATCTCAATTACATTGTGAAGACTCCAGATAGGAGAAAACCAAAACAATTGTGTCATATTAACATGCTAAAGCCTTATCATGACAGAAATGCTAGGGTTGCAGCTGTCACTTCAGATTCTCCAATGGTCGAAACGTGTGAAGATGAGGGGGAGTTTCAAGATGATGAACCAAGAATTAAAGCTGAAGTTCTTTCATGTAAATTGTCAAACACTGAAGTGTTGCAAAATCTTGATGTAAAACTCCAGCACTTAGAACCCTCACAGAGAGATCAGTTTGAAAGGTTGATCAAGAAATATGAGGATTTGTTTCCTGATGTTCCAAAGAGAGTTACTATAGCCTCTCATGATGTAGATGTTGGTGATGCCAAACCAATAAAACAGCATCCATACCGGATGAATCCTGAAAAGAGAAAGATTGCTGAGAAAGAGGTTGAGTACATGTTAAAACATGATATTATCAGACCCTCCAACTCCGATTGGAGTTCACCCTGTGTGCTAGTTCCAAAACCTGATGGAAGTACTAGATTCTGTACAGATTATCGCAAAGTCAATGCTGTAACTAGAACTGATGTGTTTCCAATACCTAGGATTGATGATTGTATTGATAGTGTAGGGCAAGCAAAGTTTCTGACCAAGATTGATTTATTGAAGGGTTATTGGTGTGTGCCTTTAACTGAGAGGGCCAAGAGCATCTCTGCTTTTGCCACACCATCTGTTTAGTACCAGTATGAAGTCCTACCCTTTGGCATGAAAAATGCCCCAGCCAAGTTCCAAAGGATGATACAGTCTACAATCGCCGGATTGCCACACACGGGTGCGTACATCGATGACCTGATCACATGGAGTGACTCCTGGGAAGAACATCTAAAAGATGTAGAGACGTTGTTCCAGCGCCTGACCCAGGCTCACCTGACTGTTAACCTGAGCAAGAGTGACTTTGGTTGTGCTACTGTCACCTATCTTGGCTACGCCATAGGCCAGGGTAAGGTGGCACCCATAAATGCTAAAGTCCAAGCCATCATGGACTTTCCAGTTCCTGACAGCAAAAAAGCTTTGCGCCACTTCCTTGGAATGATCGAGTACTACCGCAAGTTCTGCAAGAACTTTGCTGAGATTGCTCTCAGTCTAACTAACCAACTGAAGAAAGGCGTAAAGTTCACCTGGGATGATGCATGCCAGAGAGCCTTCGATCGCCTGAAGTCTCTGCTGTGTCACTTCCCCGTGCTCAAATCTCCTGACTTCAACAAACCGTTCTCCATCGCGGTCGATGCTAGCGACCAAGCTTGTGGATCTGTGCTCCTACAGAGAAGTGACTCTGATGACATTGAGCATCCCGTGGCATACTTCTCCAGGAAGTTCAATCGCCACCAAAGGAACTATTCCACAATAGAGAAGGAACTGTTGGCTCTGGTCCTTTCTTTACAACACTTTGAGGTTTATGTTTGTACAGGACAAAAGCCAATGATTGTGTACACTGACCACAATCCGTTAATGTTTTTGAGTAAGATGAAAAACAAGAATCGGAGATTGTTGAATTGGAGTTTGATTTTACAGGAGTTTGACTTGGAAATTAAGCATGTGAAGGGTACAGACAATTTAATTGCTGATTGCTTATCCCATGTTTGAATGTGTATATATATCATGTGTTTGAATATTGTATGATATGTATATATAGACAAGTGTTCACTTAACCATTTTGTTTTGAAAAGAAAAATTTTGCCTTTATGAGTCAAAATTTTTCCCTTTTGGAATGGAGGTGTAATGTGAATATAGGCCACTAGATGGCAGTATTTACCTTTTTTTTGTTAAGCTCAGACTGGAGTCATGTTTAGACATGTCCTGGACATGTCTGGGGCAAGTCTCAGAAAATTAAAAAAAAGAGGTCTAAATGTGGGTGGGGTCTGCAAAAGAGTATATAAGGAAAAGAATTGAGACAGTAAAGTAGTAGGAGAAATTGCAAGAAGATGACCAGACCTGCCATTCTGTTCAAAACCTGTGACGTTTCTTTTGTGGATTTCTTTGCCTGTGTTTGAGGATTTTCATCATCCAGGACATCACCAAGCCACCCCCACGAAAAGGGATTGTAAATATTTATGTTTTGTACATAATTCAATCTTGGTCTTTAGGTTAGTTAGTTGTTATGGTGTTTGTTAATTAAATGTGTTGAGGTTTTTAAAACTGTGTCTGTCATCCCTTGCTGTTGCTGTTGTGTTATAAATGTAATAACAAATTGGGGCCATAAGAATAGATAATATTGATATTATAGTGTAAGCTAAATGGCAATACAATCTAAAGGATAGCTTTATAGGGGACACAATTGCACACCCTAAATTTATATATGTATATATGCACACATGTATATGTGCACCCACCGACGTCTCCTGATTGATTCTGTGAATTAATGGTGCTTTAACTTCATTTATTTATGAATGAATCAGTACTAAGCGTTACAGCAGGTGCTCTGGTTACATCCCACTGGCTGTTAATGTGGTTATACAATGTATTTGTAAACACACACCACCCCCATGAAAAGGACATGGGCTGGGTGCACTCTCTCACTTCACTTCCTCAAAAAAATTTCCCACGCCACTGATCTCTATTAAACAAAAAAGAAAAAGGGCAAAATTATTTTTTTCTCTATAAAAAATAAATAATTGCCTGCTTCAAGCAAATAATATTGTTGAGATGCGTGACTTCAATTTAGTCTATCTGAAATAAATGTCTCCAATAACTTGCCTAGATTTTTCAAAAATGTAATTCATTCAACAGTTAAGTTTAGTTGGAAAAATAGATCCGGATCTAATGGATACTATATTCCTTGAGGAGCACACAAGCCAGTTCTTGGCCTCTGGGTTGTTTCCAGTCATTACGATATCAGATCGCTTGTGCTACTTTACACATAGCTTAGCACCTTACCTTCCAACATTCTCCAAATCAGAGTGAACATCTGTACGTGTCTAATGAAATGTGCCTGGACGGATTAGCATGCCCGGCCGCGCCGAGCAGAGGTGCCCAAACACTTGAGGTCCCCCTTTCCACCAAAACTTTTGATGGGTGTGAATTAATGGCCCAGAGAATTTTGCACAGAAACAGATGGACAACCAGTTGGCACGCCTTTCATTATTGTGGCTCGGAGCTGTCCTCGCTCGCGCTACGCCACCTGTCCACCAGGTCTAATGTCATTCTGGCTCCTGCTCGGCCGATTGGGCAACATCAAAGTCAGAGGAGGAGGGGATCTCATTTCGCAGGAGCGTGTAATGATCAGAGGAGAGAAAAATCACCCCGCTGTGCCATATGTTCTCACCTTAGCGCGGGAGAAGGCCCAGGTCGTTAGTGCTTTTATGCCAGTTTTAATCACCACTCTCCACCTTGGGAGGTCTCTGCACCTCAAAGAGCTCTTCACACAGCTGAAGGGAGGAACTAAGTCTATATTACAAAATATCAATCTGTCCCTGAACCAAATGGTACAAAACACTGAAAGCGGCCCTGTCCAGGATGTCCCCGCCAAACAAAAAAAAAAAGAGAAACAGATGCAGTTCTTCCCCCCCTTACCCTATCAATGGAACTGAAACGAAGCGACCATCGAAACGCTGCTTTAGAATCGGACAGTAAGGGTTGTGCTTCGCACAGTGGTGATGTGCACGGAGGACAGGAAGTTAAGGACTGGACTCAGGTGCGAGGATGGAGTCGATTATATTTATTATGCGCAATGCGCAGCAGACACACATGAAGCAAGACAAAACAAAATAGGAAACTATGTTCTTTGATGGTTTTAGTAATACAAATACTGGGCTTTAGTTTCAGCAACAATAAATTACTAAAATAGAAAAAGGAAACGGGGTTATTTAATTATAAAATTAACGGGCTTATATCAACAATGAACAGCTCTAAGTTAGAGAATTAGAATATACTCGTAATACGCGGAGGATATAGCGCCCTCCATAATTATTGGTACCCCTGGTTAAGATGTCTTAAAAGCCTTAAAATAAATTCAATTTTTATTGCAGAAGCATACTCTCACACTGAAAATTGTAGAAAAATGTGACATTCAACTCGTGAATTTTAAGGGGGGAAAAAAATCCCTGACTAAGAAATAATCATTTTTCATAGAATCACTTGTTCCACAATTATTGGCACCCCTAACAATTCATAGGAAATAAATGTACTTGAAGTATTTCTGTTATTTCTACAGCAGTTTACAAAGTTGATCAGAGTATCTAGGAACATTTAATTAGCAATTGATCACTTCCTGTTTCCCTGGGGTATAAATAGGACTTGACACAGAGGCCATTTGTCTTATCCGCTCTTCAACATGGGAAAGACAAAGGAACACACCATTCAAGTAAGGCAGATGTGTGTCGACCTTCACAAGTCAGGCAATGGCTACAAGAAAATAGCCAATCGCCTGCACCTGCCCATATCTACTGACAGAGGAATCATTAAGAAGTTTAAAACAACTGGATCAGTGGTAAACAAGCCTGGACAATGATGCAAGGTTATTTTGCCACCATGCACATTGAGGAGGATGGTTAGAGAAATAAAAAGTTCTCCAAAGCTCACTCTTAAAGGATTGCAACAAATGGTAGCATCTTGGGGTCACAAAGTCACCAAAACAACCCTCAGGTGCTATCCACATGCCAACAAGCTGTTTGGGAGGCATGCACGGAAAAAACCTTTTCTCACTCACAATCATAAACTCAAACGTCTAGAGTTCGCTAAGCGGTACTGGGACTTCAATTGGAACCGTGTGCTTTGGTCAGATGAGACCAAGATTCAGCTTTTTGGCAACAAACACTCTAAATTAAAGGTTGGATTTTCCTTTTTTTTCATTGTGGTCCTATATTATTGAGAAAAAAAACTGAATTTATTAGAAGCTAAAGAACACATCTTCACCAGGGGTGCCAATAATTATTGAGGGTGCTGTAAGTCTATACAATAAAAACACAGACATGCAGTTTACGAGACTTCGCAAAGACTAAGTGCGAGGCTCGGTCTTAAATAGCACAACACTACCGCACAGAGAAAATGAACAACAGGTGAATGTTATGACTGCGGAGTTGAAGAATGCGGTTCGAGTCTTTATGGACCGGTGAGTCTGAAGGCTGGAGGCGTGACCTTACATGAAGAAAAAATGCAATTTCTGGTACAAAATCACTACCAATACAAAATGTCCTACGATGCTCGGTGAATAGCAACAGAGGATCCTAAAAAGCATTTGTGAAAAAAATTTTTTTTAGATGATTAGTGTGAGTTATTTTTTCCTTTTCTTTTTTTTGAAGCTATGAAAATATCACCCTCATTCTTTGTGCAAATGACCAAAGTGCTTTTTTTTTCCTTCCCCAATTATTTCGTCTCATTTTCATTTCTTAATTACGTTAAATGTGGAAACAGAGAGGCAGTGCCCTCACATCGACCCGTATCCCTCACTAAGAGAGAGCACAGTGCAGTGACAGGACGTGAGCAGATCCCAGCCTCACCGTCCTGGGACAGGTGCTCCTGTGCGGTCGTGGACTCTCACTGGACTCAGGACATGGTGACCACAGAGCCTCACTGAAAGCACTACAGGCAGTGATTAGAGCTACAGCAAAGAACTGCCCAGCAATTATCATGAAAATCACCAGACGTGAGATTCACATTCACACTGCACCTCGGCACAGTACAGACAGGACCTCTTTCACCGCCTCGGGCTACAGCAGCTTAATGCACTGCTCTCGCCAACTTCACTCGCCAACTTTCGTTAGGAGCATGTAAAGCAGTTCCCGGGTTTACGTTTATTGACTGTCCCCTTCGGCTTTTTCCACAGGTGTTTTATTGGGCTTCGGTCAAGGGACTGCAATGGTCTTGGCAAAACATTCATTCCGTGGTTGGTGAATTTACAAACCCAAAACCAGTGAAGTTGGCACGTTGTGTAAATCGTAAATAAAAACAGAATATAATGATTTGCAAATCCTTTTCAACCTATATTCAATTGAATACACTGCAAAGACAAGTTACTTAATGTTCGAACAGGTAAACTTTGTAATTTTTTGCAAATGTTAGCTGATTTGGAATTTGATGCCTGCAACATGTGACAAAAAAGCTGGCACAAGTGGCAAAAAAGACTGAAAGAGTTGAGGAATGCTCATCAAACACTTATTTGGAACATCTCACAGGTGAACGGGCTAATTGGGAACAGGTGGGTGCCATGATTGGGTATAAAAGCAGCTTCCCTGAAATGCTCAGTCATTCACAAACAAGGATGGGGCGAGGGTCACCACTTAGTGAACAAATGCGTGAGCTGATTGTTGAACAGTTTAAAAACAATATTCCTCAACGAGCTATTGCAAGAAATTTAGGGATTTCATCATCTACGGTCCGTAATATCATCAAAAGGTTCAGAGAATCTGGAGAAATCACTGCACGTAAGCGACAAGGCCGAAAACCAACATTGAATGCCTGTGACGTTCGATCCCTCAGGCGGTACTGCATCAAAAACCAACATCAGTGTTTAAAGGACATCACCACATGGGTTCAGGAACACTTCAGAAAACCACTGTCAGTAACTAAAGTTCGTCGCTACATCTGCAAGTGCAAGTTAAAACTCTACAATGCAAAGCGAAAGCCATTTATCAACAGCACCCAGAAACGCCGCCGGCTTCGCTGGGCCCAAGCTCATCAAAGATGGACTGATGCAAAGTGGAAAAATGTTCTGTGGTCTGACGAGTCCACATTTCAAATTGTTTTTTGGAAACTGTGGACGTCGTGTCCTCCGGACCAAAGAGGAAAAGAACCATCCGGACTGTCATAGGCGCAAAGTTCAAAAGCCAGCATCTGTGATGGTATGGGGGTGTATTAGTGCCCAAGGCATGGGCAACTTACACATATGTGAAGGCACCATTAATGCTGAAAGTTACATACAGGTTTTGGAGCAACATATGTTGCCATCCAAGCAACGTCTTTTTCATGGATGCCCCTGCTTATTTCAGCAAGACAATACCAAGCCACATTCTGCACGTGTTACAACAGCATGGCTCTGTAGTAAAAGAGTGCGGGTACTAGACTGGCCTGCCTGTAGTCCAGACCTGTCTCCCATTGAAAATGTGTGGCGCATGATGAAGCGTAAAATATGACAATGGAGACCCTGGACTGTTGAACAACTTAAGCTGTACATCAAGCAAGAACGGGAAAGAGTTCCACCTGAAAAGCTTCAAAAATTGGTCTCCTCAGTTCCCAAGCGTTTACTGAGTGTCGTTAAAAGGAAAGGCGATGTAACACAGTGATAAAAAGGCCCCTGTGCCAACTTTTTTGCAATGTGTTGCTGCCTTTAAATTCTAAGTTAATGATTATTTGCGGAAAAAAAAAAAAAGTTTCTCAGTTTGAACATTAAAAATCTTGTCTTTGCAGTGTATTCAATTAAATATAAGTTGAAAAGGATTTGCAAATCATTGTATTCTGTTTTTATCAACGATTTACATAACGTGCCAACTTCACTGGTTTTGGGTTTTGTAGATTCATTGATCCAGGTCAAGTTCAAGAACTTTTGTCACATGCTCATTAGGATGTGTTGGGCATGATAGCTCCCGACTGTAATCATAATAATTTAAATAAAAATGCAAACCAATCTTAAATGCACAGGGAAGGCACAAAGAGAAATGAATAAATACTGTATATTTGCAGTGATGTATGTACAGATTAATATTTTTACAGAATATCACAGTGTAGTACAGTAAAGTGTTGTTTATGCTCAGTAAAACTCAGCTGGAATGTGCAGTGCAGTTGTCCACTATCCTGTTGGAAGACCAAAACATGGCCCAGGACACATCAAGGTTTTTATTTAGTTTAAAAACTGCTGGTACTTGACGGAATCTATGACACCTTTAACGCTAACATGTTAACCAGGATCCACAAAATCAATGATCCCCCACCATACTTCACAGTAGACTAAAGGTTCTTTTTGGAACGGTATTTTTGTTTTCATGAAAAATCCATCTCTAATGTTTTTTGCCTCTATTTTAGTTTCATCAGATCCTAAACCTCGGTCCCTTTGGAAGTAACGTTTTGAAAACTCTGTAACGCATGAGTCTGCTTCTGAAAAAAGAATAAATAAATTATTTTTCTGGCAGCATTTCTAAACAATTTGTTGTTGTGTTGATGGTGCTTGACTGTGGACTTGAAGACTTATTGACCCCATAATTATTAATTACATCATAACTAATATCTGCTCTTCTCCAAAACTGATGTCTGGAGTTTGCTTCAACTGCCCTTCTAAGAATATATGCATTCAGACAAGGTGCCCGTCCTCTTCCGGGCAGATTTAAACACTACCATTGTTATGATTCTGCCTGTCTGCCATGTCCCTGATCTGCTTTGCCATCTTTGTATTTGGATCTTTGCGATGTCTGACTGTGCCTTGGATTATGTATTGTGATTTGGTTACGTAGAGTTCATGTATTGTCTTAGTTTTGTTTTTTCCATGTTTTACTTTTTACCATAGTAATATTCCGGTCCATGTTTTTGTTCCAACCATGCATTGCACTTTGTCTCCCCCTGTCTGGTCTTCTGTCATGTGTTTGCTCACATCTCCAGTACTGCGTGCCACACTTTTGGGTGATTTAATGGTTTAATGGTCTGTGTACCAAACCTATTTTTGTCCGACCACGAGTACTATGATTGCTGCCCTGGTTTTCATCTCTTTTTTGCCCAACTGGATTGTGATTTTTCGATAGTGGACTTTTTACCTTTTTCTTTCTGCCCTGCGGGGGATTTCCCCTCTTGATCAATAAAATCAGACCTATTGCATTGCTTGGTTCTCGCGATTGGTTCCTGAGCATATCATCACAGCCATATGCCACACACTCCATCATGGTCCCAAAATGTCAAATGGGTGTATTGATTAATTTTTAGCAATTTTTAATTTTTTTTCCAGCCAATCCCACAATTGCAAAGCTTAATAACTTCCAATCACACAGCACTGTAGTTTTATTTTTTTCTCAACTACAGTGACGGTTTACTTGGGGAAATTAGCCTGTGTGTCACCTCATATTAATACCCCAGGGAAACAAGAGGCAACAGTTGACCATTTAAGTTTTCCTGTTCATTCTATTATTAGTCTAAAGTTATATTTTTCAGGGGTGCCAATGATTGCTTTTGGGAAGAAATAATTTCAAGGATCCCCCCCCCCCATGGTGTAACTTCCTGGTGCCCAAAGGTGTTAGACAGGCACCAGGAAAGTGACGGAACCAGGTTCATTAAGTAAAAAATGTGAATAAAATAACACAAAGACTAAACTTCAGGGAATGACTGAAGAACTAAAGGGAGTGTCATCAACAAATAGGTGTTTCAAACTAAGGCCAGCTGCCAGTGAAAGGGAAAACTAAATAGAATATATATATATATATATATATATATATATATATATGAAGAGTTTGTTTCCAAAAAGCAATAAGTGCCAAAATTACAAAAATTGAGATAATATCATCGAGCAATAGGCCTGTGCTTCTTACACATGGCGCAAAATTCCGTTTTTAGAAATTCATACTATAAGGTGTATTTTTTCATGGTCAAAATTTGTGCTTTTCTATAAAATGCAACAGGCACCAACATATAAAAGCCTGATTAACTCAAAATAGGTAAAGTGGATATATCGCGCTTTGGAGGCAAACTCTTCATATATATATATATATATATATGTGTGCGTGTGTGTGTGTGTGTATGAATACAGAAGGGAATGATAATGAACTAAGAGAAACCAGGTGTGATAATTAACACAGAGAACAGAGGGGATAATTGAGCGGTGAGAAGAGGGCAGGTTGTCAGGGATCCAGGAAGGCCCAGGGGGAGGGGCATTACATACAATCTTTTTTTTTTTTTTTTTTTTAATTCAGTTGTACTTTTGTGAATATTTTGAATAATAGAATGGGAGCATGAAGAGCTACTCTATTTTTGCATAGCCCCCGAGATAATATTTATCACGGGCTCCAATATTAGCGGAGGTTCACAGTTCCCTTGCTAACTCGCGCTGCATTTTGGCCTGTTTGCTGCCTAGCGCCTAAACTAGCCTCAAGCTAATCATGGTAAAGTCACAACAGATTAATGATGACTCCTGACTATTTAATTAATAACACATTTCTTCGAGATAAATTCTAAAGTAGCAACGTTGCACGGCTAAATCAATAATACAAAAAGATGGCGACAGAATCTTCTTCAAGATTAGGGGTTGGGGTGCCACAGTACGGGCTATTAAACTGCTCCAAGTCTGCAATGTTGTACACACACTACCTTGAGCCAAATTCAGAGAGAGGGGGTTGATATTGTATTCTTCCCATGAATTTCTTTCATACCTGGACTGCATTCAAAATATTAAATGCATAACTTCAAGTTTCTAAAGGGTTCCTCCGAGTGGCAGTAAAATAAAAAGAACTGGGGAAAGGATGTACCGGAAGGAATTTATTTGTAGCTGATAGGACGTCAGCCTTAACTGGAACTCATGCAATTTATTTCACCTTGTGAAAGGCCCTTGATTAATGTGGTGGTAATAGTAGTATTGGTCATAGTTTTATTTGCACTAGTAGTAGTGTTATTCTTGCAAATTCTGAATTCAAACTCGAACTAAGCAAACGCAGAACATCTTTTGTGTTCTACAGTATGTTGACTTGCATGAGGTCGGTGGCTGGAACGGCACACAAGCACTGATGGCCTGAGAGTCACACCGCACACCTGAGCGAGGCGCCCTCTTTAGCACTGCCACTGATGCACACACACCCATAATCACAAAATGCCGCCCAATCCGTCATGCGCAAAACACAGCGGAGGTATAAACCAGAAAAACAAACGATAAAACGGTGTAGTGATAGTGCAGTGTGGAACGGCTGGATATTTGCATCAAATTTCTATAAATTGGACAGGTCCAGATCCTCACAGAGACAATATCTAAATTCCTCGAGCATGCATATCTTCAAGTGCAAAGGTAAATTGAGCGTCAACCCAGGCCTTATCTGTTGCCTATAGAATTTTAAATATTTCAGTGTCAATCATCCCCAAACCCTCTGTACACTGTGAAGGACAGGAGAACGATGACTGAGTTCTGACGGGACGAGGACAGTTTCCCTGCTCTCGCCAGTTCTAATACGCAGTCTCTGTATTTTAGTTCACATGCTTTTCTTCCTCATTAAATCATGTTTTTGCCTATTAATTGAGCTCTTGTCATGAGTCAGTGAACAGGTTCTAGCCAGCAACACAGTGTTGACCACAGAGGCATTAACCAGCACAGCAATTTGTGTGTGTGTGTGTGTGTGTGTGTGTGTGCTTGTGTGTGCATGAGTGTGTGTGTGTGTGTGTGTGTGTGTGTGTGTTGGGGGGGTGGGGCGGTTTACAAGCATAGCAATATTACCCAGCTCAGCTGTGTAGAGTCTTTTTATAAACAATGAAGTACTACCCAGCACAGCAGCCTGGCAGAGCATAGAACAATTACCCAGCACAGTAGTGTGGGGCATCTGCACGAATATAGAAGTATTACCCAGCACAGTAGTGTGGGGCATCTGTACAAGTACAGAAGTATTACCCAGCGCTGCAGTGTTGGGTATCTTCAGGAACTATAACCCAGAGAATAGGACAGAGGAAAGCTTGACTGCACTGACAGTATCTGGTGCTGAAATTAACTCTCACGCCTGCAGCCTGTGGTCATGCCTGGCTTTTAAAGGACTTTACAGCCACCACACACCGTTTGCATACAGATGGTGGATCTGCGCCCTTAGCCAGCTAAACCTCGGCTTTGCACTGGATGCAGCAGGCCGATTGGTCCTTATATCCCAGGCGTTTATATCATTTCCACAATACGACATGACAGCAGCCCTGTTGTGTCCACCAGCACAGGCTCAAGACTGCCAGGGACAAAATCAAACAAACAATCTGTAAAATTAGTTTTTGTCAAGAATTTTAAGACTGAAATGAAAGCAAAATTGAGCATTTAAATGAAAGCAAAAATTGCGATAAATGCACAGTTGCAGTGTCATCTATAATATCCTGTTTTAGTATTGCGTGACACAAGTAGATCTCTATATAGCAAATAAAAACATGACCTGAGAAAATATTTTGATGAGTAGCGGTAAGTTCAAAAGGAACAGATAATGGAGGCGTGATCAAATGTTAAAAAGAAGAGGTGGACTAAAATAAACACTGCGGTTGCTTCAGGAACGTCATGGTTAAAAAAAACCACTGCCTTCATGGACATGCAAACTAATTCTCCATCATAATGAGAAAACGCTGAATTTTATACAGGTAATTTAAACAGCATATTACACGACGAAATTCCGACTGAGGCCTTGTTCTGAATGCAGCATTTTCTGATTAATACATATCAGATACGCCAATTTTCTTCAGGTTTTAAGAGCGTTCTTTGGACACGTATACGGCGCATTCAAAATATGCGTCTAAATTGGGATTTTCACCGGTTGGCGAGACATGGCCTTTTGCCTGTCAGCTCTGAGCAGTGTAAACAAACCACGTAGCCAACGGCCCGTGAGCCGACGCGCGCACGAAATAAAACCCCCATTTCTGGTCAGGGGGAGACGCACACCTACGTTTAAAGATTAAAACTCGGCCAAAAACCTTTGAAAGAAACCCTATTTTAACATGTGCATGTGCACATGTAGGGGAATATTAGAGGAATACACAGTTTATTTTCATTAGCCGTGTCAACAGCTTAGTATTTTGTGCATGTAAACGTAGTCACTGAAAGCATATGAAAAGCTTTCTTTCAGGAAATAAGCATGCTGAGTCGAAGAACTACCGGTCAAAGTAAGTAGAGACGAACAGAGCAAATCACTAGCATGATTGAAGCAAGTCAGAGGTCCCTGGGCAGTGCTTGTGTCACATGGCATCGAGAGTTCAGCATTTGCATGAGGCTACAGTACCCATTAACCTCAGACTGTAGTTATAGGGAACTCTGGGGCAATACAGAGCAGAAGTGATCAGAGAAAGGCTCTGTTCTCATTGGACACAATGAGATCAGTAATGATGATCGCTTACGCTCCGGGGCAGAACTCTCTGGGATACTGACTGTGACTCATCGGATCAGGGCGGGGATTGGCAGGGTCAGAACAGCTGCTTCCTGCTTCCCTGAACAAGAGCGCAAGGAAGACTGAGAGCCAAACAGCCACTGCCACCTCAACTAGTATTCCGAAGAGCTTGTCCTCCAACAAAATATGCCCGGAAAGGTAGTTTGTCAAGCAGCTCATTACGACCTAAAGTTACGTTTAGGAGTTAAGCGACCTCTAGTGCTCATTTAAATAACTACAATTTGATTTCCATCGTCAGCGTTGCCGTCAGTAAATCCCTATCCTAAACCTAATCCTAACCGTAATCCTAATACTAACCCCAACCCTAATCCTTTCTCATACTGTTATTTTAAGTGTAAATATGACTGAAACTGTATCTGGAACTGAAACTGTAACTGGAACTGAAACTGAAACTGTAACTGTAACAGTACCTTCCTGCTGCCAGTAGGGGCGCGATTTTAGGAAACCCTCCAATGGGTCGTAAATCAGAGTAAATGAGAGTAATCGACCTATTTGAGCATATGGTTGGAGGACAGGTCGATTCTAAAGGAAGTAAAGCAGCACAGTTAGTTGAATGAATAGAAAAATAAATTAATTAGGATTCAAAGTTGTTTCCATGCCCTTCTATTAATGGAATATGGCGATTATACTCCATAAACTTTTCTACAAAGCAGTTATATCATGAGTGTGCAAGCGCGATGACGCTAACATAATAAATCATAGAATGGATCAGTGAATGATAATTAATCTTTTTGAGTGAGTGTGTGATGTACTTTAGATCAAAAGGACCATCAAGACTAGACCCAGCATTCTAGTTCTGAACAACAACAGCCTGGAGCACGACTATGAATCCCGAAACGTCCTCGCTCCTGAACATTAAGAACAGAAAACAGGAAGAGAACAGGCTGTTTTGCATGTCTACACTCAACATTTACCCAGACACTATCCAGAGCTTTCACCCCCAAGGCCTGTGTCCGATGGCACTTTATAAACACACTCAGGCTGCTGCATCCATCATGAGAGATGCTGCTTTAGTACCTGATTGCCCACTGGCTGAGAACAAATGGCAACTGCATTCTGAGGTAGTTTATAAAGACGTTACTGTAGATAACTTACACTACAGGCCAAAATATTACAAACACCCAGCATTTTTTCAGAATTTGGCTGGTTTTTCTTAACTTAAAGTATATTTAAGGGGTTGGAATGCAAGACTCACAAAGTCCACTGTAATGTGAATATAGGCCACTAGATGGCAGTATTTACCTTTTTTTTGTTAAGCTCAGACTGGAGTCATGTTTGGACATGTTTCCAGACATGTCTGGGGCAAGTCTCAGAAAATTAAAAAAAAGAGGTCTAAATGTGGGTGGGGTCTGCAAAAGAGTATATAAGGAAAAGAATTGAGACAGTAAAGTAGTAGGAGAAATTGCAAGAAGAAGGATACGTGTGACCAGACCTGTCATTTCTGTTCAAGACCTGTGTAGTTTCTTTTGTGGATTTCTTTGCCTGTGTTTGAGCATTTTCTTCATCCAGGACATCACCAAGCCACCCCACCAAGAAGGGACTGTAATTATTTCTGTTTTTTTCTTATTTATCAATCTTGGTCTTTAGTTGTAGGTTGTTATTAGTCTTTGTCTTTGTTAAAAATTAAATGTGTTTTAGTTGTTGAAACTGTGTTTGTCGTCCCTTGCTGTTGCTGTTGTGTTATAAATGTAATAACAAATTGGGGCCATAACAAATTGGGGGCTCAAGGTCCGGGATAGACCATTGTGTGAGTAACTTATTGAAAATCTAACATTCCAAATTGTGAAATTGTTTTTGTGAATTTTCCTAGATATATATTGACAACAGCAATGGATGATTTCTTGGCATCACCAACCGTAGGGGTTTTGAAGTCTTTTAAAAAGACAGAACTGCTAGAAATTTGCAGACAGTTGGAGTTGACAGAGGTAAAACCAGCCATGCGAAAAGCAAGACTGGCTAGAGAGATAGTTGAATATTACATTGATGAAAATGTGTTTGCACCAGGAGATCTGGAACAGTTTCCAGTGGAAAATCCAAATATAGAAATGGAACTTAAATTAAAAATGCTAGAGATTGAAAGGGAGGAAAGAGAAAAAGAAAGGAAATTTGAGAGGGAAGAAAAAGAAAAACAAAGGCAGTTTGAGTTAGAAAAATTAGCAAGAGAAGAAAAACAAAGAGAATTTGAGTTAGAAAAATTTGCAAGACAGAGAGATTTTGAATTAGAGAAATTCGATAGAGAAGAAAGACTCCAAATGGAGCAACTAAAAATAAAAATTCAAACTGAAAATAAATTTCGGGCTAGCCAGGAGGTAAAACTGGTGCCTCCATTTTCGGAAAAGGATGTTGACAACTATTTCCAGTGTTTTGAAAAGGTAGCAAAGAGTTGCCAGTGGCCAAAGGAACACTGGCCTCTGATGTTGCAAACTGTCCTCAAGGGTAAAGCTCAACAAGCCTATTCGGCTTTGTCTGCAGATGATTCCTCTGATTATGAGGTTGTCAAAAAGGTTATTTTGAGAGCTTATGAGTTGGTTCCAGAGGCTTACCGACAGAAATTCAGAGGTCTGAAGAAATCTGAAAATCAGACTTATGTTGAATTTGCTAATGAAAAGCAGGTTTGCTTTGAACGCTGGTGTACTTCTATGGAGGTCAAGGATGATTTCAACTCACTAAAAGAGATGGTGTTAGTTGAAGAATTCAAGAACTGTGTTAAGGATGATGTTAAGACCTACCTTAATGAGAAGCAAGCACTGAATTTGCAATCAGCTGCCAAATTTGCGGATGAATATGTTCTCACACATAAGTCCAAATTTCAGTCTAGCAGTAACAATAAATGGTCCCAATTTCAGAAAAAGGGTTACGGTGATACCCAAGATTCCTCACCCAAAGACAAAGACAAATCTGGTGATGGTGCTCAGAAATCCAGTAACAGGTCTGATCAAAGTGTGAAAGCTGACAGTGACAAAAGTGGTCTAGTTTGCAGTTATTGCAAGAAATCTGGTCATGTTACAACTAACTGTTGGTTCCTTAAAGCTAAGAAAGAAAAAGAAAAGGATACCAAACCAAATGCCTTTGTGAAAACAAGGTTAGAAACCCCTGTAGTGGATAACCAATCTGCTAAATTGCCTGCTTCTTGTGGGGCTAAAAAGCCTAATACAGCTGACTTTGTGAGGGAGGAATTTCTTCCATTTGTGTCAGAGGGATTTGTGGCTCTGAATGAGCATACTACTCCTGTCCCCATATATATCCTAAGGGATACCGGAGCTTCTCAGTCACTTTTGTTGATGGACTCCTTGGAGTTACGTGATGAGACCGCTTCAGGGGATTTCATACTTGTACAAGGTATTGAAGGGAGGACTGTATCTGTACCCCTGCGCTCTATATTCTTGAAGTCAGATTTAGTTACAGGACAGGTAAAGGTGGGACTTATGTCAAGTCTACCTATAAAGGGTGTTTCTCTGTTGCTAGGCAATGACCTGGCTGGGGGCAAAGTAGTTCCCCCTGTACATCTTACTTCACAGCCGAGCACTGAAAATGGGGATGAGGACCCATCTCTGTATCCTTCTTGCGCAGTGACTCGTGCTATGGCCAAGAAGGCTAAAGAAGATGATGATGTGGTGCCGTCCAGTACATTGAATAGTCAGGACTCAGGTGGTTCGCCTCATGACTCTGATTGGCCTACTATGGTTTCTCCGTTTGAGGACTTATCAGATACTTTTATCAGTTCTCTATTCAGCCAGCCGGATGGGTCTGGTGATTCTGATGTGTCTGGAGACTTGTCTCTGTCCAGAGAGCGGTTGATTGAGGAGCAAACTAATGATCCTGAAATTTGTGTACTAAAGAGGAGAGCCCTTCCTGATAAAGAAATAGACGCAGTTCCAGTTGGGTATTATCTCAAGGATGGTGTGTTGATGCGGAAGTGGCGCCCTCCTGATATCCCTGCCAATGCAGATTGGGCAGTGGTCAGGCAAATTGTTGTTCCGAAGATCTATAGGAATGAGATCTTAATAATGGCTCATAGTTTACCTTTAGGAGGTCATCTTGGTGTTAACAAGACTGTTGATAAGATCATGAAACACTTCTTTTGGCCTGGGATTCGGAAAGACGTTTCCAACTTTTGCAAAACCTGTCACACTTGTCAGGTAGTTGGAAAACACCAGTTAGACCCACCTGTAGCTCCATTGCAGCCTATCCCAGCATTTGGGGAGCCATTCTCTAGGGTCATTGTTGATTGCGTTGGTCCATTACCCAAGACTAGATCTGGAAATCAGTACTTGTTGACAATCATGTGTGCATCTACCAGATTCCCTGAAGCCATACCTCTACGTAACATCAAGGCAGCTGCAATCTCGAAGGCTTTGATAAAGTTCTTCACGTTGTTTGGCCTTCCCAGGGAAATTCAGTCAGACCAGGGTAGCAATTTCACTTCAGGATTGTTTCAGCAGGTTGTGTATGAACTAGGTGCAAAGCAGATTCTTTCTAGTGCCTATCATCCAGAAAGTCAGGGTGCCTTAGAGCGGTTTCATTCCACTCTCAAGACAATGATGAGGACTTATTGTTATGACCATGAGAAAGACTGGGATGAAGGGGTTCATTTGCTGTTGTTTGCAGCTAGAGAAGCAGTGCAGGAGTCTACTGGATTCAGTCCATTTGAGCTAGTGTTTGGTCATGAAGTGAGAGGACCTTTGCTATAATTGAGTGAACAATGGCAAGAGAAAGAGCCGCAAATCAGTCTGTTAGACTATGTTAGCAAGTTCAAGGAAAGATTGCGTGCAGCTTGTGACCTTGCCAAAGAGAACTTGAAATCAAGTCAGGGAAAAATGAAAACTTGGTATGATCATAAGGCTAGAAGCCGTGAGTTTAAACCAGGAGAAATGGTCCTTGTGTTGTTTCCCTTGCAGTCCAAACCATTGCAGGCTAGATTTCATGGTCCTTATGAAATTCTGACAAAACTCAATGATCTCAATTACATTGTGAAGACTCCAGATAGGAGAAAACCAAAACAATTGTGTCATATTAACATGCTAAAGCCTTATCATGACAGAAATGCTAGGGTTGCAGCTGTCACTTCAGATTCTCCAATGGTCGAAAAGTGTGAAGATGAGGGGGAGTTTCAAGATGATGAACCAAGAATTAAAGCTGAAGTTCTTTCATGTAAATTGTCAAACACTGAAGTGTTGCAAAAACTTGATGAACCCTCACAGAGAGATCAGTTTGAAAGGTTGATCAAGAAATATGAGGATTTGTTTCCTGATGTTCCAAAGAGAGTTACTATAGCCTCTCATGATGTAGATGTTGGTGATGCCAAACCAATGAAACAGCATCCATACCGGATGAATCCTGAAAAGAGAAAGATTGCTGAGAAAGAGGTTGAGTACATGTTAAAACATGATATTATCAGACCCTCCAACTCCGATTGGAGTTCACCCTGTGTGCTAGTTCCAAAACCTGATGGAAGTACTAGATTCTGTACAGATTATCGCAAAGTCAATGCTGTAACTAGAACTGATGTGTTTCCAATACCTAGGATTGATGATTGTATTGATAGAGTAGGGCAAGCAAAGTTTCTGACCAAGATTGATTTGTTGAAGGGTTATTGGTGTGTGCCTTTAACTGAGAGGGCCAAGAGCATCTCTGCTTTTGCCACACCATCTGGATTGTACCAGTATGAAGTCCTACCCTTTGGCATGAAAAATGCCCCAGCCACGTTCCAAAGGATGATACAGTCTACAATCGCCGGATTGCCACACACGGGTGCATACATCGATGACCTGATCACATGGAGTGACTCCTGGGACGAACATCTAAAAGATGTAGAGACGTTGTTCCAGCGCCTGACCCAGGCTAACCTGACTGTTAACCTGAACAAGAGTGACTTTGGTTGTGCTACTGTCACCTATCTTGGCTACGTCATAGGCCAGGGTAAGGTGGCACCCATAAATGCTAAAGTCCAAGCCATCATGGACTTTCCAGTTCCTGACAACAAAAAAGCTTTGCGCCGCTTCCTTGGAATGATCGGGTACTACCGCAAGTTCTGCAAGAACTTTGCTGAGATTGCTCTCAGTCTAACTAACCAACTGAAGAAAGGCGTAAAGTTCACCTGGGATGATGCATGCCAGAGAGCCTTCGATCACCTGAAGTCTCTGCTGTGTCACTTCCCCGTGCTCAAATCTCCTGACTTCAACAAACCGTTCTCCATCGCGGTCGATGCTAGCGACCAAGCTTGTGGATCTGTGCTCCTACAGAGAAGTGACTCTGATGACATTGAGCATCCCGTGGCATACTTCTCCAGGAAGTTCAATCGCCACCAAAGGAACTATTCCACAATAGAGAAGGAACTGTTGGCTCTCGTCCTTTCTTTACAACACTTTGAGGTTTATGTTTGTACAGGGGAAAAGCCAATGATTGTGTACACTGACCACAATCCGTTAATGTTTTTGAGTAAGATGAAAAACAAGAATCGGAGATTGTTGGATTGGAGTTTGATTTTACAGGAGTTTGACTTGGAAATTAAGCATGTGAAGGGTACAGACAATGTAATTGCTGATTGCTTATCCCGTGTTTGAATGTGTATATATATATCATGTGTTTGAATATTGTATGATATGTATATATAGACAAGTGTTCACTTAACCATTTTGTATTGAAAAGAAAAATTTTGCCTTTGTGAGTCAAAATTTTTCCCTTTTGGAATGGAGGTGTAATGTGAATATAGGCCACTAGATGGCAGTATTTACCTTTTTTTTGTTAAGCTCAGACTGGAGTCATGTTTGGACATGTTTCCAGACATGTCTGGGGCAAGTCTCAGAAAATTAAAAAAAAGAGGTCTAAATGTGGGTGGGGTCTGCAAAAGAGTATATAAGGAAAAGAATTGAGACAGTAAAGTAGTAGGAGAAATTGCAAGAAGAAGGATACGTGTGACCAGACCTGTCATTTCTGTTCAAGACCTGTGTAGTTTCTTTTGTGGATTTCTTTGCCTGTGTTTGAGCATTTTCTTCATCCAGGACATCACCAAGCCACCCCACCAAGAAGGGACTGTAATTATTTCTGTTTTTTTCTTATTTATCAATCTTGGTCTTTAGTTGTAGGTTGTTATTAGTCTTTGTCTTTGTTAAAAATTAAATGTGTTTTAGTTGTTGAAACTGTGTTTGTCGTCCCTTGCTGTTGCTGTTGTGTTATAAATGTAATAACAAATTGGGGCCATAACACCACTCAACCTCTTTTGTTTTAAATTAAAAAAGAAAAAAAAAACCTCAATATGCTGAGAAAAAAAAAAAACTCAATTTAAAACAAAAGAGGGTGAGTGGACTTTGTGGGTTTTGCATTACAACCGTTCATTTTCAGCAATAATTAAAAAAAAAAAAAACAGAATAGCTTAAAAAGACATATCTTAACTCAAAATTTGCTTAATTATTTGCTAAGAGATATACATATTCAAATACAACTTAAGTACCCTCCCTTAGCCTTGATAACAGTCCGACATATCCTTGGCATTCTTTCCAGCATTTTAAGGAGAGAACTTCCTGGTAACTCATTCTGGGCTTTCCAGAGTTCCTTCATGAGCTCCTTTGAACTTGATGGGCGAACCTCTCTGACCGCCCGGTCAAGTTCATCCCGAAGCAACTGAAGTTGAACTTTAAGACGTACAGTTGTCAGCGAGCAACACGTTTAGTCAATACTGGTGTCCGTTTGGCATTTATTGTGCCTTTGTTGCTAAAAATTAACTTTAAGATGACAAAAACCAGCCGAATTCTGAAAAATGCGGGGTGTTTATAATATTTTGGCCTGTGGTGTATATGCGTCTGTTCTAGGCAGAGTCAGGCAGTTCAGAGGCATCAGTCTCTCACTCTGCTCGGCTGCCCCACTCCCTTATCAGCCGCATTACCGAGGCCAATCGCACCTCCAAGTTGTGCTCAATCACGGCTTTAACTGCTCACTACAAACAGTAATAAAAGTCAGTCCCAGTTTTCTCGGTGTTGGATGTCAGTGATTGGTTGGAGGAGACGGGTGTCAGGCCATCAGCAGCCTCCACCCTCCACCTACCCCCCCGTCACCCCATCTGTCTGCAGAATGAGCCACAGCGCTCCCCCGTCCTGCGCCAGGCTGAGTGACAGAGAGCAGGGGATGACAGTGATTCAAATACCCCGTAACTACCGGTTTTCATGGAACTGCCGCTCACGAATCCGTGATGGTGACAACGTTCTGGATCAGCTGACGTCAGGCGTTCAGCTCCCCTAAAATTCGCCACTAATGTGCAGCCTCACCAGATCCCCTCTCTTTATTAACGTTAGACACCATTTTGTGAAAAAGACTGTTCAGGTTGAAAAAAATGCTCCTTATTAAGCTCTCAGACACAATCTGTCTCTCACACTCTCACCCATTTAGTGAAATAAACAAGTTTTGGGAGTAAAAATGCTCTTTCTCCAGTTCGCAGACACACACTCTCATCTTTCACTCTTCCACGAGGCGACTCTCTGCAATATTCTCACTCTCTCACACTTCATTTTTCTCTCACAAAAAATCAACACTTGTTGACTGATTATGCAGGAATTTACGTCCCCCTCCACCATTTCATTTCCACCACTGAGGTTTGTCCACTAAAGATAAAGGAAGGAGATAATAGTGAGGATATTTTTAAAATACCTTCATTTTCTCGACATTTAGTGCTCAGTGATATACCCTTACCATATACTGAGTCGGCTGTCTTTCCACTGAATGTTACCATGAACTTCAGCCATTAAAACAGATGCTCTCAGTCAATGCTTCTTATAAAAATATATATTTAAATTATATAAATTTTGACAAACATTCCATTTATGCTGCTGGTTCCATTACTGGAGAAACTCAGGTCATGATGTATCTTCCTCAGAGTTATACAAGCAGACTCCCCCTGGCAACTGACCAAATTAATAATAATGATAATAATAATATATCAGTTTTATATAATGCTTTTCTGGGCACTCAAAGATGCTTCACAATGGGCACATTATTCATTTACATGCTCTGATGGTGGTAAACTACGTTTCTGTAGCCACAGCTGCCCTGGGGCAGACCGACGGAAGTGTGGCTGCCAGTATGCGCCTACGGCCCCCTCCGACCACCACCAAACATTCACACACAGCCATGTTCTTATATTGCATGTTTTTGTGGGTGGGGAAAACCGGGGTACCCGGAGGAAACCCACACGAACACAGGGAGAACATGCAAACTCCACACAGAAAGGCCCCAGGCCAGATTTGAACCCACAACCTTCTTGCTGAAAGGCAGTAGTGCTAACCACTGTGCTAACCAAAGCCTGCTTTTTTGTTACATATCGACGCTTGGTCAGGTAGCGTCACTGTATGACGTGTCTAGCTGGGGCTGCGCTCTACATTACTCTGCCAACAGAGGCACCAGCACCAGGTACATTCTTCAACAGAAACATTCAGGACACTCACAGTGGACACTGGAATGTTGTCTTTAAGTTTTGCAAGAAAAATTGCAAAATTCAGAGTAAGAAAGGTATCAGCTAATCATAACTGATGCTTGTAGCTGAAACTAAACCAGTTCTTCAAACATCAAGAACCAGAGGATTTTGCGCATGTAAACAAAGTCACATAAACCTTGCCAAAAATATTTCACTCAGGAAATATGCTTGTTGAGTCAACAAACTGTGGGCAAAGAAAGTTGAAAGGAGGAAAGGTGTAAGAGCAAAAAATCAGCAAATCAGATTCAATGCGATTTCGCTTCTCCCGCGACCCCTTCGGTCATGATACATGATACATGTTGTTTTGTGTTGAAATTGTCATGTAACGACTATACAATCATGCTGAAATTAAAAAAAATAAATAAATAATGCTTGTGGCTGAACACAACACTTCTTTGGGTATCAAATGGGTAAATCAAAAATTTTACAAACTGGTAAATTAGTGAATCGTTTTCCAAACAGAAATACACACTGAATGATATACAAAAATCCAAGCAATCTTATTCAGTGAGTACAGCAATGACACGTTCATTCTTCATAATTTTGAAAAGAATAAACCAATATTTTGGCAATAAATATTTTTTGAAATCGTCTTTTTATGCCATGTTATCGCAAGCACACATTTAAAAAAGCAAAAAAGAAACATTAAGCAGTCGTGAGGATTTGTATTTCATTCCTTAAGTTTAATCCTTATCTCAACAAAGAAGACGACACAGCTAAACAAAGCAAGAGAAACACAAGAGTCAGTGTTAATAAACTCAGAGTTTGGCTCCAGAATCTGCTAATTAAATGTGAGGAGATTAGAGCAAGACCTTGGTAAATTTCAGATTTAACAGAGATTATACCATGGTCTGGGTGAATACTCGATTCTGATTGGCTGTAGGGTATTCATTAATCACTGATATACGGACACCAACTAAATCGCTCTAGTGAAACTGTCTGTTCTCTGTCCTAAGTTAGTGCGCTACCTGGGAAACAAAGTTATGGCTTGAAAAAAACCTCAGATTTGGACTGCAAAACATTACAAGATCAGTTAATTATCCTGATTGACCTTCGACACGTCCATTATCAGGAATTAAGGACATGTAGACACACACACGAGAAAAAATAAACTCCTAGGAACTCTCTTTCAAAACAACTAAAATGCTTTTCTTGTCATGGTAGGGTCATACTAGATACTAAAGCCAATTTTGATGGGTTTTGGCATCAAGCTTTGACCCCCTGATGAAGGTTTGTCTTAGAGTTTAATATGACCTTTCCATGAAAATAATGGCATTTTAATTGTTTAAAAAGAGAAAGCCTTTGAGCTTTCTTATATTTTTGTGTCATTACTGGGAATTAACTGACTCCGCGGAGACAGCCTCATTGGGCATTATCATGTAGTCGGGCATTATCCTTTACACAGGATCATTTAATCACACCGAGTCCACAACCTCAGCAGGTGTATGGTGCTGGTATTACCATTCACATCACACATTCCTGCACACAAAATGCAGAAGAAGATTAGGCTGCACAGAAGTGTGACTGTATTTTCTTAAGGGCATCTCAGTCAAACAGGAAGCATTATGATTTTGCCGCAGGTCACCACAGAATGTTATGAATAGGTGGAGCCAGGAATACATGAAGACAAAGATATGCATGTGCCTAATCCAGCAGTGTGTGGCCAGACATGATGATAGTGCCATTCCTGCGGTGCAATGGCCACAATTGATAGAAAGGAAATCATAAAAAAGTCCATAATGGCTGAATTTAACTTGAAGAGATCGAGGTTCAGAATGAGACTTGAATCTGCAGTCAGTTAATATTTGTCAGTCTAGGAAATTAAAGAAAATGAACAGAGGCAGTGCTGACCAATCGGAGACTTCCACTACTGGTGGCCATTAGCCACGTCGGAAAGTAGGCATTTTTTTGACCGCCAAGCCCTTGAACTGCAAGCTTGAGCTAAATAACAGAGTCTGAGCTAAATAACAGTCCCCGAGTCGCATTCAGCTCAAAGCTGGGCTTTAACTCGCGAAAGGCACCCTTGGGTATCGGCCGTAACCGGGTGTTCGCAAATGCAAAGCGTCTCTGAGACAGGTGGCTGCGTTAATGATCTCATACTCGGTAATGGTATATCATCTCTCTTTTGAAACCGAGGGCCATTTTAACTGCTAAAAATAAATGATCCTTTTCTCGGTGTGTTCTTTATTAATAAGCTTCGCTCCACATTTGAAAGTTGTGCCTCTTTATCTGAAGTGCAGTACCCAATTCACACCACTGACATGCAGTAGAAAAGGCTGTAAACAACAGTGTTACTCTTCCTGGTTTAATCACAACCTTTGGGAACAAATTGATGGTGAGTGTTATTATGTCTGCATGAAAAAAAGCGCATCCTTACCTGCAGGAAGCCGCAATTTGTCCACCAAACAGCACCCCGGATAAGGGAGGGCGTAAACAAGAAAGGGAGAGAGAGAGAGAAAGAGAGAGAAAAGGATAAATTATATATAAATTAAGACAATTTTCATATTAATACCGATACAGGAAAACACCATCCTGTGTTTCCTCACTGGAATTTAACTCATTCCCTTCGATAAGCCGCTGCGAATGGCGTGGGTGACCATTTGCAGTTCGATGAAAACACGAAATCAGTTGACGATTGCAGTGATGGGCCACCTGTACTTCAATACTTCATATTGTGTAATTTTCGGTAAAAGTATTCCGTATAAACGTGACAATTTTATATAAAAGAATTCCGTAGGGAAAAAGTTAACCTTGTTAAATGACTACTGTTGTACTGAACAGGTTGCGGGTGCGATTCTAACGCAGGACGTATTCACTGTATCCTCCGCAAACATGCTGCACCTGAAGTGTGTCAGTGAAATATCCGGCTGATTAAAAAAAATGTGAGCAAATAAAAGCAGGCCGCCTAAGTCGCTATGGGCGAAAGCAAGTGCCCCAATGCAGCTCTGGTGTCCACAGAGCCCTGGAGGACGGCGACTGAAGCTGCAGGATGATTTTCAAAAGTCAAAAGCAAATGTTCAGTGAAATCATTTGTAAATGCTGACCAGAAGAAACGACAGTAGAAGAGAAAGAACAACATTTACAGCATCTATAAGGATCACCGAGGGAACAATGTAACTGTTCTTTTCCCTAAACAAACAAACAAATAAGTAAGTAAATGAATAATAATGTACTTAGAGTATGTATGTATGTCCCCAATTCTTTTCTTTACCATTCCTGTACATGCAAATGAAAAGTTATACAGCAGATAACCCAAAAGCTCATGACAAAACACCCACACTAAGCCAGGTTTAACAGCGCCTCGGTCAAAACAAATGATGATGGTGGACAGAGACATGGCCATTATTTCTGGAGAGTTTGGCTCAAGGTGAGGGTGATAAACCTTAATGCGTTCTTCAAGGAACAATCTCTCGCACCGTGCGCCCATCCCCCAACCAAACCACACCCTTCTTTTCTGCTCATTTTGTCCAGCCACCACACCATAAAAATTGGGAATTGGACCCGTCAGAGGATGTCTGTGCGCTGGCCGCTGATGTAAAGCTCTGACAGAGAAGAGCAGTGATGATTTACCGCGGGATACAGAAAAAGCACATGTGCCTCAGCTGCACGTTTCAGCGCATAAACAATGGCGGCTCTGCATTTGATTGCTGCTGAACAACGACAGACGACTGCGTTCTGCATGTGCAGGGATGCCGACTCACGCTATTAGCATGAGACTGCTGATCTCGGATGTGTTTTGTCTTTCAGTTCACATGGATCAAGGTGGTATCAGAAGAACCTGAGAAAACAGGTCCTTAAGAAGCACTCAAACCGTGAGGTTTTATGAATATATTTTTTCAAGTTGCAGCTTCAGTCAGAGCGAATCCCCAGTCTGTAGTTCCAGTGATGTTACCGATGCTAACACTCTACGTATGGTGGTATGCTAATGCGCCAGCAGAGATAGAAGCACAAACGCTGCCCATCCATCGTGGATAATCTAACGCTTTGCTACCAGGTCTGTGCCGTTATCGCCAGCTAAGAAAGCACGGCTCATCTCTCAGACGGATGCTGCCTAAAACATCCTTGCCTTTAGAGCTTACAGATTGCTGAGAGATTAAAGTGCAGGTGAGAGAAAGAGAGAAAGGGTTGACCTCACAGAGGACTGGAATCATGTCACTCCAAAGAACCTCGCTAGCACTTTAGCTCACTCGCCAGCCTGGCGTTCGTCACACGGGACATCAGCTATAACAGCTGTAACCTCAAAGCAGTCTCCTTTGAAAATGATTGCTGAGTTAATATATGCCAAGGCCTTATCTTAGCTGAAGAAAATGTGTTCTGTATAAAACTGAGCATATATATCTGAATATTTCAGGTTCATCATACTTTCATTGTAATATTTGCGTCGCCACCCTTTTCATCTTTCCTACGAAAAGTTATTGTGCTGAAAAGCGTTATTATCTCACTCAAGTGAGTGACCTCTATTGACAGGCTAATCGCACTGAGCAGGTAGAAACACTTCAACTTTATCGAGGGAAAATGCGCATCCCAGCAGTTTTCTCTGCTCACAATACAAGCTGCCGCAGAGCATCTCTCTTCTGTCACCGAGTCCTCCACAGAAGAATAACTATAAGGACAGAGCAATGATCCATCAGAATTCATTTCAAGTTTCAAAAGCACAGCTTTCTTCCTTGCGTGAGCTAATCCTGCTGCAAGACTGTTGAGCCGCTCTTGCTGCAATTTCCCACTCAAAGAAAATACTGTGAGTTGGTCCCTTTTGTATGACAGTAGTCCTTGAACTCCTGTCCGTCACCAAGCCTTCAAGGCTTTGTTAGTGGTTTTCAAGCTGTCCTCATTCTTATAACATTCCCGCGCATGTCTGCCACTGCTATACCCTGCAACAAGGAGAGTCATTAAGCCCCTTTGCGCAGAATACAAATAATGCCAATTTTTGCCTGTTGTGCATGTGTTAAGGAGAGGTCAGAGGAACCCCAGATGCAGGATCCAGAGTGTTTATTGAAACACAAAACACTAGGAGAAAATTGGCAAACAGACCAGAAATAAAACACCATGTACATGCACTGAACGATTGGGAAAACTAAGGTACACTGCCAAAGGCAGAAGGAAACAGATGTACACACTCCAAGAGTGGATAAACTAGAAAAACAAAAACTGGACCTAACTAAACTGACGGACACACTGGGAGACTTAGACAAGGTGCAGACAAGACGTGGGCGCAGCAAAACACAAGACTGGGAAATCATACAAAGGTAATACTGAGAAGGCACAAGGAGCTGAGATTTCACCATGCAGAGCAAAATCTAACAAATTTCTGTCTGATGTCTCATCTCACTTTGCCCACAGAAATAGCCACGAGAGGAGGTGGGGACTCGGAATGCAATCTCGAAAGGACACAAAAACACATGGGATTAAACAAATTAACAAGGATCGGGTAACAACAATGACTCGAGACAAGACGCTGAGACAATCAATCAAACTAGACAGTTTAGATTAAGGTAATCTAAACATGACGAGTAAAAAGCACCACGAGAGAAGCAAAGTCAAGCACAGCTTTAAACGCAGTTAATCAGGGAAAGCTTAGGCAGGAATTACTAAAGCTAGAAACACTCACTGATAGGTTAATAAAGGTTAATATTGCACGATGAAATATTTACAATCACCCTCAGACAAGTGCTGGTTAGTACGGGTTAGTAATGATCCCATCAGAGAACGCATTCACTCAGAGTTTAGTGAGACCCAGAATTAAACACAGGTGGAAGTAATGAATGAAATACCGCAGACGATTCTGAATGAGGAAACGTGATTAGATAACGAGACGTAGGCATGATGAAGGCTGTCACACGACATCACAGGAGTTTGGTCAAAGAGAGAATTGAACATCAGACACTGGGAATGAAAGCTGAAAAATAAAACGAAAGTAAAGCACAAGCGCAAATAAGCACAAAGGCAACACACCAGACAGAACCATAACCACATGAGCCTGTTTAAGGCTTTATAATTCAGTAATCGACGCAGAGACTGGGGAAAATTATTCCAGTTTTTTTGAAAATTCAATTACAGAATTATTTAGCAATTAAATATCGGAATTTACAGACGCCGGTGCCTATATCTACTGCTCCTCCCACCGCTGAGCTCCACAGTCTTGCCTGCTGCTGGTGACCATCCCTCCAGCGTTCCAGCATCCACCAGTGGGCTCCAAATATTACCCAGATGGGGGGACCGAGGACAGACTCTTCACACTAGCTACTCTCTGCCCCTCAAGCTCAGAAGGCTGCAGGGTGCATCAGGGTTAGAGCGCAGACACCAAACTGTGGTTAATGTTATTTTATAAGACTATAATATGGGAATTGACTAACTGGAAAATGAAAGTGGCACTAGTCTGCGAAAAGGATCTTATGTAGATGAATTCTATCCATCGCCCTCTCTGAGGAGAAGAATAATAAAACTTAGGTAGGTGGCATTCCAGCAAGAAATTTAACCAATATGAATTCATTCCAAAGTAATTCAGATCACAATACGGTCAGAAAAAAAGGCAAACTCTTTCTTTACTGCGAAAATGAATAATTTAATCAAGCCAATGTTTACACGCGCTTTTAAACAGCATCTTTACAAGTATAGTCCAAACACAGAATATATAACAAAATATATTATGAGATACTGCGAGCCATATATAAACCCGCATTCCTTTTCCCCTCTAACTGTTTAGTCTTTTAAATCACCGCAGTGCTGCTGTAAATGAACAGATTATGCTGGCCTCAGTAGAATTTCTCTGCAAGTAAATTGCCATGCTGGGAGAGCTCCCTAAAAATCATTGTTGCATAGCATTTTGTGAGCATTCAACACAATGTACATGAAGCGTATAAAGCAAAGTTCAACAATGCGCAGCTCAGGAGGATGAAATATTCAAATCAAGGTGGAAGGGAAATTTTTGCCTGGGAGAAGGTCAGCATAATGTATATAGTGGGCATATGGTTTAATCTTTCATGGGTCAGCCTCCAAACAGGCTGCTGCTTGCATTTATTCACTTCAGACTGCCAGCATGCGACTTTCCCGTATAAATAAATGCCATCACATATACGACTGTTAAATGAAAAGGGCTTAATGTGGTGACCATATGGTTTTGCTAACTGCAACATCGAGCGAAACAGCTGTACCTTCATTATACCAATTTTAATCATCATCATCATCGTAAGAGAGTCTATTCACAATCGCGTGATGGTCCTCAAGACAGTGACATCTGAAGGGTTGGAGATCACTCGCGTTCAGAAGTGGTTTTCGGCCTCGTCCTTTATGCATCGAGATTCAACCAAATTCCATTCATCCTCTAGTTATACTACCAACTGTAGAGAGTGACCGCCCTAAATCCTGTTGATTTGTTTTTGGGGAATGTAGTTCTCCAAAGCAGTGGATTACAAGTTCATGCATTTGCTTGCAAACTGTTGAGCCTTAACTCATCTTTACTCTCTCGAAACAAAGATTTTTTGGGAGTTCCTTAATCCCAAATTACGATAAGATTACCTTTCGACACCACTTGCTTAACATCACCTTAACATCGCCCCAGCTCGCAACTCATCGCTTCATTAGTAGTCCTAAATTACCTGTGTGCCAAATGGAGTCTGTTACAATCATCAGATTTGAAATAGGCTTATAGCTTCAATAAATTTTTGAGTTTACAGGTTACAACATTGAAGAATGTGTTGCTTTAGTGTTTTCAGTATAGTACAGGGTGGATGACTTTTCACAGCTCTTCATTTTGATGTTATTAGCACATGGAAAAATTAAAATAACAGCCCTAATAAGATGCCAGATCAGCTTCAAAATGCCTTGATACAGAGTCTACAAGTCTACCTTGCTACCTGGCTTCTGCCCTGAGACAACCACTGGCCTCCGCGCGGACACGCCCCTACCTTCTCCGGTCAGTGCCAATTTACCTGAACTGGGCTACAGCCTTTTCCTCTACTGTTACCATATTTCTGTTAATAAATACTCCCTCGAGGATTGTACCCTAAATCTGCATTTGGTTCCTTGTCTGGATGATACCAAATATATACTGTGTATTGTTATGACTTGAAAACACAACAAAGAAAACCAGCAATGACAACTTAAACAAATTTATTCTTCACTAATTAGAAAAAATAACTTCAACAAAAAAATCCACTGTAATCCACTAATAACACTCTAATGCCACTATGTAACTCTGTTGCCAAAACAAAAACTCTGACCTGCTCTGCACTGCTCCACTCTTTTCTGACTAAAATCACAGCAGTCATATAGACCAGCAACATTCTGAAAAGATCTACAGGACTCCTGGGTAATCCTGCCCCCTTCAGGCAAGAAGATGCCAGAAGCTTCTAGAAAAAAACTAGTCTATTTTAAATGATATCACATCATGTTTTACTACAGACACACCACCAGAGGGTGCTGAAGAACCAAATTAATAGCTGACCAGCAAGGCAGCAAAAACAGCATGTAACAAATCTCCATTTACAAATGAAACACAATGCTGTAAACAACATACTCATACATAACAGTATATACATGTTCTGTGTATATATGCCCTCGTGATCATTATGACCACCCCTGTGCTCATCGGATAGAGCTAACTGTGGGCTGGTCCTGGTAACTCCTGAGTTTTGAGAATTTGGCTCAGGACGCTAATCAGCAGGAGGGAGGAGCTCAGCTCCAGTTCCTCCCTCTCCACATCTGACTAAAGTCTCTGTTCTCGAGAGACATCACCAACTGACTAACTATTTCCTTCCCTGGCATTTCTAAGAATTATTGATTACACTTTTGAGTCTCATTCTTGGAAACTTAACAATCACTCTCATTCTTTTTTGTCATCTATTTCTGAAAAATACATTTTTCCCCCCTCAAGCATGAGACAGCTACATTCAGTCGAGCAGTTTATTTATATTTTTGAAAATACCTGGCATTGAATACTCAACAAATATGAGAACAGAGATCAAACAAATGATACAGCACTTATTACCACTTGCTGATGACTGAGTGAGATAAATATATTTCTTGATAATGAAACACTTTGAGTGCCGTGGAGGTTATTTTTAAACCTTTGGAGAGGAATGCCAAGAAAATGATGCGAAGCACTTAATTTGCCCCTTAAGTGACTGAGGGGGTCATTCACAACCCCAGGGGAATATTGTCATGTGCTGTCTTGATATATTAAATGAAAAAAAATATTTCCCTCCACGAGTTTTTCAAGCTATTTCTCTTACAACTTCTCATAGGTTTTTAGAAGAATTGGACCATTGGTGTGGCGAGGATAACTGAAAGATGTGTGGGGTCATTTATAACCCCAGAGATTTAGGAGTGTTTTTCAAGTTGATAAAAGAGCACTCAGGGGCTGCATACCTCATCCGAAGCAAATTATTATTATTTTCTAGTAGAGATGGAGAATGTGCACCCAGAGCAGGCACATACCATCCATCAAACGACAAAAATAAATCACTGAATCCGTTAATCTTGTTAATTGGGCCTATGTGTCCATTCTTTTAGTATATATTTTTGGCTGCTTAGTACTTTGCACAATTAAGATCAAATTTTATTGATTTGATCCTTGGGCCAATATCTATCCCTGTGTAACTTAGGTAGACATCGCACTATTAGTCTTTGGTGTAAAGTTGGTGACACACACACACAGGCAAACATAGCTTCTTAGGGAGGGGTCAAAATGGCTGTAAACCACATTATTCTGTATCTGATAGGCAAGGTTTACAGCAAAATGTTACAATTTAGTGAATTAAAGTTGATCACCGCAATTAAATCAATGCCCATAAGGTTGAAAAACATTTATATTCTATGACCCCATATAAGTTTCCATTGTTCTTGGCACACAAAAAATCGATCATGTAATGGTTGTGCTTCGTACGCAGTTCAGATGTACGGAGGACAGGAAGATAAGGACTGCACTCAGGTGCCAGGATGGACTTGGTTGAATTTATTATGCCTTCTGCACAACAGCAGGCGCAACGATTTCAGCACAAAACGAAACCTGGTTCCTTAGTACTGTTAGTGATGCAGACTGTGGGCTTCAGCCGCTGTAGCAATGCATTGCAAACAGGAAAACAAACAGAAATGAGGCTCCTTAAATAAAGTGCTGGTATAAAACAATAAACAGCACTTGGAGTTTGAGAATAATACACGCAACACATGACAAATATGTCTATACAACACCAGAAATACAGCGCAGGCATGTAATAATAATAATGCATAAGTTTTATATAGCGCTTTTCTGGGCACTCAAAGACACTTCACAATGGAGACATTATTCACTCACACTCTGATAGTGGCAAACTATGTTTTTGTAGCCACAGCTGCCCTGGGGCAGACAGACAGAAGCGTGGCTGCCAGTATGAGCCTACGGCCCCTCCGACCACCACCAAACATTAGTGTATATATTGCATGTTTTGTGGGTGGGGTAAACCGGGGTACCCGGAGGAAACCCACGCGAACACGGGGAGAACATGCAAACTCCACACAGAAAGGCCCCAGGCCGGATTCAAACCCACAACCTTCCTGCTGTGAGGCAGTGGTCCTAACCACTGTGCTGCCCAATTCGCCACTGTGCCACCTAATGTATTGATCATGCAAAGCTTGGTCTTAAATTGCACACTGCTCCAGCACAGTGAAAATGAACAACAGGTGCAGGTGATGATTGAATAATGGGGCGGAGTGCAGTCCGGCTCTCAGTGGACTGGTGAGCCGGATGGCTGGAGTCATGGCCTTACAGATCAAAACCCACAATTCATTACATTATTTCATTAAATTACCTCTGTCATATATAATATAAGCTACATGGATGCGATGGGCACAAAAAAAATCATGAAAAATGTTCTCAACACCTAATCTCAGACACAGATACTATATGGACCGTTTGCATACTTCATTCTTCAGAATTTCATTAAGCTTCCACATTCCATCCTTTTTATGCTCGATTATACCTGTATGTGAAAGTGTTTCATGGAAACACCTATTGGGACAGAAATGTATGCGATGATTACGCTGTAAGCATTTAAGTTTTGGAAAATGGCGTCATCCTCCGTGTCTGTAAAACCGCGCCAACAATGATTTCAACAGCTATCACTAGCCACCTGCAGTCTGGGCAATTACAGGAGCTGCAGCGTCTCCGGGGGACACTGCTGAGAGGCTGCACGCTCTCTCACTGAGAGCCATAGAGTTTCTCGCCCAATAAACATCTCTTTTCCAGTGCAGGGCATGCTCAGATTCAATCAACCTCCAGCCCAAACATTCACTTCAAAATAAATGTGAGCTCGAGTCCAATTTGGAAAAGTTTAAGCATAATTCAAGTTAAGGATAAATGTTGTTCCGATCCTATTCTCAGACTAGCTGTTTAGACCTACTGAAGAACTATCTATCTTCAGGATTTTGTTCCCTACGGTGAATGAGTTTTAGAGGCATGACCGGACTCCGCAGACTGGAGTTTATTATTCACTATATTGGAAAGATTTCAGCGCCAGAGCACGTTTATAATCCCCTTCTGAGAGAGAGCCATATCGGTTTTTTTATTTATATTTTTTTTTTTGACTGACATTTTGGATTATTTTGTCTCAGGAGGGGAAGTAAACTTCTAAACTAATTCCAGTTTCCAGTTGGTCAGGTACTCAGCCAATAAAACCATAAAATGCCGCCGCTGTTTTCAAACCTGTGGAACTTCAGCCCTATTTTAAATTCTAGAGGCGATGCGAAGGCTTCCAACAGGCCCAAATATGTCCTGTTGAATTACAGGGTCCAGGGTGGGTCCCTGCCTTTGCCCGTAACCAGCTGGGATGGGCCCCAGCTCGCCCCGCGACCCTAGTGAGGAATAAGCCTGTAAAGAAAATGAATGAATGAATCTTACAATACGAAAAAAAAAAAACCCTAAAAACTTAGAACCAACTTTAGGGAAAACATAAGGAAAAAGTTGAGTTTGAAGGACTAATGGGACACTGCAGGAGTAATAATTCTGTTTTGCATTTCAATTTTCCATATACATGTTAAAACACTAATGTAATGGCACATTTTTTTCTGTTCACAGATGTTCACGTTATGTAATATTACGACTGAAAATACAAGAGGATCCTCAGTTCATATGGAAGATGAGATGTTTGAGAGGTCATATTTCTAAGCAAAATACATTTACTGTATAATTAACCACAGAGCCGAAAACGGTGTAATAGGTTTGAATAGAAGAAAAGACACTTATTAAATTGTTACTTCAAGTTGGGATAAAAAGTCTTCTTCTCATCCAAGAGAAAACCAAGCCGTCTCTGAATATCCTCACTAGCTGTCATCTGGACCGTTATATGAATTTCCCAGACGGCTTTCTCTCGACTATGCACCCTCCGCCTCGTGTCGAGCAGCCAAAATGCACATTTGCCATTAGATCATCCTTCAGAAGCCTTCCTCTGGCCATGTGACCCCATACAGATCTGCCACACTGGGGTACCACACTGTGGATGGCTCTGTTGCATCCAGTCTTCAGGCGATGCTCATACCACAAACCACACACACCAGCCTGATCTCTCCCTTCTGGAACCTTCCACCAGCAGACTATCCCTCTCTTCTGTCACACATCAGGGTGCAACGGTCTTTCCCCAGTCATTCCGCAAGGCAAATGTCTCAGAACTCACCATTATTAAATTTTACAGGAATGAATCCATTTCACTTCTCTGGAAACCATTAGTAAGCAAAATGCAATCAAACATACAAGCGTAGATTTATAAACTGGGGTGCATGAGCATGTACACAGGGACTGCAGATCGTTAGGTGGCCATATCACTGACTTACAGCATCTCTCATCTATAAAACTCAGTTAAAGAGGCCATTTCTCAGTTACACTGTGTTTTAATTGAATTTTCTGGATGCCTTGACTGAATTGCTGTGATGGATGTTTCAGTCTCTCTTCAGTAGTTAGTGCAGGCGTGTTTGGAGTTGAAATGTCACAACAGTTATACAAGGTAATTAGCTGAAGTGGAAAAAATATGTTAAAAATCAAATGCCGCGACCCATTTTTAAAGGGAATGATTGGCAGACAATAATTAATTGGTAAAGCATAAAATGCGTAAGAAATACTTAAAAAGAAATTCAAACTGGTATAATTGAATGCCTTGAGATAGATTAATGTGTCTCAATCAAGCTGCATTTGAACAAATTGAACATTTAATTTGACCACTTAATGGACATTTCATAAGAACTCATACTCGTTAAATTCTATATCCGACACTTTAAGGCATAACAAGGCCTCAAGCATAGAGACAATGAAAGGATAGTTTATGTTTTATACTGTAGAGCCGTTAAAAAAGAATTAAGCTCCAAAATTAAGATTGTACATCTCACAGTCTGTTAAACGCAATCTCCCGTGGAACACTCTACTGAGAGAAATTTAACAGTGAGATAAAATAAGCATTATAACAGAGAGATACAATCAGGTGATGTTTTTGGTTTATTACCAGTACTGCATGGTGTATGCTTCTACATCGCTAGTTTAGCCCCAACTGAGAATATTTGTGTTCCATTCTCTACAAGTGTCCCTGAATTAGAAACTCACTCCCGCTGTGGCAATTAAAATTTGAAGTACTGCATGTACTGACCGAGCGAGTCAGACAGAAATTTGAAGTGGCACATTGTGCAGCACTAAAGACTATCTTTAGCAGTGACTTAGGAAGATCCTGTTAAAGCGCAGTTAGCGCTTCAACTTTCAGATGTGTTCTATTATTATTAATCGCTATTACTTTAACCCCTTTACCCAGAATACAAAATAAGGCCAATTTTTCCTTTCATGCAGGAGCCTATTTGAGCTTTGTAATTCAGTATTTACATCACAGAGGCACAATTATTCCAGTCAAGTAAGACATTTGGAAATTAAATTACAGAATTGTTTAAGAATTACATTTCGGAATTTACGGACACCAGCGTCTACATCTGCACAAAGAGGTTAAACAATGAAATAATTTTCTGTGCAATAACAACTGTCTCCACAATTAATCCACGTGAACAGCCACTGCAATGCTGAGCACAATTAATCATCAAGTAGTAATTAAATGCTATAGATTTTGCAATTAAACCTGCATATTTTGCATCTGAGATGATCATCTGCAAATAGATGAGTAAATAGAGTAAAAAAGAACAAGAGAACAATATAATGAAAAATCTAGTTATTTCAGACACAATATTGCACACACAATATTAATAGCTATTCTTAAAATTTTGTGTATGTAATAGCCAATGGGAAAGTAGGTAGTATGTAGTAATGCATATTCAACACTTTGTAAATTATTGATGTCAATAAATATCATGTTTGGATGGTGAAAGGGAATAAAAAGTCTCCCTTCAGAAGAAATCTCTGAGCCACCACAGGAAATCTGTCAGTGCACTGAGTGAGTACAATATACTGCGAGAAGCCACCTTCGGGCAAGCAAGGTCACACAACCACTCTGTGTCTGTACTACACACACACACACACACACACACACATGTATGCAAGCAGACATATGGTTGGCTAAATTATTTGCAGCCCCTGTCTGAAAAGCACTAAAACGACCAAACAAAATATCATTATAGTGATAAACTCAACATGCCAAGGCATGAGAAAACGTGTAAATCCTGTTCAAAGGGAACCAATGAGAATCAAAGGTTCATTTAATAAATCAAGCGTTTGCTTCCAAAATGACCAAAATTGAGTTAATACCATAGAGCAATAGCCCCGTGCATCTTACACATGGTGCAAAAATCAGTTTTTAGAAATTCATGCTATAAGGTGTATTTTTTTTCATGGTTAAAGTTAGTGTTTTTGTATAAATTGCGATGGGCGCCAAAATAGAAAAAGCTGATTTTCTCAAAATGAGTGAAACAGATATATAGAGTACCAGTCAAAAGTTTGGACACACTTTGCTAATGTCACAGCGTTGTGTTTTTAGAGAAATTTACATGGCTTAACTTCTGTATATAATCTCAAATCGAATCTGGTAAACAGTCAGCGGTTAAATTAGAATAATTTACTCATTTGAATAGTATCCAAAATTTTTGAACTCTTAAAGAAGCCATACTTTATTTTGCAATGTAAGGAGACAAATGAGTTATTTAAATTTCCAACAGCCAAATTAAAGACAAGCTGTTTTGGAACTCACTGGGCAAAAAAGTTGATGAAAAGTAAACCACAAGTGCAGCACATCTTTGGGAACTTAGACGGCCGCTCAGTAGCAAACTCATTATAGTCATATAACTGCTATAGTGAAAAAAAAGAAGAATATGTTAGTATGCTCTGTAAATATGGATTGAATAATGGCTGGATTATTTAGGCCAAGTTCTGTTTGCAGAACTTGAGGTCACAAATGAAAGTTAACCTTACGTGAATTGATATAGTGCAAAACTCCATTGAGTCTTTGGTAAGTGGTAAGTATTTGGTAAGTCTCTGGTTCACTTCAGCGAAAGGAAAATAGTGAATAGCCTAGTTGGGGTGAATGGCTTGTTCACACCATTCATGTTATGTCATTGTGTGTTATGTAATGGTAAAGGTTTTCTTTTTGCAACCCTTTCCAAAAACTTGTGACTTTGGAGGTACTGATTACTGGTGCTTTTTGAAGTATATGGAATATCTCTAATATATATATATATAATATATATATATATTTTTTTTTGTTTTTGTTTTAATGCCTTTCCCATCAGGAGTTTCAAGAATTATGCAGCCCACTGCGCACACAAAAGCATGTACAGACGTCCACGAGCACCCTTCACACTGGCATGCAGTCTGAAACATGAGGATACAGTTTCAGCTATTGAATATGACGTTCCTTTCCCTCAGACACGAGAGGCATCGGCAGGCACGGACACTGAGCCCAGAGCATCTCTGCTGTTTTAACCTGAAGAGCAGGACTCCATCTCCACCCTCCGCTCTCACCCAATCACATTAATTTATCAGCAGGTGTCGAGGACTGGCTGAGTACAGCCAATCAACACAAAGCCCATTCCAGCCTCACCACAAATCAGATCCCGATCACCCTGCCCAAGGTGAGCATGTGCAATGAAAGCACTGTTGGCTGTAGCTCACTGTTTCACACAGAAGATGAGTCTCAACTGTTGGCTTTTTCAGAGCCCTCCCAAAATTTCCAGTCGGTTTTCTTACAGCTGCTACCCCATTAACTGCATTGCTTGTACCGTCTTGTCATTATTTTAAACCCCTCATGGTGTTAGATCACACATGTGGGAGTAGAATGCTTTTTACTTTTTACTCGAGCTGATTTAATGATGACTGCCGGCGACTGCAAACCCAGAAAATGTTGAATTTCAAAAGAACATTTAAAAAAACCCAGAAGGGCTAAAGACTCTTTCGCCAGATTTATCGGACATTGCAGGTTGAGAAGCTGGAGTTTGCGTTGATGGGAAAGAATTGGCTTCTTCTCTTCATCTGTGAGGTGTTTGTTTTATTCATTTCGGCAGAGCATCTCTCCCAACAGAGCGACCGGTGCTTAGGTGGGTCCAGCTCTTTCGAAGCCAGAGTCCATTTTATAAGGTTATAGGCATTCTCCTAATCCACAGCTCCTGGTGTTCAGCCTCTTGGAATTTTTTCACCCCATTGAATGGGCATGAACATCTGTTAACAGTGCTGTAGACATAGGATCTTAGGGGCCTGGTCGACCCACTCGGAGGTTCAGTGGATTGTTATCGCGGATCGATTGCATTGAGCAATGGCAGAAGCTCAAAGAGAGTTCACTTTCAGTTCAGCAGAAGTTGCATTTTCAGGGGTTTTTTTTTAGCTTCAGGTATGATGATTGAAAATGTGCAATGTACAAAAATGTACAATTACATTGTAATTAAAAAAAATCACAGTTCTTATGATTAAATTGTAATTGAATGTATTACAATAATGACAACTTGTCATTCAAGAATAATATTTAATTATGTCATTTAATAATAATAATAACAACCTTGTGAAGTGATCCAACCACTCATAAGTGTATCTTTTCTTATTTTATCACTGATTACAGATGATATCGTCTGTTCAGTTGAGTGACTACATCTGAGGCAGGTGTTGTGTGGGCATGAATGACTCAGCACTGACTCCAGAGGCTATCTGGCTACTGAAGAACAAAATTAAGAAGACAGTGTGATCCCCTGGAGTTCGGTAAGAAAGAATAGAATATGTGTTATCATTTCAACCTCGGAAAGATGTGGAAACACTAATTTCTCCTCATTTTAAACTGTACGAAGCAGGTGACAAATTAACTGGGCGTTAGTTCACATATTATGTAGACACTATTCTGCTGCAACGTGTTTTTATATGCATAAAATGAAAAATAACCAGTATGAATCATGTATTTTGATTTTGGATCATAACTGCTATTTAAATTGCAAATATAAAATTGAAAGGTAAGCATATCATGGCCAGTTTCAATTTTAGTTGACTGGTTCAGTAAGGGCTGAGGGAAACAGGAGTGTGCACTCCTCCACTGGACATCCGCCGAGGCGCGACTGCTGGCAGGACTTCCACCATCAATGAAAGTTAAAAGCCTCGGGAGAGCTAGCGAATAAGGGTACGTCTTAATCTCCAAAGGAGGCACTGCAGTTGTTCTTAAGTCATGTTCAAAAGGCATTATGATTAGCCGCGCAACAGCTTGCGATTAATGATGCTTCAGAAGATTGGATTTCCAGACAATTCCTCTGACTGTGATTAATAACATTAACTTTATTGCGTTGTACCTGCGTTTGAGCCGTTGGCTGCATTGATGAAAAGTAAGCTGAAGAGGTGAAAAATAGTTTTCTTTATCATGTGAAAAGGGAGATAAATCAACAACTTACCACCTGTGTTCTTAGTGAGGGCTTTTGCTCTCTCCGTCTGTTGATAGCACACAACACATGGGTGAGTGTGTGTGTGTGTGTGTGTGTGTGTGTGTGAGTGTGTGTTTGCGTTCATGTGTCGTGGTAGACAGACTGAAGATATCAAATTAATAATTAAATGAATATATATTATATATACATACAGTCTGTGTGTGTGTGTGTGTGCACATCTGTATGTGTGTGCGTAAACAATGGTGATATATATATATAAATAGTTGGTTAGCATTCTTTAAATTTCAATTTTCAGAGGCAGGCAGGAGGTTTTTTTTCCGTTTTATTATTATAAGAATTAAAGATCCAAATGGCGCAACCAATACAAGTGACAAGTACACGATTTAACTCAAAGAATCGAATCTGCTGGACCCATCAGTGGAGCAGTGACTGACAGCTGAACAGATCGTCTGCTGCATGGACAGAGATTCTGAGCATTTTTCACACTTTCTCATTGGTGCGATTTTAACAATTTTTTCAAAATTAAAAACACAAAATTGGGGGAAGGAGGTTTTTCTTCTGGGGCTGACAGGAATGCTGACCTGATCATTTTTACCCACGCCCGATGAGGCGGCGTGGGTATACAGTTTAGAACCGTCTGTCGGTCTGTGTGTATGTGTGTGTGTGTGTGCGTGCGTGCGTGCGTGCGTGTCTGTCCGCGCGACAGCTCGGCCACCACTGAAGCTAGGGTGACCAAACTTTGTGGGGTAGATGATCCTAGGGTACCCTGTCCAAATTTGCATTTTGAGGTTGAAAGGTCAAAGGTCAAGGTCAACAAGAGGCGTGGGTTAGCATCTCTATAGAGTGTGCATCATCTAGTTTTTTATGGCTTTAACACAAGCAAGTACTAATTTATGTGAACATCCGCGTGAACAAGTACCTCGGCATATTGTGTGATGACAGCAGTGATCAGTGAATTCTTTGAATGTAAAAGCTCCCTGCTGAAAAAATAAAACATTATAATTATATATAAATAAATGAATCATCCCCATGTCCACCCTTACACTCTGTTAGTTTGGTCCATGTCTGTCATCATATCAGTCTTGAGCTGCTTCCACACTGGACGCGAAAAAAATTTTTTGCACGACAAATTTTGGGAGTGATCCGGGTTAGGGGTTAGGGTAAGGGTTCAACAAATATTTCGCACGACAGATTACATTCAAAGTTAATGGAAAGATGCGAATACACTGTATTTGCATCTTTGCATTGACTTTGAATGTAATCTGTCGTGCAAAAAATTTGTTTCGCGTCCAGAGTGGAAGCGGCTTTAATCCCAGCTGTCGTCATTAGTACTGCCTGTATAGTGCTGACACTATCTCAACCACGTACTGTTACTGTTATTTATTAATTCTTTTCTCTTCTTTTTCATGCA